>CM054059.1:438925130-439121618 GCA_028641055.1 Alopecurus myosuroides | reverse complement strand
ACCGTCACCGGCAGATCCCGTCCGGCTCCGGCGGCTCCTCGAGCCGCCGACCACAGCCTCGGCATCAGCTCCTCCTATCTCTGTTCCACGGAGTGGAACTTCCGCTCAGCAGCCCCACACGCCAACCCTAGCCGCCCAGGACGCGGCGATGGCCGGCGCTGAACTCCGGTGACTTTGCGGCTGAGGGAGGGCGCTGAAACCCGGCGAGGGCGCGACGGGGGCGACGCTAGCCACCGAAGTGGACTCCTGCCGTCGTCCCTCACGCGCTGCTGCAAGGAACTCACTGGGGGACGCCGGCGTTCCTTCCTCCGCCTCCCTAGCTCACGCCGGTGCTCCTCCTCCGGCTCCCTGGCAGCAGCCCAAGGTACAACCACCCTGGTGCCAGCGAATTTCGGCTTGCCGGCGGCAATGGAGCATCTGCACGGTGACCAAGCAGCAGCAGCAATGGCCGATGCTGAAGTCGCTGCTGGAGATGGATGCCCTCCTCCACGGCTCCTATCCGTCCGCGTCGAGCCCACCCGCTTCCAGACCTCAAGACGCAAGATTCCACCATGCGCATGCGCGCCCGTGCAGACAAGGAGAAGGATATGAAGGCTGGACTCCCCGAGCTTCTGCTTGTGGTCGCCTGTCCGGGCTGCTGCTTCCGGCGCCCTCCCGGAGCTGCTGATGCCGGTTTCTTCAAGGACGACGTCCCTGCCACTGGTCAGCACGGTCTTATACCGGCGGTGGTCTCGCTTGATGGCAGGTCTGCGCCTCTTGGCGCACCGAGAATGGCATCGGCTACAACCCGTCTCAGGTGAGCTCCAGCTTTTCTCCTCCTATGGCCATCTTGCCATAGCGTTCCAGCGTTTGGTCCTGATGCTGTCGCCACAGGCCGCCGCCGGTGAGGCTAGCTGATTCGGTCTCCCATGGTTTTTGGTGAGCCTGTGCTCTCTGTATGCGTGTTAGGACTTAGGACGAATCATGGATGGAGGCATGGTAATTCTGGCCATGGAGTCTACTTGTTTAGCAGTGATTGTCGTTTTTATATGATGTAGAGCATAAAATCTCCCTTATAATAGGAATAATGCTCGTGTTGCTCAATTAGTATCCACCCATATATACATGCATATAGGTGAATAATTTTGGATATGTGTTCAAATCTGGTTGTTATGCACAGGGAAGCATGCTACTAACTACCCCTGATGATAAATAAAAGATGTTTTGGGAATTCAATTTGAACTCCCAGATCGATTGGCTTATATTTATTAAGAGAGGGAGTAGTTGAAATCTGGCAACTAACTTGTGCCAGAAAATGCAGAAAGAAAGTAGTATCCGTCCATGTTGATTAGTAGTAGATAGATGTAAACTAGTACTAGGAACCAAAACAAGTGAGTGCAGTCAAGCCGCTGGTTCGATTTTGTACATCAGGTACAGATGCACTCTGCTATATATCTTGCAGTTTTCGATCCAGCAAATATCTTGATCTAGAAACTTAGTGCCCATCTCTACTCCTATAAAAACCACAGTTGGTGATGATGGTGTGCCTGCCATCTTTTATTCACGATCGTTCGATTTATATCTAACGGATAGGAAACAATCTATGGCAATTTTACAAAAAGACACCCACATTTCCGTTACACATTTGCAGATATGCCCTTATCAATTATATCTCATACGGCCACCAAATGTTTCAACAAAACAAATGAATTCACTCATCAAGTTAATGTCCTTGCAAAAATATGTAGTGTCTTAATCGTTTGTTTGATTCACTTAGTTACATTATGGGCTGGTTCATGTCAAACGGTGTTTTTCTCCGTGGCGAAGCACGGGCATTGTGCTAGTTGAGCTCTACCTTCACAGTAGCCGATGAGTTCCTCGCTGTATTCCCATTGGGAATCTCCTTTGGAATCGAAAATTAATTTTCCGGGAGATGCAATGCATCACAACAAGCTTGTTTTAGCTTTAATTGGTATGCACACAGAACACTGGGCTGAAAATCTGCCGTTCATTGTTTTAGCTGTTGAGAGTTAGTCTTGCCCTGATTAGTACCAACTGTAACGAGTTTCCTGTGTACTGACTGAATTTTGTTGCCATGCCTTTCACCAGGGAGAGATCAGCCTTGATCGTGGGTACCAAAGTGTGTTCTTCGCGGCTGTTTTGTACCACCTCAAGTTTGAGCTTGAAGGAAGCCTCGATCCGGTTATCATGCTGCAGCGTAGGTGGTTGTGATGTGCTCGTAGCTGGCGGCGACATCCTGCTGCTCAGCCAGAACTTCCTCGCAGCGTAGCTGATGTCGTCGGAGAGGTCGCTGACGTCCTCGCAGCCGCCGGCGACATCCTGCTGCTCGGCCAGAACTCCTCGAGCAGGTGCGAACATTTTATTGCTCCACTATACTCTCCTTTGCTGAAGTAGTATTTAATCTGGTGCTATGATCGCGATCTGTTCTGTCACTATCATAATAGTGACATGAACATTTGTATGTAATGATGTATGAAGGTTTTTTTATTTGTAACTGTAGTTTTCTGCTTTGTGTTGGGCAAGCTCATAGCCAGCTTTCATTGCCTCTTTTCTATCATAACCTTAGGTTCTTGATTGGAATCATCTCACTTTATGCAGGCGGGTGACATGGGAAGAGGCATTGGAGGGGTACAAATATCGGAGTCTGATGCATATAAGGTAGTTTTTTTATTGTTTCGGAGCATGATGTTGTTCATGTGGTCAAATGTTTGTTTACTGAGTGGTTTGATTTTTCAAACTAGTGATTGATTTTGTAGTGGCCGACTGTGTAGAGTGAGTACCACCGATGCATTTCTTTGTTGGGATTCATTATCACGCTGCCTTAGGGAAATCAAGCTGCTGCTTAGCTGATTACATTCCACCGTGCACTCTGCTACAAATCTTGCACTTTTCCATCCAGCAATATCTTGATCTGGAAATTTAGTTCCGATTGAATTCTACCTTCACACTAGCTTAGTTTTCCTCACCGGGTAATCCCATTAGGAATCGATAATTATTTTGTTGGGAAGATGCGATGCATTACCACAAGCTTGTTTCCCCCACTTTAACTAGCATGAACACACACCATTGGGTTGAATCTGCCGTCTATTGTTTTGAGTGTTGAGAGTTAATCATGCTCTGATTAATTCGTGCAATTGCATTGAGTTGGCTCTATACCGACTGAGTTTTCTTGGCATGTGTTTCATCAGGTAGACATGAGCCACGATCATGGGGTCCAAAGTGTGATGTTCGGGGATGATGCCTTGTAGAACCTCTACTTGGAGCAGGAAGGAGGCCTTGACCCGTTTGTTATGCTACAACGCAGGTGGTTCTGATGTGGCACCCTCACGGCCACGGGCGCTGCTGACAGTCCGTGGGCTTCCTGCTGCTTGGCCAGGGCTTCCTCCTGCAGGTGCGGAAAGTTTATTGCTCCGCTGCACACTCTCCCTTGATGGAGCCATGTTTAATGTGGTGTTATGGTGGGTTCATGCATGTGCTGCTACTCAGCCTAGGAATGTGATGTGTGTTATTGGTGCTGTGATCAAGTTTCTCTTGTTCCTAGAGGTATGGGTTGCGGCGGTGGTGCCTGTGTTGTTTATATCTAGTACTAGTATTATGCTGCTTATTCACTCGGTCGGTTGTGTTTGTCAAAAATCAGAATAAAGTTTGGTTTGGACGAAGGTACAAAACATTAATCGAAAAAGTAAATAGAAAGGAAGACCAGAAGAACAAAGAAAGAGCAAACGTTCTTCCTGACCAGGCTATGCCGTCAAGATGGCCAGGTCATCAACCGGTGTATGGCTTGACGAGCCAGCAAGACTCTCTGATCTGGCCCTGGGTGCTGTTCTTCACCCCGATGTTGCCCATCTTTACCATGGCTTTTTCAAAGTGTCTGTACCACGCGGCTGGCCCGAACGACGACCCGAATAAGGACCTGAATAACGGCGGTAACGAATTACACTTACGGCCATCGGCATAGCAATTGACCAGGTCCCTGGTCTGTGGCGACTCCAGCAGCGCCATGTCGGACTTGAAGAGCGCATCGTTGCTGAGCACGTTCGCGTAGTACTGGACGTCCAACGCGTCGGGAGTCTTGTAATCCTGCGGCACCGTGTCGGTCGTGTTGCAGGCCTTGGTGAGGTTTGTGGCGAGCCCGTCTTCGATGGCCATGGTGGTGTTGGCTGGAGGGAGACGGTCGGAGAAGGAGTCGCAGTGGGAGACGCCGATGGAGTGCGCACCGGAAAGCGCGACCATGTCGAGCTGGTCGAGCCCCTTTTCAGCGAAAAGGTTCGTTAACTGGCCGAGGTCGAAGAATGGCGGGGGAAGGTTTACGCCGCCAAGGGTATCGGAGGCGAGCGACACGTTCCCGTCATAGCGGCCGGCCGGCACCGCATAGTTGATGGCGCCAGAACTGAGGATGTTGCTGGCGTCGCGCCCGGCGAAGGCGAGGATGTCGGCGCACGAGACGATGCCCGGGCACTTGGCCTCGAGTTCCTGCTTTGCTTCGTCAATCACCTCGAAGCCACGCAGGCTCAGGTTTGGGAAACCCTGCTTCTCCGTATCAGTACCGTTGAGCAGGACGGAGGCGTCGCACCCCTGAAGAAAACCACGTCGACAAAATGGTTAGCTAAACCCTCGAGCGGCGGCATGCACTACAACCAGCTAGAAATGAATCATATTGTATATTTGTATGTGCGTGTGTATTGAGTTGATAATGTGTACATACCCGGACGAAGCAGTCGTGGAAGAAGAGGCGGACGAGGCCGGCGAGGATGCCGGGGGTGGCCTTTTTCACGGCATCGTATACGATCTTCTCCACGTCTACCGATGAGCACTTGCCCTCATAGTAGCCGACCTTGAGCGGAGGGGTAGGGCTCGGCGGAGGAGAAGCCGGTGGGAGCGGATACCGAGGCTGGCTGGGATTTCCGTACGGGGCTGGAAAGCCCCAGCCGAGGTAGACTGAAAATTCGCAGGACACTGCACCGAACAGTGGCGGAGCCACAGCCCGGCATGCCCGGGCAGCTGCCCGGGCTATGCGGGTGAACTCCTTTCCAATATTATATTGAGCTGTGAGGATTCATTGAATAATCTGTGTGGCCAAACACTGATCAACAAAAGTGCATACAGAATTTGCCCGGGCTTCAATTTTGATCTAGCTTCGCCACTGCCACCGAACAAGGACGCGAGCACGGCGAGAACGGCAAGCTTGCTCATCTTCATAGATTGTGTTCGAGAGCAGATGGGATGAAGCAAACTTGTTGGTCTGCATGTGTATTTATAGCACGTCGTCAGATATCGCCCCGTAAGGCCGTAACCCGGGAGGAGCGCACGTTTGTGGTTCAGTCTGTCAACCTGCCAGCCGGCCGGCCGGGAACGTGCCGAGCACACAAGTTGATATGTATGCGTGTATCGCGGCGGCACTTACTACTGCATGCGACTACGTGGCCATGCATGATCGATTTGCATATATGCGATGATTAATTTGATACTCCAAAACCCATATATGAAGAACTGGGGGTGTGCAATGCATGGCGACTTCTTTTGTATATCATCATCCTAGTTTCTTCTCATCCTTTAAGTACTGGCATGTCAATTAATGAAATATCTGTGCAACGAGGCGGACACTGGTCTATAATTGCTTCCATGTTTCAGGAGATATCACCGTATCAAGAGGGATATACTAGTAGCTAGAATGTCCACATGCATATGGAACGATACAGCGCTCTAGCCGCGGAAACTCGCACCCATACATGTGCATCCGGTTGACTAGTGACTACTACCAGCTGTTGCATCGTGCATTACGCGCAATATGATGTTTTCCGGCCATGTGTGGAACTAGCTACCGGTCGGTGCATATTAGGATGCACTACTACTATGACATTTTCTACCAGAGCGAGAGCATCCCTGCAGATTACCTTTGATTACCTTGGCAGTCATCACCGCAGATGCAACCTTGTGATCAGTATATTTTCTTTTAAGAAACATGCCCGATAATAATAGATGCGAAAAGAAAAACAAAGCATGTCAAACCCGTCAGAGAACTATGAACCTAGAGCCAAATAATAAATGCGGTTTATTATCATAACTCATATATATATGTTCATAATATGTTTTATATCATACTATAACTGTATTAAACAGAAACATTAATACACGTGTGGTATGTAAACAAACCATGTAACTAGTAGCCTCTATTTAGCTAGTCTATTGGGCAACACATGATCAAGATTTTCTGATCATGGACATTTACGTCATTGACAATATGGAGTCATGTCATTACATGAACGATGTGATGGACACACACACCAAACTTATAAATATCCAGAAAACGTAGTACCCAAAACTCTGATTGTGAGATGATATTTAATCACTATCTCAGAGGTTGTCATTACTGCATCCATCATCAAAAAACTTAAATGGGTGATCATAAAGATGTAGTCAAATAACCGAAGGGATACGTTTAGGCGTTTGCATCAAGAGCGGGATTTTTTAATCCAAATAATGGATAGGTATTCTGGGCCCACTCAGCGGTGTTGCATCAAGGAAAGGTTACAGGCATGTGAGTAGGTCACGGGGATGCAACATCGTGGTAATGAGTATATGTGTTTGTCAGTAACAAGATCGTATTGGGTATAGAGATGTCGAAGAACGAATCTCGGACAAACTAATTAGTATGATATGACAGAAGGAGTGGGAACTTGCGTTTTAAGTTTCAAGCCACGAAGAAAGTCGTGGATCGCACAGGGGCCATCATGGGTTTCCAGATCCCGATGTTGGTCATTAATCGGAGAGGGATCTCAATCATGTCTGGAGTGATCCCGAACCTCTAGGGTGTCACACTTAAGGATAATCGACGTTAGGTTGATTTGTACCAAAGAGAAATAAGAGAGAACAGAACAGGAATGGTTCCGGGATTTATACGATGGAGATCGGAGGGCAACAAAAGGTGTTTCGGTGTTGAAATGAGTTACATAATTTGTATTTATTATTAATTAGTGTATTAATTATGAATTAAATATATTTTATTCAATTTATAAAGTCATTTTCCCCTAAATGGGCCATGGTGGAAAAATAGCCCAATAGGGGAAAAAGAGGGAAATGGAGGGAGAAGGGATGAGCAATCCGCAGGGGCCCTTTACGACCCATGAAGGGGTGCGGAATCCCCCTCCCTTGGGCGGCCACCATGTGGGGATCAGTCCCACACGGCTAAGCCAAGGGGATTGTCTCCCCTCCTCCTCCTATATAAATAGATGCACCCCTCTCTTTTGGCACCAATTTTCGGTCTCTGTTCTCTCATCTCGTGGTTTCCATTTTTGGAGTTGCGCGAGAGTCGAGCTTCTCCGTACCATATGCATACCACCGTACTATGCTCTCATCGGTCCATCTCTCCTACTTTAATTTGCTGCTTTGGACCGGAGCCCGGGAGTCGTCGGTTACACCATATGTGTGTAAATCCCGCGAGGTGCCATAGTTTTGGTGCTATAGTCTCGTCTTCTTCGACTACACGAACTTGAGGTCAGCCTTGTGCGGGAGCGTAATCCCCACTATTGATGTTCAAGGGTATGAACTCCGATCTTCTCCGTTACTCCACATCTGCATAGTAATACATCTTGGCTTCGTTTTGGTTATTGTTGGTAGGAAAATTTTATATTCTGCTATGAAGCCCCTTCAGTGGTATTCAGAGCCGATTTATGCATAGATATAAAGTACAGTTAGAACTCATGTTGGTTGAGGGCATCGACCTTATAGTTGTCCCCTCGTGCACTTTCTCATACTGTTGGCATTGTTTGATGAAGCGGCCCTGAACCGACCTTATGCTTACGCTGGGCAAAATAGCTCAGGTGCGACGTTTTTTAGGCGAATTGGACGGGCAGCGACTTCGTTGACTGAAATATCTCGTGTGCGACAGTTCTTCGAGCAATAATTGCTCTGCTGCGACATGGCTGTCAAGTCATGTTCCCCACGCGGTAAACCCAATTTGACCGTTACATGTAGTAATTTATCACCTGTGGGACCCTTCTGTCAGCGGCACTTGCCTCTGTTCGCGGGGGAACCATCTCTGCCACGCGCCGACGAAGGTTCGTGGCTTCGTGCTCGCACCTCACTGCCCTCTCACTCTAGTACCCCTCTGTTTCTCCCCCTGTTTCTCCGCGCTGGAGGAAAGCATACTGGAGACAGGCGATTCGAGCGGTGGCAATGGAGCGGGCGAGTCGAGCGGCGGCGTGAAGGGAGCGGTGGCAATCGGAGTCGAGTATGCGGGCGGCAACGCAAGGCTTGTGGTCGCAATCGCAGGTACGGGCGTCGAGGGAGGGTGAAGCATTGGGCACCCGTGGAGGATGGGGTGGTGCGGGTACACGATCGCAGAGGCGACCGGTGGCCCGATTCTTGACTCGTGTAGCGGCGAGGAAGCGATACCGGATTTCTGTCAAGCAGGTGTTGAAGCAGGCATGGCTACGTCACGGCCTCAAGAGTTTTTCAGGCGGCCGTAGTTCGCCGCCGATGACGAGATAGAGGTTTGCCACGATGGCCAATGTTTTTTCAGTGCAGCCCCTCTGTCCTGGCGCTCCTGTCATCTCTGTTTCTGCGGGCCGGAGCTCATCGAGCACGATTTCAGCACCCTCAACCCCAAGCCTAGACTTCGATGTAGCGTTGATCATACAGAATATCAATCAAATTGCCGGGATGGCGGAGGACAGATTGGTGTGCTCAGAAATTCTCTACGAGATGAAATCAAGGTAGAAGAATCTGCTGGCCTTCGGAGAGGAAGCTGCAGGCTGGAAGATCGAACTGCATTCTATAGATAGCAAAGTCTGGTGAATTCTGTTAGGTGTTTGAAACTCTTTCAGGCAGTGTTTGCCTAGCGCTAGGAGCGTGTGCGGGAGGGGCGCCCATGTGGGAGTACTTTTGTGAAATGGCCACTATGTCAAACACCTTGGGGCGTGCTCTGGACGTGTCGTTGGCGCACTCCGGTGGCATTCGCACGCCGTGAATATGTAAATTTCTTGTGTTCATTGCTCTTGTGTTCCTATGCGTTATTCGTGTATTGTTTGGGGCATTCACACGCCGTCAGATTATGAAATTCATATTGTCGAACACCTTGTAGGCGTGCTCTGGACAGGCCCGATTGTGGCATTGGCACGCCGTCCGGTTGCAAATGAGTTGAAACATTGTCAACTAGGTAGAGGCTTCTAAAAATATGTCATATATAGACAAAATGTTTTAATTCTTTATTTTCACTTACCAAAATGTAAATATTGCTAGTGTTGCTAGTGTTCTAGTGGTGGTTGATGACTACCAAGTGCAAGAGATCAATTGTAGTACCTTTCGATAAGTATTTGAGTGTCGAACCCACGAGGAGCTGAAGGTAAGCTATCTATTCTCTAAAGCCCTATAACCCTCTTATATGGCTGTTTATGCAAAGCAATAAGTTTGACTAAAAGGAACTAACTAATTAAAAGCAAGTGACGTGGAGTGTGGTTTGTCTAGTAACTAGTGAAGCAAGTTTAAAATGGAAGTAATCCTAGAGCAAGTTTCTAAAGCAAGTTTCTAAGCAAGTTTCAGAAGTAGCAAGCAGCAAATATCTCAAGTATCTCAAGGAAGCAAGTGTTCTAGCAATAGGTGTTTCGTTCGTGTGGTTGTCATAATTAGTGAAGCACATGTTTTAGTCTTAGTTGTTTCTTCTAGGAAGGAGCCATGAATAGGTATAGTCAAGTAAATGATCTACAACCCCTTATGATGGATCATGTGGCCAAGTAAATGACTGCACAAGATTGATTAAGACATAAAGTCCCACCATAGCCTTACGTTCTAAGGTCCCCTATATATATCCCCCAATAACTTAACTTTGTGGCTCGGTCTCAGGTTACTGTCACTCCCAAGTCACCACCACTCCATTATGCTACCGGTGATCACCTTACATGCATTCCCCAACATATGCGTGCACTCATATATTGTACATAAAGACAATCATAGAAGATAACAAACTTGTATGCAACCAATCAACGAACTATTTCACCATTGCCAAGAACAATTCACTACTCAAACATAGACGGGGAGACACAATACATCGAGGGAATATAGTATTGCATCATACATCGTGTTTGCCAAGAGATTACAGTGGAGAGATGGAGCTGATCTTGCTGTAGATGTTGATGATGAACACGCCGGAGGGGGGTGGAGCCCTCCGGGGGTGATCCCGGCGGCGTTTCCCCCCTCCGATCTTCTCAGGCGGCAGCCTTCTGTCTCTCTGTTTCGTGGTTTCGTCTCTCGGCGCCGCCTCCTCCTCGAAAAGGCCAGGGGACCCTTTATATAGTCGTTTTTAGGTCACGAGACACTCGGGAGAAGAAAGATCGACGGCATCGGAGCCACGGGGGCAAAAAGGGGCCCCACACGCGGCCAAGGAATCTGGCCGCGTGGAGGGTCCTCTTTTCCACCGGGTTGGCCTTTTGGCCCTCTACTTTGGCCCATGGTCTTCGTCTCGAAAATTCTGAACCGTGCTCTTTGGCCTTGCCCTTTTTGGAGTCCCGAAGCTCCCGGAAAGTCTGAAACACTAAAAAGTACAAACAGGGTTAGAACCAAAAGAAGGGGGATTGTTCAGAAAATCCCCCAAATCATTATAAAACATGAATATAAGTTTCTAATATGTAGGAAAAACAAGTAATAACCTGCAAAGTTCATGTATGCATTTTACATGCATCAGTGGTGCATTTGTAACTATTACCTCCTAATTGTGGTCGATTTTTCGCAAATAGAGGCATAGCCTAGTGGCAAAAGGTTGATGCTCCCTTTGCCCATTAGTATTGCATCGAAATTATTTATTTTCTTTTGATTTTTTGAATTCAACTTTGAACAAAAAATTCAAATTTACATCATATTAAGCATTGCATTAAAATGCATCAATATGGTATAGCCAAAGGTGTGAGATTTCAAGCATTGCATCAAAATGCATCAATATGCACCAAAATGAGCTACAAAAGAGCCCCAAAGGTAGCCCAAACAGGCTCATTTCTAATCCTATCATTTTTTCGACCTTCTCCAAATGATGCCAAACTCTAGGGTTAACATATATTGCACTAATATAGTGTCCTTGCATCAATATAGAGTTCACATTTTGAGATGTGAGATTTCACACCATATTGAAGCATTTCTTGTTTAATACATATGTAGGCCTTATTTATCAGTTGGAGATGTTAGTACATGACAAACTAAGGCCATGTGCACTGGATTTTCATTTTTTTGAAGTTTTTTTAATATATTATGATTATTGCAAAATCGGTCAAATATAAGTTTGACCAACATTTAAACACGTTTTAAATACCAAAATGAAAAACTAAGCCTGGTCCATTCTTGGTCACACCAAAATGAAGTATAGGTTATTTTTCAATTTTTTTTGAATTTTTACCCTCTCTCACTTCCTTGAACTCTGTGTAGTTTCGTTCGTGGTAACTCATTTGTATAAAGGATTTCTCTAGAAAATACTCATATACCAAGTTTATATTTTCTTTTGATAACTATGTCATGTAAAATGACTATGTGAGCCAGTTTTATGTTTTTTATTTTGAATTATTTGTGCTCATTTGAATGTTTGTTCAAACTTTGTGCA
This sequence comes from Alopecurus myosuroides, assembly GCA_028641055.1. Lineage (NCBI taxonomy): Eukaryota > Viridiplantae > Streptophyta > Magnoliopsida > Poales > Poaceae > Alopecurus > Alopecurus myosuroides. The sequence continues at coordinate 439,110,037 of CM054059.1, read as the reverse complement.
AAAACGTTGACCGACTCAAAATCAAAATTTATATATTTTTTTGATAACTATGTCTTGTAAAACGACAATGTGCGCTGGTTTTATATTTATTTGATTTTTTTGAATTACTTATGGTCAACCCTAGCTCATTCCATCGATATCGTGAACATGTGAATGTTGGAATTGAAATGTCGATATAACAGGTTTTATATTTTTTTATAGCATCTGCATAAGTAGAATATGTGCGCTGGTTTTATGTTATATTGATTTTTTTGAATTAGTTGTGCTTAACCCTAGCTCATTCCATCGATAGCTTGAATTGTGTGAATTTTTTTCATTTAACTCTGGGTATCACAAGTTTTAATTTTTTTTAGCACTGTAGTTGCATAAGTAGACAGTGAGCGAAAGTCTCATATTTATTTGATTTTTTTAAATTACTTATGCTCAACCCTAGCTCACTGAAACCCTAAACCCCGGACAACCCGTCAGAAACCTCCCTTCTTCAGAGCCGTTGATCGTTGGTTAGTGAACAGTTGGATCAGAAGGAAACCCACTGATCCGCTCCACAACCAGTTCCGCGCTCTGATTAGCCTCTCCCAGTTCCGCGCCACTCCTAGGAAAAAACCAACCGTATACCTTTAGACTTTGGGCCCAGCAGCAGAATCTGGCTCAGCAAAAGGATTTAACCTGCTAACGGTGCGACGTTGTACCTTGGGCCCAACCGAACCCCCCGTTCCCCTCCCTATATATCCATGGGAGAAATGTCGTACCCTAGCTATTATCAGTCCACCAGATCTCGCCGCCGGCGACCAAATCCACGCACAATCCAGCCCCTCCGCCAGAGATCAAGCCCGTATCAGCGACGAGGATGAGGCCTGGAGGTTCTAGCTCACGCGGCGGCCAAGTAGATGCTAGTAACTTCAAGAGGGAGTATTTATGATCGATAGTGGGTTCATGCCTCCTTTGCATATGTGCTTGAGTGACAGAAACGTGATGGATGGAGGATGTGATGTTCCAATTAGGGAGAAAACAATGGTGTTTACCTAGTTTACATTGTTTACATTACACACTTTGCTTACTGCAATAATATGTTGCTTGCAACTTAATACCCAACGTTTGTTCGGATGATATTCGGAGGGTGGGTTATTCGAGATATGACAGAAGGAGTGGGAGCTTTCGTTTAAGTTTCAAGCCACGAAGAAAGTCATGGATCTTATAGGGGCCATCATGGGTTTCCAGATCCCGATGTTGGTCATTGATCGGAGAGGGATCTCGATCATGTCTGGAGTGATCCTGAATCTCTAGGGTGTCACACTTAAAAATAATCGACGTTAGGTTAATTTGTACAAAAGAGAAATAAGATAGAACATAACTTGAATGCTTCCTGGATTTATCCGATGAAGATCGGAGGGCAAAAAAAGGTGTTTCGGTGTTGAAATGAGTTACATGACATTTCACCTTTATGGGCCTAGAGGGATGCATTGTGTACTCGTCTACTAATTATTGGGTTGCCGGAGTGACGGAAACCTAAACCCTCGTTAGGAAAGTGATGCATGAGGGAATGTGGGATCCCAGAGTTTAAGGTTGTGGTTAGATTTATCTTAATTACTTTATTATAATTGCGGATGCTTGCAAGGGGTATAATCACAAGTATGTATTTGTCCAAGTAGGGCAATGCATTAGCATAGGTTCACCCACACATCAAAACAATAACCATTAATCAACTGTAGGAAGCGAAAGCGCTTGACGAAATTCCCATGTGTCCTCGAGAACATTTGGTCATCATAAGTAAACTAAACGACTTGTCATTTGCTCTAGAAAGGATTAGGACACTTGCTGCAATTATTATTACTGTATTTTATTTACTCGCGCTTTATTTATCTGCTATATCAAAAACCCCAGAAAACCTGTTTGCTAGTATTTACAGTGAATCCTTTATTCAACCTACTTGTCAACACCTTCTGCTCCTCGTTGGGTTCGACACTCTTATTATCGAAAGTACTACGATACACCCCCTATACTTGTGGATTATCAAGAATATTTTTTGGCGCCATTGCCGGGGAGTGAAGCGCCATTGGTAAATGGAATTGGTAAGGGAAACTTCTACTGTGAGTGTTGTTTTTATTTATGTCTGCTATTTTATTTTATTATGGAGAGATATTCATTTGATTCCCTATTTGGGAGTACTGCTGCCACTGCTATGGTAGTAGATGACCCACTATCTGCTCAATTGGATCCTTTTAAACTACCTATAAAAATTGTTGAACGTGTTATGGGTAACTGCTATTTTGGAGATGGAACTGTCCATCCTGACGACCATTTACTCTTTATACATGAATTATGCGAGTTGTTCAAGTGTGCAGGTATTTCAATGGGCCAAGTTAAGATGAAACTATTCTCTTTATCACTGAACGATAGAGCTGCGGAATGGTTTAAAGTGTTGAAGAATGGCTGATCTATTGGATGAGAGGAAATTATACCTCTCTTTTATTCTAAATTCTATCCTACCAGTGAGATTCATAAGGATTGGAATCAAATATATAATTTCTGGCCCCATGATGGAGAGAGTATTGTCCAAGCGTGGGGGAGACTGAAGTTACTAATGCTCAAATGCCCCATTCATGAGCTCCCCAGTAATATTGTTATTAATAATTTTTATTCAAGATTTTCTCTTCATGATAAGGATTTATTGGATGCTTCTTGTTCTGGATCATTTACACGTACGAAAGGAAAAGCTAAATGAGATCTTCTGGACCGTATTCAGAAAAAATACTGAAGGATGGGAGAATGACAAAAGTAAAAAGTCAGGTATAAATTATGATTATGAATGCATTAAATCTTTTATGGGAATCGATGATTTTCGTAATGTTAGTGCTGTTTATGGCTCTGACTCTCAAATTTTTGCAAACTGTTTTAAGGCTTTTGCCTCTTATCTAGATATTCCCAAAAAGGAGTGGAACAAGTACCATGCACCTTATAAAGATGTTTTTAATTGTGTTCCTGCTAGAAATATAGAAGTTCATACTGTTAATTCTGCTGTGCCTGAACCTTATATTGAGAAAATTTCTTTCGCTGCTAAGGTAAAGGAACATTCTATTATAGCTAGTGTGGTTAACAAAAGTACAAAGAAACCTATAGAACCTGATGAACAAATAACTATTGAACCTACAGTAGCAATAGTAAAAGACCTGGTCACTGAAAATGTAGAATATGGACACATTATCTTCTGTGAAGATGCTTCTAATATTGTTTCGCATCCTAATAGATCTAGGAAAACTAGTGTTCCCGTGCTTTCTGTTAGGATAGGTGATCATTGCTATTATGGTTTTTTTGATATTGGTGCAAATTCAAGTGCTATTCCTTATGAGCTTTATAGATAAATCATGCATGAAATTGGTTCTTGTGAACTTGAAGAAGTTGATGTGGTTATTCAGTTTGCTAATAGAGAAACTACCTCTCCAATTGGTATTGTTAGAGATGTGGAAGTTTTATTTGGTAAAACTAAATATCCTGCTGATTTTCTAGTACTTGGTGCAGCTGCTAGTAAAACTTTCCCTATCATTTTTTGTAGACCTTTCTTGACCACTTGTGGTGTTGTTATAGATTGTAAGAAGGAGAAAATATTAAGTAAATTTGATGGAAAATCTTATGAGTTTAATTTTTCTAAATTTGCTAAATCTCCTTTTGAAACTGAATTGCCTAATGAGGATTTTATAGTTGAACAACTTGCCTATATTGCTCTTGCTCCTAACAATGCTTTGCAGCAATACATGGAGGACCACGAAAGTGAGGTCTTTATGGAAGAACGAAATGAGATTGACGATATTCTTCTTCATCGATTCCTGCTTCGCATGACACTTCCCAGAGACATGTTTAGTCTTTATGGATCACATACAAGACTGTATCAAAGGGTCGATGAAGCGACTTCTGCGTTGATTACGGTTATAGGTCCTTGCGTACGAGTTGGACACAAATTTCCTGGAAAATTAATTGCAAACCATATGTTGTGCTTTTAGGATCAAATGGTTTTAAAGGTATGATTGGTTGGAATATAGCGTAGCTAAATACGCTGTATTTTGTTTTTACTATTTCCTCTTTAAGCAACCACGAGCAGAAAATTTGAGGAGCATGATGAATAATGATTGGTTGAATTATGGTATGTTATGCTAGTGGTAAGTTATTTCGTATCAATACAATCTATACATCGTGTATTATCTAAACTATTTTCTAATTATATTTTTCTTTTATTCATAGGTTTTGATTCTTCTCGATCGATGAGGAAATGATAGGCTAGGAGCAGAGCAAAGTTTCACTATTTAAGGTACTTAACTTATGTCTCATTATGCTATTATGGCATCCCACTATTTTGTGTTTTTTTATTATCAATTGGTTGAATATTTAACTTATGCTTCATGTCAAAATTCCGTTGATTTATTTTAAGTGTGCTTTGCCTACATATTGTGTTGTTTAGAGGATCCATAGGTAATATTTTCATAAGTTTTGGACAAGAAAAATTAGCCCTGTTTTTTCTCAAATCCTAGGTCCGACGCTGCCTGTGCCGCTGGATACTAAGTGACTAGTGAGCATATTGTCTTGGTGTCCAAATATAACAATTAACAATCATGGGAAACATAGTTCCACCGCCTGTGCCACTGGAGTAGTAACGATTAACAGATCAAATTAACTCGAGAATCTCGTTAAAAAAATGCCAGCGTTGGAGGTACGTAGTGGTCAAACAAGAATTACAACACGTTATATAAAGAGAGAATTCCTTATTTCACACTCTATTAAAATGATGTTTCTTATTTGACACTAGAGAAAATTTTCTTCCCTATATGACCTCTAGTCTTAATTTTGTTCCCTATTTGACACTCTAGTGCATTTTGTACATGTGTAAAGATATTTTTACCCATATGCAGTGTGTGGCCAAATCATGACTATCAACATTTCATTTTATATTTATTCCACTAGAAATTAGCAAGTGGAAGTATACTATATATATATACACATATGGAGGACCGAGTCAGGAGCGTCAAAAGAAAGTAGAAAGGAGATGTTCAGCTGACCAATTAAATTTTGAAACCACCTACGTAGTTAGCTATAACAGGAAAAAAAATTGGTACGTATCTATGATATGCATGTATGCGTGGTTTTTCCGGTCGGAAGCGCACGTTAAGCTATAGTTTCGATGCACTAGTTATATGTATACCGTGTCTAGTACTAGTCCGTATAGGACTTTGCTACTAAATTAGGCCGTGTCATGTTAGCATGCCAATTAGGCTCAGTGTTGTATGACCCATGACAGATTTTTTTGACACAACTAATACCTTATACATATTTCTAGTTACAAGGGTAAAAAGGTCTTTACACGTGTACAAAATGCACTAGAGTGTCAAATAGTGAACAAAATTAAGACTAAAGGTCATATAGGGAAGAAATTTTCTCTAGTGTCAAATAAGGAACTTGATTTTAAGTGAGTGTCAAATAAGAAATTCTCTCTTATATAAAAGTATAAAACCTTAGTCGAAAGTAAACAAGGAAGATCCGAACAGTAACAACAGGCCAAAGAGCTCATACTAGTACGAAACATTAACATTATTCGATCTGAACAGTCTACGGGTCAAGATGTCCGGAGATCATCAACCTGTGTAACTGTGTCTATATAGGTAGGTCACGGGCTTAGTAATAGTTGACGGACCCGCACGTGTTCCTGATCTCGCCTTCGGTGCTGTTCTTCACCCCGATGTTGCCCATCTTCACCATGGCTTGTCCGAAGTGTTTGTTAAATGCGTCTTTCCCGAATAACATACCAAAGTCAGGTAAAAAACCGTTACCGGCATAGAAGTTGACCAACCGCCACGTCTCCGGCGACGCCAGCACCGCGTCCGAGTTGAAGAGCACTTTGTTGATCAGCACGTCCTTGTAGTACTCGATGTCCAACGAGTCAGGGGTCTTAAAATCCTGCGGCACCGTCGTCGTAGAGTTGCCCGCGCTGCAGGTCTGGTTCAGTTCCTTGGCATAGTTTGGTTCCATGGCCGTGCTGGAGTTGTCAGGCCGGAGACGGGTGGAGAAGGAGGAGCAGTGGGAGACGCCGATAGAGTGCGCACCAGAGAGCACGACCATGTCGTACAGGCTGAGCCCCTTGGCAGCGAAGATGTCCTTGATCAGAGTGAGGTTGCCGAATGGTGGGGGCAGGTTGCCTCTCGTGTCGGAGGAACGTGATGCTTTCCCGTCATAGCGGCCGGCCGGCACTGCGTAGTTGATGGCGCCGTTGCTTAGGTCGTAGCTGGCGTCGCGCCCGGCGAAGGCGACGATGTCGGCGCACGAGACGGTGCGCGGGCAGGCCTTCTCGAGCTCCTCCTTTGCCTTCTCAATCACTTCGAAGCCACGCAGGCTCAGGTTCGGGAAAGCCTGCTTCTCCGTGTCATTACCGTTCAGCAGGACGGAGGCGTCGCAGCCCTGCAGGGAACCACGGACGACAGGCGGCATTGTCATCCAACTACTCTAATAACCGTGCATACATGCACAGAGTATAGGAATATTGCGAGAAATGAATGTATATTGTGTATGTATACGTACCTGGACGAAGCAGTCATGGAAGAAAAGGCGGACAAGCCCGGCCTTTTGGCCGGCGGTGGCACTGTACACGACCTTCTTCACAATCTCCTCCGCCTTGGAGCAGTTCTTGGCATAGTAACCGACCTTGAGCGCAGAGGTAGCGCTCGACTTAGGAGAAGCCCGTGGGAGCGGATATGGCAGATTGGTATTCGGGGGTGGAAAGCCGTAGCCAGCGTAGATCGAGAATTCGCAGGACACGGCGCCGAGCAACGACACGAGCACGGCGAGAACGGCAAGCTTGGCCATCTTCTTAGATTCTCGGATCACCTAGCTAGCACTCCTTGTGTGTGCTCGAGACAAGATGGGATGAAGGGAACTTGGTGTTTTCCATGTGTATTTATAGTGCCGGCACATCAGATATATCACACCCTAACCCGGGAGGAGCGCTGGCTTTTGGAGCGCACATTGTTCAGCAGTCAACTTGCCAGCCGGCCGGCCGGGAACGTGGTGAGCACACAAGTTGACATGCGCGTAATGGCGGCGGCACCAACTTGATTTCCCCACTATATGCATATAGTTGCACTTGCATACTGCGACTTGGATGGATGCCCATATAATTAATTTGTGTTGTGTGCAATGAGGCGGAGACTCGTTTAGTTACTTGCATGTTTCAGGGAGATGTCACCGAGATGTAGTAGAATGTAGCAGTATTATACTCGACAAGTCGACATATACACGGAACGATACAGCTACTAGCCACGGAAAACTGCAACCCATACATGTGATGTGCTACCAGCTGGTGCATTGTGTGCATTACGATACATGATGTTTTCCAGCCATGCATGTGGAACTAACTACCGGTTGGTGCATTAGGATCGATGTGTACTACTATGACATTTTCTACCAGAGTGAGCATCACTGATTACCTTGGCACGTGAAGCCAGGCTGCAACTTGTAATCAACTAGGTGTGCCTGGTTTTCGGATGTTCATTCAGGGTGCAAGCAAAACAGTATATAGAACGCGCAGGCTCAGGTTTGGGAAACGGTATCATTACGGCCGTTGAGCGGCAGTGAGGCGTACGTCGCACCCCTGAAGAAAACCACGTCCACACACGTGCACATATGCATGCATGCAGTGGTAAGCCTTGCGATTGCGAATGTATACAGCTGGCCGATGATGCGCCTCGATCGAAAGTAGCTAATACGGGAGTTCCTACCCAACCGTAGACGCGTGCGCCGGAGACCAAGTACAGGCCCAGACGGTCCGCCCGCTCGATGGGTGTTGCAACCAACCAGGCAGGCAACCAAGGAAATCCCCGCTCGCTCGGCAAAAAAAAAAAAAAAAAAAAAAAGAAGAAGAAGAAGAAGGTGCAGTAGTCCTCGCGCGAGACGCACCAGGACAGCATCCGACTACATGAACTATAACTCATAATAATAAACCACCTACTGACGCAAATTAAGCAGCCACGTTCGATCGGTGCAAAATCCATCCAGCCATCTAGACGAAAACGTACGTTCTGATCTCTCTCTAAGCTGGTTCGATCCATCCATCTAATAGAAGAAATAAAAAGAGAGAATAGCTCGCCGCCGGCACCGCATGCATCCGATTTTGCAACCAAAACTAACAAACTCGGTGGAAGATTAGAAAAAGGAGTACGTAACAAGAGTTTGGCGCCGGCGGCCGAGCAAAGAACACGAGAAGATCGAGGATGCCTCTGATATCGGTCGTCCTCGTCGCCGCCCGGCCGCGGCCGCCACGCCAAAGTCTAAGTCGCACGCGAACCCCGCACGCGGTGAGTGACACTATGCCTGTACTTATAGACCAGGTTGAGGGAAGGGGAACGGAGGACTCTTAATCATCTCTTTCGTTTGGGACCGATGGAGAGGATGGACGTCTCAGATGCAACATCCCACAGATAGGTGACCTGGAATCAGCCTGGTGGTAGTTGAGATCTTTATGCCTTGGTGGCTGCCATCCGACGCTTTGGTATGGCAGCAGGAAGGAAATTAATCACGGAGACCCATCTCTTCCTACTATACTACCGCTACAATATCTTATCTCGCCGTTAGAGTAAATTCAATTGATTTCAGGATCCAACTGTTGGGTTGGCGTGCACCTCTTTTTTAGGAAACGGAGCGAATATGAATTAGTTAGTCCATATGAATGGCATGTATAAGTATCTTTATTTTTATTTTCTGCTTTACCTCACCGATTTTCACCCCAACAAACTCAACATTTTTGCTTTATTTGTTCATTACCGCTGTAATTTGTTCCCCTACACGTATGTTTCACCCGCTGTCAAAGAGCGCAAACTACAGTCTGGACTGAACTAGTTTTATTCGTGACCGATAATTCATAGAATTAAAATAAAGATAGGGCTCCAAACTTGAAGTTGTTGGTCTTGGTCGGAGTCACAATATTCAAAGTTATTACCAAAAAAAAAAAGCTTCCAAAGTTGCATCGTACATTCGTTACACCGTTCAGCTGGAAAAACATCTCCATTCTATAAATGCATACAGATATTATATATAGGTACGCAAAGCCTGCATACGCTTGAGCTGCTACGTATTGTACGTTCAGCTGGAAAAACATCTCCATTCTATAAATGCATACAGATATTATATATAGGTACGCAAAGCCTGCATACGCTTGAGCTGCTACGTATTGTACAATCTTAACTCGTCATGCATCAAATCAATGAATATAACAACACAATCTGCACTTGAGACGGTTGATCAAACAACAACACCAGCTCCTTACACACTCGGGGGAGACGGCAGCAACAGAAAGGGCGGGGAATCCATCGCCCGGTCCACATAGCCCCAGGCCATCATGGTGCATCTACTCCGAAAGCAGCCCGCCGTCGGTCGGGAACCGAGGAGCTAGCCAAGCCAATCCGAGCCAACCACCGCTCCAGCACCGCCGCAGCCAAACCCACCAACAAGAAAAGCCAAAGGGTTGGCCTGCATTCATTTAAGAGTCAGGTTTTAGCTAAATCAGCATGACAGGACAAACTCATTTTAATCAAGTAGCCAACATGACAAAGTCGTCATTTCAATCACACCAAAGATCGGTATGTTCTTCTAACACCCAACAAGTAATCAAACCAAACATCGGTCTGTTCTCCCAACACCAAACAGGAGCAGAAGCGGCAAGCAAATGAGAGAATAAGTTGACCACATACATTTCATATGCATCACAAGACATCAAGTTTCTTAATTGAGTGAAAACGGTTTCCATCAACAAAAGTAATATTTATCCAGATGGGAATGTCCAGGAACAAGTTTTCTCTTCGGGTAGGAGGACTATGAGGGCATGCATGTCAATGAAGGACCATAAACACACTGCAAGTAACAGAGCAAGCTGATGCACATGGAATGCAGTCCACATACACAAGAAGAAGAGCAAGCTGCTGCATATCAAGCAAAGATCATAAGCACACTTCGAGAAACAGAGCAAGCATGTATGAAGACATACAGTGTGAACATTAAAAACTGAATCTTGCTTAAACTGGAGTTGGAGCTGACCTGACTAGAAAGGGAAATCAAGGTCGGAGGCAACTTACATGTCGGCCGCAGCCCGTCGCTGCCGTCGGACAAGACCAAACAGACTTGTCGCGGCGGCGGCGGCGGCGCATCTGTCTCATCCTTGTCCCGGGTGACCACCAGAGCAACCGAACAACCATTCTTAGATTTTATAGATTGAAACATTCTTAGACATAACATCCTTCCTTTCTGTTCCCTCCTTCCTGGGAAATCCACCAACGATAACAGCAACATACTCACCAGCGCAGGCCTCGACAAACAATGGTTGTTGTAACAACTGCTGTAGTGCACCAACCAAAGGTTTAAGCATCAACCAGAAAGATGACCCCAAAAGAGATGTGATGATGTACAAACAGAAACAAGTCAGAACAATCAGCTTACCATTGAAAAGTGGAAACATTCTTAAGACATAACATCCTTCCTTTCTATTCCCTCCTTCCTAGGGAGCTCAACAACGATGTCACCAACATTCACACCAGTGCATGCCTCGACAACATAAGTTGTTGTAACAAATCCTGTAGTGCAGCAACAAAAGGCTTAAGCATCAGCAAGAGAGATGATCTCCAAAAGATATGTGATGTCGTACAAACCGAAACAAGTTAGACCAATCAGCTTACCCTTGAGAAGTGGAAATACAACATAAACCAACTCCGTCTTAACATCATTAAGATCTTCAGGACCTAGCAGAATATCCATCTTATGCACAATGATAGGCTGGTCTGCACAAAGACTAACTTCCCTAGCAATCATGGGAATGAGAGCATATCCAATTTTTCCTGCCCAAAAAAGAATAAGTCAGCTCCTGCTACTAACCAAAATTGCTAGAATATCAAAGAAAACTCAATTTTGTCCCATGATCCAAGCTTCAACAAAATACCTTAAGCATATCACACCTACAAAACCACCCAGCTAGTAGTAACCTAAACTATTGTTATTCAGCAAGTGAGGAAGGGTGCTAGTCAATCCCTAGGCATAATAATACTACTAGACTACTAGTCTCAGTCAAAATAACAAAAATATTCCTAGCAGCATACCCAGCTGATTTTAGCAAGAACATAGACAATGCACACACACAGTAGATGATGCAGCAACCATACATAGATAGGAAACCAACAAGGTTGAAGAGAGTGAGGTTCATCGGTCGGCGTACTCGATGGTGATGCCATGGGCGTTCTGGAGGAATTCCTTGTCTTAACTCCGAACATAAGATGGCGCAAGATCGTCGTGGTGGCCGGCAGCAGCTGCAGGTCAGAGAAGACGCCGACAACAGCTCCATGGATGGCACAGTCCGAGATCTGCAAAATGCACACACATACAAGCAAATTAGGTGGAGAATTCAGAGTGTGTGTTTGGAGAGATTAGACTCAGAGAGTGGAAAAATGTAAGTAGCAAATGTATTAGAAGAATGCTAGGAGCAGAGGACGCGGACATGAGCTTTATACTTCTAACATACCTAGGTCCTACACATGGGTTATAACAAAATCACTAGCATACAGCCAAGCCTAACTAGCACACAGAGATTAACCACAAAAACTTCTAGTAGTAGTTATAGCAAAATCAAAAGCAAATGCTCAAAAATCCTGGTTTAATTAAGAACCAATAATTAAAGCACAAATAATGCTTAGAGGACAGCTACAAGATAACCATGCTGAAATATGCAGTTTATCTTGTGTTCCAAAACCAAAGCATGGTAGATAATTAAGACCAAGCAAACAAGACTAGAACTAGAACAATGTCAAATAGATGCTCGATCCACATTAACCAAGGCCTGATCAAGACCACATGGTACCATCTAGTGGCATTCAGAACCAAAAGAACTAGAAGCTAGATGACCACCATCACCACAACTCAAAATATAGTTCATCCGCTCGATGGCCAGAGCACACTCTAGGCATGGATACTTCTAAGAATATCAGAGCTAAAACATCCAAACAGAATACTACAAAACCACCACCAGACAAGATCGAAAATACAATGCCTGCACCATACATTATCGCATTAGGCAGCAATCTATTCAAGCGTGAAGAATGAGGTATCTTTGGATGCCAATGTCGACGAGCTCCTGAACGGCAGCATCAAGGTCGTTGTGGTGTGCCTTGGGGGCAGCCTCCTCCACGACATGGACACCATGAAAGTCTACAAGAGAATACATGGGATTCATACTTAAACAGAGTAAAAACTGCAAATCGTTGTGCATATGTGATTCCTACTATTCTGCCACAAAATTCCATCAGCTCATTCTTACATAAAGATGAAGAACTTATCATAATATGAATACATAAAGGAATCATAAATATATTACACAGAACATGAAATAGGCCTACAATTGAAGCATCTTTTCAGAACATGATAAACTATAATTCACATTGATGGAATTTCCGGTAGCATTTTTTGAACAAGAAATAAGACTACAATGGAAGCTTCACTTCAAATAAGCATGCCTTGGATGTTGAAAGAAGCACAACAGATTGGCAGCAAACCGATTCAAGCACGGAAAAAAAAGTTGACCTTGGGGTGCCGATGTTGAGGAGCTCTTGTACGGCGGCAACGAGGTAGCCAACGTGAGCCTCACAAGCGAGCAGCTTGACCTCCTGCAAGAAATGGATGCTTCCGGCCCGGCCTTCCAATCGGGTGCATATAGGTGTTGCCGTGTCACATAGCTGCAATCAACCTAGCAAAAGAGACTGAGATAACAACAAGACAGATCAACGATCAATAATACATAGGATTCAACATTAATCCAGGGGCAAGCCAAGGAACTATCTGATGCTAAACAAGAATCTACGACAGCAGGATCAAACTAAAATATCAACGGTTCTACATGAAACCATGGGGGCAAGATTATAGTATTTGGATTGAAATCTACTAGAATAACATTGATCGAGAGCACATACACCCAATCATCCTAAAAACAAAAGTTGGACCTATCGGTACATAAACAAACCTTATAGAAACGACTACAGTATTTGGATCGAAATCTACAAGAATTAATATAGGCCAGCACGTAAAAATATATAAAAAAACACGAATTTCTGTAAGTAAATCCAACATCACAACTCTGAAATTTCATAACTGTTCCAGAAAGAAATACAGATTTAGTAGGCTACTTGAACTATTGTCTAACCTTGGGCAAAAAAACTACACTCAAACCAATCTGGACCAATTCATGCAATAAATGTGGACAAAATTGAGCTATCAGGGTCCGAATGTAATCTGTAAAAGTTGTACAAATTTAGATGGCAATTTTTTGCACTAGGGCAGAGTACCGGAAGACATTTATGGGGTGGTTGATAGCACACATTGCATGTTTACACCAAATAATCAAGTAAAAATGTTCTCATGTTTTCTGACTGGTCTAAGGAGCAATGCTGCTGCCATAGCACGTTTCTGTAGCATAAAGCAGTCAAATTTCCATTTCCAACGTGTCTTGGCGCTTGGTATAACTAGCTAAGGTGTATTACACAAACATTTGGACACACAGGGCTCACAGGTGGTTGATGAATCTCTATTGCAGTACACTACCTAAACTGTACGTGCATATACCACTCACAGAAATATGGGAGAAATTTTTCAACACAAGATGAGCGAGACCTTAGTCGGTGTGGCAGGCGGTGAATCAGTAGCCTTGTCGTGGCGGTGGACAAACAGCCCCTGGTCGTTGTCCCCCATCCTTTTCTCTCGGTGGATTCCGGCAGGGGCAGGTCGGGCATGTGAGATGCTCCATGGCCAAGCTCGATTTTCTCCAGGCAACTGAATCCCAACCAGAAAACATGATCAAGGTTATTAGTGTTGAACGCTAAAGCAAGCAAAGCTCTGTTTGATAAAAAAAAAAGGCAACTTATAGGCGCAAGCGCTGTTTGATAAAATTACTTGTACGGAACATCATGTTGTCCATGTACGAAAACAACACTAGGAAACATTCTAAATTCCTTGCGAAATTAATATAGGACTGCACGTAAAATAGATAATAATCACACATTTCAGTATGTAAATCCAATATCACAAACTCTGAAATTTCATAACTGTGCCAAAAAGAAATAAAGAATTAGTAGCCTGCTTAATTTACTGACTAACGTTGGACAAAAAAACCATACTCAAACCAATCTGGACGAATTCATGCAAGTACAAGCTGTACAAATTTAGATGACACTTAGGGCGGAGTACCAGAAGACACTAATGGGGCAGTTGACAGCAACCTGAATGATTGCAGCACGTAAACAAGAAAATTTTGCTCGTGTTTCTTGACTGACCTAAGGCGCGATGTTGCCGCTATTGCACGTTGCTGCATCAGAAACAGTCCAATTTCATTTTCCATGATGTCTTTGCACTTGGTATAACTAACTATCTAATGTGTGTTACACAAACACTTGACACACATGGTGCACAGGTGGTTGATGCATCTCAATTGCAGCACGCCATCTAGACTGTACATGCATATACCACTCATAGAAACAGGGGAGTAAAATTAACGCACCATGAGCAAGACCTGAGGTGCTGCCGATCTTCGTTTTCGCAGGCGGTAGGCGGTGAATCAGCAGCCTTGTCGTGGCGGCGGAGCAACAGCTCCTGGTCCTTGTGCCCCGGCCATTTTCTCCGGGTGGATTCCGGCAGGGGCCGGCCGGGCATGTGGGGAGCTCCATGGCCGAGCTCGATTTTCTGCAGCCCGGCTAAATCCCTACTGGAAAAAAATTTGATAAAGGTTAGTACTGGTATTGTACGCTACAACAAGGTTGTGTGTATTTGTGGTAAGCGATTCCTCCCTGTATGTACAACATACCCTTTATTTATCTAGCAGAGAAATGCTTTTTGATTGAAATGGAGGGGGAGAAGAGAGGATTCAGATCGGTACCACCCTGCGTGTGGAGACGGGCGCCGGGAAGGGTATGGTGGCGACGGCGGCGCCGATGGCCGGGCTGCGTCGTCACCGGCGCTAGGGTTCGCGGCCTGCGTCTTGGTCGATGTCGGGGTTCGCCGGAGAAGGAGTCGATGTGAGCAAGCAGCAGGTCCCCTCCAAGGCCGGTACGGAGCCATCCTTCCAGGCAACAGAGCAGATCTTCTCTTCAGTGCTGTCGCATGAAAAAGGATCTGAGGGTTGATGGCCGGCGAGAACTGAGTGGAGTGTATCAGTGCATGGAAGGAGGGGGAGAAACTGACCGAGGAGAGTGGGGACCCCGTGAAGGTCACAAAGGTGGGCGAGCAGCCTGCAGGTCGTGGACGCCCGACCCAACCGGCCTTCAGATTCGCCGACGGAGCTCGCGTGCGCCGGCCAAAGCGGCCTCCTCGTGGCAGCGCTGGGGGGTTGGTTAGCGCTGAATCGAGAGGATCAGGCGGCGCCGGCAAGAGAAATCGAGAGCGGCGGCGCAAGCAGGGCGAGATTGGATAGGGGGCGGAGTGAGCGGATGGAGGTGAGTAGTTTTTGTTTTTTTCCTCTAGGTCTCGTTGATGAATGATGACTGGAGCCAGCCCTGTGCGTGCGTTTGGCCAGCCGGAGGAGGATTGGATCCGAGTGGAGGGACGGACGGTTCAGATTGTGTTTCTTGTGCGGCGATCCGCGTGGAGGCCCGTCGTCGCATCTCATTGGCGTCTCCACAAAATTTATCTCCATTCAGGTTCAGCCAGCAAGGGGGCAAAGTACCAAGAAGCGAATTTATTGGGCTTGTGTTATTAATGGTGAAAAAAGTTAGTTAGTCTTCCAATGCCCGATTAATGCCTCTTTTTTCTCCTCCCACGCTTATAAATGAAAAAGGGCCAATCACTTTCCTTTTTTCCAAGGCATGCACAGCTTTATTTTCCTTGGATGCATCGGTCGCTGGAATTAACGAATGCTACCTTTTTTTTTTACAGCAAATCAAAGATTCCATACATGCACGGCTTGCACTTCTCCTGATTCTAGACAAATTAGTTTCATTTGGTAAGTTATCCAAGAAATCTCACAGCGTTTTTCTTTCTTCTCTCTCTCGCCATAAGACCACACACAGCCATCTCCAAATCATCCTTCAAAATACTCAACGAATCGAGATGGTCGAGGACATCGCTACCAAGTCGGCGGCGGTCATCGTGGCGGCCACACAACATGCTCGATCCCTATATTTTATTTCTTCGGCTGACCCAAGAAATTCTGCAGTGTTTTATTTAATGTACACAAGCAACTCAGGTAAGAATACAAGTCCGCATCAATTATCATGCCAGCGGAATGGAGCAACACGCACGAGGTCCACATCGATCTGACAGAAAATTAATTTGGTTACCGTCACTATGCGACCCCTCTCGTCGACACGAGACCCTGAAGGAGGCAATTCCGAAAACCCCCGAGCACGAGTGCAAGGGTAAAGAAATCCACGCCCATGACCCAATGAGATCCCGATGGGCACGAAGATGCCCGCAACCTCGCCGATGAAGCATCTCAGCTCCACCGTCTACACGAAATTCTGCTAGGCCTTCGGGGGAGGAGGCCTACTAGAAGGTGGCCACGAGGGATGTGATTTGTCGGCACCGGTCGCGGTGTCCGACAAGACGAGACGGAGCAACTACGTCGTGCGCCATCGGCAACTCAGAATCAACCATTGGGTACTATCCCACGGCCGACCGCCACCTAGATAACCTCGGTCCCGTTTAGGCGGAGCCGAGGAGGGATCGGTCTTCGCAGGGCGCAGCTCCGGCGGCGGCGCGGCGCCTGAGGACTGCGAGCAGGACGAGGATAACGACGATGTTGTCGCCATCCTTCTCGCGGCCCAGGATCCAACCGCACGGCGCCGAGAGGAGCTTGGCACCCGCGGCCTGGGGTGGGGGTATTCCATACAAGGGTCGTTGTCATTCTCGATGTGCACAAGAACGGCGGCGAGGCTACGGCCGGGGGCGTCCCAACAGCTGCGGCGGCCATCGGAATTGCCGCGTGGCGGTGCAACTGGGCCCTCGTAGGCCGCCAGTTCTTCGGCGTGCCATTCCTGGAAGTAGACCACCCACGCGCTATAGTTGGCGGGATGGAACCTTGGCTGGGCGCGCTGCTTCGGCGTCATGCGGGCACGCTCGTTCTGGATCGCGGCGACGAAGTCATCGCCTTCTGGGACGGGGGGAACCGGCAGCCCGCCCGTGCTCAGCCTCCAATGGTCGGGCAGGCGCATACCCGACGGTACCGGGTAGCCCGCCACTTACAGGAGGCTCGCTCGTCCTCGTGCAGCCAGCGCCTCCTGGATCCATTACCGCGGCGCCGTCGCTGGAGAATCGTTCCGCCATCGCCAAAGAAGAAGGGATTGTCTTCGGAGAGCAGAGGAGGGCGAAAGACGTGTGCTCTCTGGAGGACGAAGATATCCCTCGCCGACAAGGCAGGCCCACGCGACGAAAAATTGTGCGGGACTTCTTTTCGCATCATTTTCCCTTCATCCGGCGGCCCAGTTCTCCGGACGATAATTTGGCCCAAACAAGCGCTATTTTTACTTCTGGAGGCGCGACTGGACGAAAAAACGAGCGTCAGCGCAAAAAAAAAAAGGGCTCTTGGGGGCGGCTGGAGATGCTCTTGGACTTTGCTTGTGTACCTTGTGTATTGATACTAGCTTTAGTCCATGCATGCACGGCTCACACTCGAACTAATTGTGGACAAACTAATTTCATTTTGTAAGATCAATAAATCTCACCTATTATCTTTTTCTCTCTCTTGCTATATTACCACACACCCTTTTCCAAAACAATCTTCAAAATACTAAGGAATCAGGTTGACTCCTTCCTGGCTAACCATGGTCATGGTAGAAACGGACCACGTGGTACCACTGGGTCCCATTGGTGCACGTGCGTTTGTTCCTTTCCTTATCCTCTTCCTTTGCATCCCTTCATTCTCATCTCATCTTCCCCCTGCTAGACGGGAACCGTTTTGCTCCTGACCTAGAGGCGATCTAGGAGGCGACGCCTAAGGCTCCAACTACAGCGGCGGCCGTCGGTCCCTGCCTCCTCCGTTAGCCACTCCGGCGACGCGCGGAGGTGGGGACCATGGCGCTTTGGCGCCGGTCTGTAGCTACGGTTAGCCTACTGCTTTCTTGGGGCGTCGTTGGGGTGGTGGGAGCGACGCCCGGGCAAATAAATATGCCCCAACTCCACTCCCATACCGGCGGCGACCTTCAGGGCGGCGTCTTTGAGTTGATGTCAAAGTGTGCTGCTTGGTCCTTCAGATCAACAGCTTGGTCTTCTCGTCGTTCTTCAGATCTGGCGATATTAGTTTCTCGGTGTGTCGCTGGCGTTCGTGTTTATTCACGACGGCGCTGGCGGCCGGGGCGAGATGGTTCTTCTGGAGCGCGGATGCTGGTCCGGAGGTGGTGGATCTGTCGTTCCTCTCCGACTTCGTCGATGGGAGGCGACATATCTTGGTCCAAGACAGCACGGGGACGTCCCCCGGTCGACGTGCCACAGCGACATGTGCCTTGCTGCGTGCAGCAGGTCTGTTCATCGACTCACAAAGCCTCGTTGGCGATGATGCTTTCTCGGATCTTGCAATGGTGGAGGCTCGGCGTTTCTTTCGGCGTTCGTCTCGACGGCGCTGGAGGAAAACGGCGGCCGCTCGCTACGGTGGTTGCAGTAAACCCTAGGGGTCGTTTTGTATTTCTCGATCTGTTAGGGTTCTATTTGCAAATTCGGGATACTCATTTTATCCCGGTCTGTCTTTTTGTTTCCATATGTGTTGCTTATTGTAACTTGATGTTCTATTAATGAAATATGTGGTTGCTCTCAAAAAAAAAATCTCATCTTCGCCCTCAGCTGACACACCTCAGGCAGGACAAGCGCCAAGCAGCCTGTTCCTCAGCCACCACTCGTCAAGAAGCCGACAACGGTGACCACCAGGGAGGCGCAACAGAGAAGGCGGCGGCGAGGATGGAGCGAGCCGTAGGCAAGCAAGGACCTTACTGATGGGGGTGGGATGCGCCAGCGATGGAAACAACTCGGTGCCGCCGATTCTTCGAGAGATGGGAGGGGCGGGGCAGACCAGCGGGGGCCATGATTTGAGGAGGGCAACGCGGTGATGCGGACAACGGCGGTGGTGGCAGGCGCTTTGGCCAATAGTGGCTACGGGGAAGCAGATCCACAGTGTGGAGGCGTCATTCCCTCTCCTCTTCTTTCGACGCAGTTGTTCCGACACTACCCGTACTACGGTGCTGGTTGGAAAATCGACCTGAGACACAAGTTACCGTAAACTACACTTTCCCTCAAGGAATCATGATTCCCAAGTGCGTCGCTAGGTCCGGGATAATCAAGGCAGGATCAAAGTATTATTATGTTGCCGACGGTCATCGTTGCGGCCACACTACATGCTTGCTCTTTTTTATTTGTTCAACGACTTGATAAAACTTGCAGTATTTTATTAATTTGTACAAGCAATCTAAATTAGAATATGAGTCCACATGAATTATCGTGGAAGCGGAATTCCATAATGAGGAGAGACGTGCACGAGGTCCACACGAAGGACCGCCAATCGATAATTTGCTTACCACCACTATTCGTCGCTCTCATGGACACCACAACGACAATTAATCGAGCAAGATGCATGCGGAAAGAGGCAATACCGAGATCCCTCGAGCACGAGTGCAAGGGTTAAGAAATCCATGGTCACAACCCAAGGAGACCCCAAGGGGCATGAAGATGCCCCCAATCTTGACGTTGAAGCATCTCAATTGCACCACCTAGAACGAATTGTAATAGGGCTTGAGGGAGGAGGCCACCTAGAAGTTGGCCGCGAGTGATGTGATTCCTCGGCACCTGTCGCAACATCCAACAAGACAAGACGGAGCAACAATGTTGTGCACCATCAACAACTCAGATCGAACATGGCATACTATTCCACGGCTGACCGCCACTTAGATATCGTCGATACTTTTTGTTGTTGATGTTTGTTCAGTTTATTTTGTTTATTAATTTCTATATGCGTGTATAATTTATTAAAACATTGATATTTTATGTTTATAAAAAAATAATCCATATTATTACATGTGATCAGTCTGCCTTCGCATCCATGAAAAGAGGGCATGCTCTACCAACTATGTACTACAAAGTCACATATTCCATTTGTTTCTGAAAGTAAGGCATATATTTTTTACAAGCCAAACAATGTAAAATTTTACCAAGTTTTTTTTTTCAAAAATTGCTAACATGTACAATGCCAAATTAATATACTAGCGTCAATCTAGATCTTGTCGTTGTCTTTAGGTAGCGGCGATATCTTGGCTCCGAGAAGCTCGCCCTAAAGGTACATGTGCATTGTTTCAGCGTAGTGTTCGAGGCTGAGGCTCCACATGGCAGCATGCATGGCCAATCTCGTCGCAGCTCCTGCCGGCACGACCCCGGGGCCTCCTGGTGATGAACTCCATCGTAAAATCTTGGATCTCTCTTTGGCATGTTTCTACGCCTTGGCCTCCGGCAACAATACCTCCTTCATGATCTGCCCGATATTCAGGATCAGCAATGGGCCTTCCCTCGTTGGTGTCATCCGAGGAGTCCGAGCTTGACATCGAGGTAGATGTGCCCTAGGGAAACCGTCTTGTTTAATAAAATAAAATTGATAAGGAAACCACAATTTAATATAATAAATAATACCGCCCGAAAACAAAACGACATATAAAATGGTTATCAATTTATATCTCCAACCATAAATAAGGGGCTTGGATAAAATGTTGGCGCATGAAACGAGGGGTAAAGATATCATTTGTTTGTGAAATAAATATGCTCGTTATAATCATTGGTATGCATTTAGATTGATGGTTCATGCAAGCAAAAAATTGATTTTTCTATGATTTGAAACTCTAATGTCCCAGCCCATAAAAAGTGTGTGCTACAACATTGGATACATCATGAAACGTATTTTTCATATAATATAATATCCATACCAACATTACAACTGTGGTCCTTTTAAAAAATGGTCAAATTTTACATTATTTGACTTTTGAAGAATATACGCATTTCTTTAAGAAACATAGACGATATATTTATAGCTTTACTTCACCTCTTCGAAATTCCCATTTAACTTATTTTTCACGTAGTCATCCACACCGTCGTACGTCGGTTAGGCGGGCATCATCTACGCATCTCCCCAAAAAACGAGGAAAACACCCAAAACGACGTATCGGTTACGTGTGCCCTAAGTCACCGGCCACGGGAATTGTTGTTACTGGGGTACTTATTTTATGTTGAGACATATTTGTTACTTATCATTTCATGTGCCTCCTTGGTGTTGCACATTAGTTTTTTAGCTATGAGGTAACTATTACCTATCATTTAATGTGCCTTTTCATTAGCTATTACCTATCATTTGATGTGCCCTTTTGTTGTCGCGTGTTATTATTTGATGAAAGGAGATTGGTATTACCTATGATTTCATGAGTTGTTTTGTTTTATTATTTCATTCTAGGTGAATTAAAATAATAACATTTTCCCATTTTGCCATCAAGTTTATGGCCAGGTTGACGTGTTATGCATTGCTCAGCCAGTCTGATGTTATCATGAATGATGAAGCTGGTTTATATTACCCATGTCTAACGCCAAATGAAAATCTTTCATCTGTCGCGCTCTAGTAACATCTCCTACTTATGCGGAAAGATTGCAACACAAGAAAATGTAGGACCCACCATCTCCTACTTATGTTTTTCCCAGAAAGAAAATGTAGAATCGATGTTTAAGGTGGGGAGGGGGGGGTTATTGAGTCTTGGATGTATGAGCACTAATTGGGATAGTGCAATCGATTTTTTATCTGCCCACTAACTTTGCATTGGTTCGTGGCGTCGAACGGCTAAAATATGAACCCTAAAACCTCGACACCGCCTGCACACACGATAGTGTTGTCAGTCGTGGAGGCGAGTGGCGACAAAACTCGTAGACCACCTGGCCTTTCATGTGGCCAGGCTATTTTTAGCAAACGAAAAAATAATCATGGGTCTCCTCTCAGACGAAACCCTATTTCATGGCCCCTCGACGTATATCCCATAACTTTATTTCGAAGTGCCTATTCCATGTGCACAGTCCTCATATATATAGTCACATTAAGATGACAAGTAATACGGGAGGGTTTTGACCCTTCATCGAGTAGTTAAGACGAAACCCTTCGTCGTCCTTGCGACACCTACCCCTAGACTTCCTTCGAAAGGAGTGATTGCATGTGACTTATCTCTTTGTTTCTTTTAGAATATCTCCGAAAGTGGTTATTTTACGTCATTTTTTCTATTGATTTTTGTCAGGATGTGTCATAGGAGCACGAACAACCCAAAAAATTCCCATGTTTTGAAAGAGTTGTGTCGGTGCCATTGAAGTGAGAGAGAAAAGGGTAGACAAGTGGGAGAAAAAGAGTAGGAAAAGAGAGGTAGAAAGAGAGGGCATGAATGCATATAAGAATATGATAAGGAAGTACGACCAAAGAAAATGTTTATAAAACTGAGTTTTTTAAACATCAAATTGCGACTTCCTATAATATTTGAAATGTAATACTAAAATATTGTGTTGGTGACGGTCTTAAAATGTCTATTGAATACAAGTTTGTATTGGTCATTCTCTTTTATGGTGTTCACATAATTCTTTAAAATGATGCAATTAAAATATAGTGCTTAAAACCTAATTTTTTTAGCTCATGCAAAATTTAAATACTATATGTTTAAAAATAAGTGAGCACATATAATGTTATTACCCTCACGGTGGTTATTTGACTTTTTTGTACAAGAACTAGTCTTAATCATATTTAATTTCTTGCTAGATTTAGTCTTAACTAGCATGTATTCCTTACAATAATAGCTCATGTATTTGGTCTCGAGATATGCATGAAAACCTATACAATGAAATACATGATGATTGATGCACACGCGGTAATATTTTCCTTCAGCTTGTAGGTATTTGATTGGATATATGCACAGGCTCGTGGGATAGGCTCTCAAGATGCTCTAGGTGGGGGGTAATAGGTTAATACCCATCATTTTGTCATCTTGTTGTCATGTTAATAAGATCCTTATTTTATGATAGCGTATGATTATTAGCTATCGTTACATGCCATTTCATCGTTGCATGTTGTTGTTTTATGCTAGGGGCGGCTATTACCTATAATATAACATGGCATTTAGTTGTCCTCTATCATTATTTTATGCTACCGGTGATAATTATTGCATCTAATTTCATGAGCTATTTTATCGATGCAGGTTACTAGGGTTCTCATTTCACGAGTGAAGATATTTTCTATCATTTCATCTATACCTATCATTTCATATGCCATTTCGCTAGCATGTGTTATTATATTATGCCAGGTGATGGCCAATGCCTATCATTTCCTGTATTATTTCATTGCCCCATCATTACTTTATGCTTTCGTGTTTAAATACCAGTGTTGGCACAATTATCTCAACAGAAATGAAAGTAAAAAAGTAGCTAATTAAGGTAGTAGCTACTCCCGGCTGAGTAGCTAGTTCAAATGGTAATTCCCATCGCTAGAGCATGTGGTGGCATTGTATGAGGTGCTACATGTAGCTTCCTAGCGACGGAGCGACTGTGTATTAAGCAAGGGCCAAGAAGAGGGCAGATTTCTAATTTTACGGCTTGATTAACAACAACTAATAACGCTACATTTTTCGCTAAGAATTTGATTTATTTAATATATTATAAAAATACCCCTAATATCACACTAATATTTTATTAAAAACAATGGATAGTATAAATGGAAAATGTATCAAAAAAAATTTAATCAACAAAATGAGAACATGAAATGATAAGCAATAATTATATTGGAGGATAAAATAATGATTAGGGTTAAATTACCCTTTAGTTTGGCAAGCGATATGATTTTTTTTCAAATAAAGGATATACTTTTTTAACATTAGTTAATGAAAATTGGCGGTAATTTGTTTTCTCGGGAGTCAATAGGGCAGACAAAAGTAAACTAATAACACAAATTCATCTAAATATTCATGATCAAGTTGCTTGTGCACATGAAAATTATGGATATTAACCATCTCATAGCAAATAAAAATAGTGAACGCATAGTATTCACAATTAAATTTGAAACGGGTTGGAGGATCTGAGAAGGTATAGGAAAACAAGTGTCATTTATGATTGTGTACATATAAGAGGAGAAATTTTTGAACCCCAAGGATATGAAGGCAATCAAAAAAGCCTCGGAGTAGCGTTCCAACATTTGCAAAACCTTTTTTAAACATACCTGAAAATATGTACATTGTGTCCAACATGAACAAAGCGATCGAACGAAACCCTAAACATGTGTCCCCTCCCCCTTCCCGCTTTGTTCTATTTCGAATAAACTAAACCAAGTTTTGTAAGAACTTGGCCTCGTTTTGAGCTGTTCTTATTTCTAAGACACATTCTACCATTAAAAATAAGAAAGTCGTATAACAACACCAATTTGGACGAAAAATAGTGTATCTCATTCGAGTAGCTGTATATAGGGGCAGACATGAAAGCATGCCAAATATTGTCGGAAGCCCTAGTGTTTTTTTTTGGCATAGAGTAAAAATATAGTTGGGTTAAATAAGAAAAGCTAATAAACAATTTCAAAATGGAACCTCCTTTAAAGAGAGTATGTCGCATTAAGTTTATGGACTTATAATAAAAAATGCTTAATTCGAAACAACCGAAGCATGCTACTAACACATTGGGCTAATTTTAGTTCATCATCGTGTTCCTCGTTTCTAGTATATAATTAAAAAGATAAGAAACTCATGTAAAATGACCAATTTTTCATCTAGCAGTAGTGTACTTCTGTTTCGGGAGTCGCAAATTAGGGGAACATATGAAATCACAGGAAAAAAAAAGGTTAGAAACAGATTGTTGGCATGGAGTTATAACATGGATATATAAGGTTGGTTAGAGAGTAAAATCGAACACCCAAGTTTGAGGCCATCAAGTTGGTTAGAGAGTAAAGTTCGAACACCCAGAAAACTTTTAGTCACTCGTGTTATGGTAGAAGAACCGGGTGTACACTAGCACAGTCCGTTGATTGGTACGTACTACACGCTGTACAAAGCGGGAAATAAAAATTGACACGCTAATTTTGATTTGCAATCCAAAATTTCATTTTTGGGCCAAGCGGGAATTTTGGATTGAAATCACCTCCCGAGTCAATTTTCGTTTTTGGGCCAAGCGACACCCGTTTCTCTCTCGTCCCATTGTATTCCCTCACGGACACACCTCCCGAGTCCCGATCCCCTTTGCGCATCCACCGTCACCGGCAGATCCCGTCCGGCTCCGGCGGCTCCTCGAGCCGCCGACCACAGCCTCGGCATCAGCTCCTCCTCTCTCTGTTCCACGGAGTGGAACTTCCGCTCAGCAGCCCCACACGCCAACCCTAGCCGCCCAGGACGCGGCGATGGCCGGCGCTGAACTCCGGTGACGTTGCGGCTGAGGGAGGGCGCTGAAATCCGGCGAGGGCGCGACGGGGGCGACGCTAGCCACCGAAGTGGACTCCTGCCGTCGTCCCTCACGCGCTGCTGCAAGGAACTCACTGGGGGACGCCGGCGTTCCTTCCTCCGCCTCCCTAGCTCACGCCGATGCTCCTCCTCCGCCTCCCTGGCAGCAGCCCAAGGTACAACCACCCTGGTGCCAGCGAATTTCGGCTTGCCGGCGGCAATGGAGCATCTGCACGGTGACCAAGCAGCAGCAGCAATGGCCGATGCTGAAGTCGCTGCTGGAGATGGATGCCCTCCTCCACGGCTCCTATCCGTCCGCGTCGAGCCCACCCGCTTCCAGACCTCAAGACGCAAGATTCCACCATGCGCATGCGCGCCCGTGCAGACAAGGAGAAGGATATGAAGGCTGGACTCCCCGAGCTTCTGCTTGTGGTCGCCTGTCCGGGCTGCTGCTTCCGGCGTCCTCCCGGAGCTGCTGATGCCGGTTTCTTCAAGGACGACGTCCCTGCCACTTGTCAGCACGGTCTTATACCGGCGGTGGTCTCGCTTGATGGCAGGTCTGCGCCTCTTGGCGCACCGAGAATGGCATCGGCTACAACCCGTCTCAGGTGAGCTCCAGCTTTTCTCCTCCTATGGCCATCTTGCCATAGCGTTCCAGCGTTTGGTCCTGATGCTGTCGCCACAGGCCGCCGCCGGTGAGGCTAGCTGATTCGGTCTCCCATGGTTTTTGGTGAGCCTGTGCTCTCTTTATGCGTGTTAGGACTTAGGACGAATCATGGATGGAGGCATGGTAATTCTGGCCATGGAGTCTACTCCCTCCGTTCAACAATAGATGACTTGCATTTGTCTATATATGGATGTATCTAAAACTAAAACATGTCTAGATACATCTATATATAGAAAAATGGAAGTCATCTATTGTTGAACGGAGGGAGTACTTGTTTAGCAGTGATTGTCGTTTTTATATGATGTAGAGCATAAAATCTCCCTTATAATAGGAATAATGCTCGTGTTGCTCAATTAGTATCCACCCATATATACATGCATATAGGTGAATAATTTTGGATATGTGTTCAAATCTGGTTGTTATGCACAGGGAAGCATGCTACTAACTACCCCTGATGATAAATAAAAGATGTTTTGGGAATTCAATTTGAACTCCCAGATCGATTGGCTTATATTTATTAAGAGAGGGAGTAGTTGAAATCTGGCAACTAACTTGTGCCGGAAAATGCAGAAAGAAAGTAGTATCCGTCCATGTTGATTAGTAGTAGATAGATGTAAACTAGTACTAGGAACCAAAACTAGTGAGTGCAGTCAAGCTGCTGGTTCGATTTTGTACATCAGGTACAGATGCACTCTGCTATACATCTTGCAGTTTTCGATCCAGCAAATATCTTGATCTAGAAACTTAGTGCCCATTGAGCTCTACCTTCACAGTAGCCGATGAGTTCCTCGCTGTATTCCCATTGGGAATCTCCTTTGGAATCGAAAATTAATTTTCCGGGAGATGCAATGCATCACAACAAGCTTGTTTTAGCTTTAATTGGTATGCACACAGAACACTGGGCTGAAAATCTGCCGTTCATTGTTTTAGCTGTTGAGAGTTAGTCTTGCCCTGATTAGTACCAACTGTAACGAGTTTCCTGTGTACTGACTGAATTTTGTTGCCATGCCTTTCACCAGGGAGAGATCAGCCTTGATCGTGGGTACCAAAGTGTGTTCTTCGCGGCTGTTTTGTACCACCTCAAGTTTGAGCATGAAGGAAGCCTCGATCCGGTTATCATGCTGCAGCGTAGGTGGTTGTGATGTGCTCGTAGCTGGCGGCGACATCCTGCTGCTCAGCCAGAACTTCCTCGCAGCGTAGCTGATGTCGTCGGAGAGGTCGCTGACGTCCTCGCAGCCGCCGGCGACATCCTGCTGCTCGGCCAGAACTCCTCGAGCAGGTGCGAACATTTTATTGCTCCACTATACTCTCCTTTGCTGAAGTAGTATTTAATCTGGTGCTATGATCGCGATCTGTTCTGTCACTATCATAATAGTGACATGAACATTTGTATGTAATGATGTATGAATGTTTTTTTATTTGTAACTGTAGTTTTCTGCTTTGTGTTGGGCAAGCTCATAGCCAGCTTTCATTGCCTCTTTTCTATCATAACCTTAGGTTCTTGATTGGAATCATCTCACTTTATGCAGGCGGGTGACATGGGAAGAGGCATTGGAGCGGTACAAATATCGGAATCTGATGCATATAAGGTAGTTTTTTTATTGTTTCGGAGCATGATGTTGTTCATGTGGTCAAATGTTTGTTTACTGAGTGGTTTGATTTTTCAAACTAGTGATTGATTTTGTAGTGGCCGACTGTGTAGAGTGAGTACCACCGATGCATTTCATTGTTGGGATTCATTATCATGCTGCCTTAGGAAATCAAGCTGCTGCTTAGCTGATTACATTCCACCGTGCACTCTGCTACAAATCTTGCACTTTTCCATCCAGCAATATCTTGATCTGGAAATTTAGTTCCGATTGAATTCTACCTTCACACTAGCTTAGTTTTCCTCACCGGGTAATCCCATTAGGAATCGATAATTATTTTGTTGGGAAGATGCGATGCATTACCACAAGCTTGTTTCCCCCACTTTAACTAGTATGAACACACACCATGGGGTTGAATCTGCCGTCTATTGTTTTGAGTGTTGAGAGTTAATCATGCTCTGATTAATTCGTGCAATTGCATTGAGTTGGCTCTATACCGACTGAGTTTTCTTGGCATGTGTTTCATCAGGTAGACATGAGCCACGATCATGGGGTCCAAAGTGTGATGTTCGGGGATGATGCCTTGTAGAACCTCTACTTGGAGGCCTTGACCCGTTTGTTATGCTACAACGCAGGTGGTTCTGATGTGGCACCCTCACGGCCACGGCGCTGCTGACAGTCCGTGGGCTTCCTGCTGCTTGGCCAGGGCTTCCTCCTGCAGGTGCGGAAAGTTTATTGCTCCGCTGCACACTCTCCCTTGATGGAGCCATGTTTAATGTGGTGTTATGGTGGGTTCATGCATGTGCTGCTACTCAGCCTAGGAATGTGATGTGTGTTATTGGTGCTGTGATCAAGTTTCTCTTGTTCCTAGAGGTATGGGTTGCGGCGGTGGTGCCTGTGTTGTTTATATCTAGTACTAGTATTATGCTGCTTATTCACTCGGTCGGTTGTGTTTGTCAAAAATCAGAATAAAGTTTGGTTTGGACGAAGTTACAAAACATTAATCGAAAAAGTAAATAGAAAGGAAGACCAGAAGAACAAAGAAAGAGCAAACGTTCTTCCTGACCAGGCTATGCCGTCAAGATGGCCAGGTCATCAACCGGTGTATGGCTTGACGAGCCAGCAAGACTCTCTGATCTGGCCCTGGGTGCTGTTCTTCACCCCGATGTTGCCCATCTTTACCATGGCTTTTTCAAAGTGTTTGTACCACGCGGCTGGCCCGAACGACGGCCCAAATAAGGACCTGAATAACGGCGGTAACGAATTACACTTACGGCCATCGGCATAGCAATCCACCAGGTCCCTGGTCTGTGGCGACTCCAGCAGCGCCATGTCGGACTTGAAGAGCGCATCGTTGCTCAGCACGTTCTTGTAGTACTGGACGTCCAACGCGTCGGGGGAACTGAGGATGTTGCTGGCGTCGCGGCCGGCGAAGGCGAGGATGTCGGCGCACGAGACGACGCCCGGGCACTTGGCCTCCAGCTCCTTCTTTGCTTCGTCAATCACCTCGAAGCCACGCAGGCTCAGGTTTGGGAAACCCTGCTTCTCCGTATCAGTACCGTTGAGCAGGACGGAGGCGTCGCACCC
Organism: Alopecurus myosuroides; assembly: GCA_028641055.1. Taxonomy (NCBI): domain Eukaryota; kingdom Viridiplantae; phylum Streptophyta; class Magnoliopsida; order Poales; family Poaceae; genus Alopecurus; species Alopecurus myosuroides. The sequence continues at coordinate 439,080,743 of CM054059.1, read as the reverse complement.
CTGAAGAAAACCACGTCGACAAAATGGTTAGCTACCCACTACTCGAGCGGCGGCATGCACTACAAACATCTACTATACTACTACGTAGAAATGAATCGTATTGTAATGTATGTGCGTGTAATAATTTGATAATGTGTACGTACCCGGACGAAGCAGTCGTGGAAGAAGAGGCGGACGAGCCCGGCGAGGATGCCGGGGGTGGCCTTTTTCACGGCATCGTATACAATCTTCTCCACGTCTACTGATGAGCACTTGCCCTCATAGTAGCCGACCTTGAGCGGAGGGGTAGGGCTCGGCGGAGGAGAAGCCGGTGGGAGCGGATACCGGGGCTGGCTGGGATTTCCGTACGGGCCTGGAAAGCCCCAGCCGAGGTAGACTGAAAATTCGCAGGACACTGCACCAAACAAGGACGCGAGCACAGCGAGAACGGCGAGCTTGCTCATCTTCTTAGATTCTCAGACCAGCTCTGTTGTGTTGGAGAGCAGATGGGATGAAGCAAACTTGTTGGTTTGCATGTGTATTTATAGCACGTCGTCAGATATCGCCCCGTAAGGCCGTAACCCGGGAGGAGCGCACGTTTGTGGTTCAGTCTGTCAACCTGCCAGCCGGCCGGCCGGGAACGTGCCGAGCACACAAGTTGATATGTATGCGTGTATCGCGGCGGCACTTACTACTGCATGCGACTACGTGGCCATGCATGATCGATTTGCATATATGCGATGATTAATTTGATACTCCAAAACCCATATTAAGAACTGGTGGTGTGCAATGCATGGCGACTTCTTTTGTATATCATCATCCTAGTTCCTTATCATCCTTTAAGACTAGTCATAGTGGGGAGTATCATACACAAGTATCATGCATATGATACTAGTATATGATACTACCTCTATAGTGTATAGTATCTTATAGTAGTATCATAATCTCACCATATTTATTATTTTGTAGAATCTCAATGCAAATATGTGTATACAAGATTTACATGCAATTAAATTTTCTAGTTTTACGTGTCATGATACGGTATCTAACTATGTTACTACTATAACCATCTCTCTCCTCATTAATTATCTGCCACATCACCTTTTTTGTGGGTCCAACTTGCATGATACGACCTATGATACCACCACTATGGCTAGTCTAACTGGCATGTCAATGAACGAGGCGGACACTGGTCTATAATTGCTTCCATGTTTCAGGAGATATCACCGTATCAAGAGGGATATACTAGTAGCTAGAATGTCCACATGCATATGGAACGATACAGCGCTAGCCGCGGAAATTCGCACCCATACATGTGCATCCAGTTGACCAGTGACTACTACCAGCTGGTGCATCGTGCATTACGCGCAATATGATGTTTTCCGGCCATGTGTGGAACTAACTACCGGTCGATGCATATTAGGATGTACGTACTACTATGACATTTTCTACCAGAGCGAGAGCATCCCTGCAGATTACCTTTGATTACCTTGGCAGTCATCACCGCAGATGCAACCTTGTGATCAGTATATTTTCTTTTAAGAAACATGCCCGATAATAATAGATGCGAAAAGAAAAAACAAAGCATGTCAAACCCGTCAGAGAACTATGAACCTAGAGCCAAATAATAAATGCGGTTTATTATCATAACTCATATATATATGTTCATAATATGTTTTATATCATACTATAACTGTATTAAACAGAAACATTAATACACGTGTGGTATGTAAACAAACCATGTAACTAGTAGCCTCTATTTAGCTAGTCTATTGGGCAACACATGATCAAGATTTTCTGATCATGGACATTTACGTCATTGACAATATGGAGTCATGTCATTACATGAACGATGTGATGGACACACACACCAAACTTATAAATATCCAGAAAACGTAGTACCCAAAACTCTGATTGTGAGATGATATTTAATCACTATCTCAGAGGTTGTCATTACTGCATCCATCATCAAAAAACTTAAATGGGTGATCATAAAGATGTAGTCAAATAACCGAAGGGATACGTTTAGGCGTTTGCATCAAGAGCGGGATTTTTTAATCCAAATAATGGATAGGTATTCTGGGCCCACTCAGCGGTGTTGCATCAAGGAAAGGTTACAGGCATGTGAGTAGGTCACGGGGATGCAACATCGTGGTAATGAGTATATGTGTTTGTCAGTAACAAGATCGTATTGGGTATAGAGATGTCGAAGAACGAATCTCGGACAAACTAATTAGTATGATATGACAGAAGGAGTGGGAACTTGCGTTTTAAGTTTCAAGCCACGAAGAAAGTCGTGGATCGCACAGGGGCCATCATGGGTTTCCAGATCCCGATGTTGGTCATTAATCGGAGAGGGATCTCAATCATGTCTGGAGTGATCCCGAACCTCTAGGGTGTCACACTTAAGGATAATCGACGTTAGGTTGATTTGTACCAAAGAGAAATAAGAGAGAACAGAACAGGAATGGTTCCGGGATTTATACGATGGAGATCGGAGGGCAACAAAAGGTGTTTCGGTGTTGAAATGAGTTACATAATTTGTATTTATTATTAATTAGTGTATTAATTATGAATTAAATATATTTTATTCAATTTATAAAGTCATTTTCCCCTAAATGGGCCATGGTGGAAAAATAGCCCAATAGGGGAAAAAGAGGGAAATGGAGGGAGAAGGGATGAGCAATCCGCAGGGGCCCTTTACGACCCATGAAGGGGTGCGGAATCCCCCTCCCTTGGGCGGCCACCATGTGGGGATCAGTCCCACACGGCTAAGCCAAGGGGATTGTCTCCCCTCCTCCTCCTATATAAATAGATGCACCCCTCTCTTTTGGCACCAATTTTCGGTCTCTGTTCTCTCATCTCGTGGTTTCCATTTTTGGAGTTGCGCGAGAGTCGAGCTTCTCCGTACCATATGCATACCACCGTACTATGCTCTCATCGGTCCATCTCTCCTACTTTAATTTGCTGCTTTGGACCGGAGCCCGGGAGTCGTCGGTTACACCATATGTGTGTAAATCCCGCGAGGTGCCATAGTTTTGGTGCTATAGTCTCGTCTTCTTCGACTACACGAACTTGAGGTCAGCCTTGTGCGGGAGCGTAATCCCCACTATTGATGTTCAAGGGTATGAACTCCGATCTTCTCCGTTACTCCACATCTGCATAGTAATACATCTTGGCTTCGTTTTGGTTATTGTTGGTAGGAAAATTTTATATTCTGCTATGAAGCCCCTTCAGTGGTATTCAGAGCCGATTTATGCATAGATATAAAGTACAGTTAGAACTCATGTTGGTTGAGGGCATCGACCTTATAGTTGTCCCCTCGTGCACTTTCTCATACTGTTGGCATTGTTTGATGAAGCGGCCCTGAACCGACCTTATGCTTACGCTGGGCAAAATAGCTCAGGTGCGACGTTTTTTAGGCGAATTGGACGGGCAGCGACTTCGTTGACTGAAATATCTCGTGTGCGACAGTTCTTCGAGCAATAATTGCTCTGCTGCGACATGGCTGTCAAGTCATGTTCCCCACGCGGTAAACCCAATTTGACCGTTACATGTAGTAATTTATCACCTGTGGGACCCTTCTGTCAGCGGCACTTGCCTCTGTTCGCGGGGGAACCATCTCTGCCACGCGCCGACGAAGGTTCGTGGCTTCGTGCTCGCACCTCACTGCCCTCTCACTCTAGTACCCCTCTGTTTCTCCCCCTGTTTCTCCGCGCTGGAGGAAAGCATACTGGAGACAGGCGATTCGAGCGGTGGCAATGGAGCGGGCGAGTCGAGCGGCGGCGTGAAGGGAGCGGTGGCAATCGGAGTCGAGTATGCGGGCGGCAACGCAAGGCTTGTGGTCGCAATCGCAGGTACGGGCGTCGAGGGAGGGTGAAGCATTGGGCACCCGTGGAGGATGGGGTGGTGCGGGTACACGATCGCAGAGGCGACCGGTGGCCCGATTCTTGACTCGTGTAGCGGCGAGGAAGCGATACCGGATTTCTGTCAAGCAGGTGTTGAAGCAGGCATGGCTACGTCACGGCCTCAAGAGTTTTTCAGGCGGCCGTAGTTCGCCGCCGATGACGAGATAGAGGTTTGCCACGATGGCCAATGTTTTTTCAGTGCAGCCCCTCTGTCCTGGCGCTCCTGTCATCTCTGTTTCTGCGGGCCGGAGCTCATCGAGCACGATTTCAGCACCCTCAACCCCAAGCCTAGACTTCGATGTAGCGTTGATCATACAGAATATCAATCAAATTGCCGGGATGGCGGAGGACAGATTGGTGTGCTCAGAAATTCTCTACGAGATGAAATCAAGGTAGAAGAATCTGCTGGCCTTCGGAGAGGAAGCTGCAGGCTGGAAGATCGAACTGCATTCTATAGATAGCAAAGTCTGATGAATTCTGTTAGGTGTTTGAAACTCTTTCAGGCAGTGTTTGCCTAGCGCTGGGAGCGTGTGCGGGAGGGGCGCCCATGTGGGAGTACTTTTGTGAAATGGCCACTATGTCAAACACCTTGGGGCGTGCTCTGGACGTGTCGTTGGCGCACTCCGGTGGCATTCGCACGCCGTGAATATGTAAATTTCTTGTGTTCATTGCTCTTGTGTTCCTATGCGTTATTCGTGTATTGTTTGGGGCATTCACACGCCGTCAGATTATGAAATTCATATTGTCGAACACCTTGTAGGCGTGCTCTGGACAGGCCCGATTGTGGCATTGGCACGCCGTCCGGTTGCAAATGAGTTGAAACATTGTCAACTAGGTAGAGGCTTCTAAAAATATGTCATATATAGACAAAATGTTTTAATTCTTTATTTTCACTTACCAAAATGTAAATATTGCTAGTGTTGCTAGTGTTCTAGTGGTGGTTGATGACTACCAAGTGCAAGAGATCAATTGTAGTACCTTTCGATAAGTATTTGAGTGTCGAACCCACGAGGAGCTGAAGGTAAGCTATCTATTCTCTAAAGCCCTATAACCCTCTTATATGGCTGTTTATGCAAAGCAATAAGTTTGACTAAAAGGAACTAACTAATTAAAAGCAAGTGACGTGGAGTGTGGTTTGTCTAGTAACTAGTGAAGCAAGTTTAAAATGGAAGTAATCCTAGAGCAAGTTTCTAAAGCAAGTTTCTAAGCAAGTTTCAGAAGTAGCAAGCAGCAAATATCTCAAGTATCTCAAGGAAGCAAGTGTTCTAGCAATAGGTGTTTCGTTCGTGTGGTTGTCATAATTAGTGAAGCACATGTTTTAGTCTTAGTTGTTTCTTCTAGGAAGGAGCCATGAATAGGTATAGTCAAGTAAATGATCTACAACCCCTTATGATGGATCATGTGGCCAAGTAAATGACTGCACAAGATTGATTAAGACATAAAGTCCCACCATAGCCTTACGTTCTAAGGTCCCCTATATATATCCCCCAATAACTTAACTTTGTGGCTCGGTCTCAGGTTACTGTCACTCCCAAGTCACCACCACTCCATTATGCTACCGGTGATCACCTTACATGCATTCCCCAACATATGCGTGCACTCATATATTGTACATAAAGACAATCATAGAAGATAACAAACTTGTATGCAACCAATCAACGAACTATTTCACCATTGCCAAGAACAATTCACTACTCAAACATAGACGGGGAGACACAATACATCGAGGGAATATAGTATTGCATCATACATCGTGTTTGCCAAGAGATTACAGTGGAGAGATGGAGCTGATCTTGCTGTAGATGTTGATGATGAACACGCCGGAGGGGGGTGGAGCCCTCCGGGGGTGATCCCGGCGGCGTTTCCCCCCTCCGATCTTCTCAGGCGGCAGCCTTCTGTCTCTCTGTTTCGTGGTTTCGTCTCTCGGCGCCGCCTCCTCCTCGAAAAGGCCAGGGGACCCTTTATATAGTCGTTTTTAGGTCACGAGACACTCGGGAGAAGAAAGATCGACGGCATCGGAGCCACGGGGGCAAAAAGGGGCCCCACACGCGGCCAAGGAATCTGGCCGCGTGGAGGGTCCTCTTTTCCACCGGGTTGGCCTTTTGGCCCTCTACTTTGGCCCATGGTCTTCGTCTCGAAAATTCTGAACCGTGCTCTTTGGCCTTGCCCTTTTTGGAGTCCCGAAGCTCCCGGAAAGTCTGAAACACTAAAAAGTACAAACAGGGTTAGAACCAAAAGAAGGGGGATTGTTCAGAAAATCCCCCAAATCATTATAAAACATGAATATAAGTTTCTAATATGTAGGAAAAACAAGTAATAACCTGCAAAGTTCATGTATGCATTTTACATGCATCAGTGGTGCATTTGTAACTATTACCTCCTAATTGTGGTCGATTTTTCGCAAATAGAGGCATAGCCTAGTGGCAAAAGGTTGATGCTCCCTTTGCCCATTAGTATTGCATCGAAATTATTTATTTTCTTTTGATTTTTTGAATTCAACTTTGAACAAAAAATTCAAATTTACATCATATTAAGCATTGCATTAAAATGCATCAATATGGTATAGCCAAAGGTGTGAGATTTCAAGCATTGCATCAAAATGCATCAATATGCACCAAAATGAGCTACAAAAGAGCCCCAAAGGTAGCCCAAACAGGCTCATTTCTAATCCTATCATTTTTTCGACCTTCTCCAAATGATGCCAAACTCTAGGGTTAACATATATTGCACTAATATAGTGTCCTTGCATCAATATAGAGTTCACATTTTGAGATGTGAGATTTCACACCATATTGAAGCATTTCTTGTTTAATACATATGTAGGCCTTATTTATCAGTTGGAGATGTTAGTACATGACAAACTAAGGCCATGTGCACTGGATTTTCATTTTTTTGAAGTTTTTTTAATATATTATGATTATTGCAAAATCGGTCAAATATAAGTTTGACCAACATTTAAACACGTTTTAAATACCAAAATGAAAAACTAAGCCTGGTCCATTCTTGGATCAAGAAGTAATGATGTATATTCCCCATAGGAAGAGTTGGAATGACTAATCGACCTCCGCTCCAGCGAATCAGTGGGGGCAGTGGTGGCACTGCGCCCATGTTTGCTCACCTTGGCAAGGCAACGAGACTTCTCGAGCATAAGGTTTTTCCCGGTCCTTGCTATCTGTATAAATGATTATTATAGTTTCTACTAGGATTCCTCAAGGGTAGCACATCTGCCGCATTGTTCATATGAGTCTAGGAAAACCATAATTCAAAAAAAGTCTAGGCAAATTTCTAAATTTATATAAGATCTTGGTAGAAAGTTTTTGTGTATACATGTAAATAAGAAAAGGAGCATTTGCACCTAAGAAGTTCTTCATAGAAATATTTATACTATGTTTTGTTGATCTGATGACATTGCGGCTAAAACTCATTTCCTGTTCATCGAACCTGCTGAAACATAAGTATACAGATTTCTTGCTCATCTTTATTGCTATAATCCAGGTATGTCTTGACTCTTGAAACCATTTCAGAGGTCATACTAAGATGTATTGTCTAATGTTATACCAATCTTTATGCATTACCATAGTTTTCTTGATGTTCCTGGCCATAATCCACACGTCCTTGCACATACCTGAGAAATGGGTAACCAGTCTAATTTATTTTCTCCATCTGTTGTTTGCAAATTTATCCAAAAGTTGGTTCCTCCACTTTCTTTACTGTGAAAATGAAAGGTATTGATTAATTTACTTACGGTGTGCACAAATTATTACCGAGGGAACAAATTAATACATATTACTTTCTATCAGTACTAAAATATCCAAGCTGCAAATTTTCAAGTCCTGAATGCTTTAGGTTTTCATTCCTTGTTAGGTAGTTTGACTTTGGAAACAACGAGTTATATTGGCATAGTGTCTCTTTTATTTTTTGACATGCACTATAAAGATTCATTTTTTCATTTACTTCCTATCTTTTACTTTCATATACAATTTTAATTTGTTACTACTTTTATTTTACAGAATCTTGAAAATGATATAACATGCCCTGGGATCTTGAAACAATGGCCAGTTTAAATGATTTCATCCGGACATATTTCAGATATCTAAGATAATCCATTTCTTTGATAGGGACAGAGATGGAAATGTTTTCCCTTTTCTTTAAAGAAATGAACATTATTTTGTAAATGCATCATTAAAACCAATTTGTGCCCACTCATGGAATTTTCCAATAAATTAACAATGGACAATGGAAACTGGTTCAACTATAGAGAAATATACATTTAAATCAGATATAGATGCACTTCTTAGGTAGTGCTGATCATGGCCAAGTCAGAACTAGCAAATATATGGATGCAAAATTATTTGAAACCACTCTCTAAAATAGCAACCGTATAATAATTACCTTCTGCTTTACTGAATAACAAGTGAGTGATGTTAGTAGAATGTGTTTTTGGACCACGAACTACAACAATGTCCAGCGTATGTAGCCTCCACTAATTTTGAGTTGTTTTTATTACTAATATGACCATTATCCTTTATTATAATTGGAATAAACTGTTGCTGACATTTGTTCATCTTTATTGCTACTAAAGTTGTATCAAGATACCATCTCTTTAATAATACTGCTGCTTATCAAATTGTTAGCTAAGGTTTGCCGCCTTCGTCCTGACCATCCAATTAAATCCAATTACTGATAAAATATTTGCAAAATTAATCTATGAAAAAATCTTACGGAGTTACATATACTGCCTCTGAATTAATCCTCTCTTACTATACGCTTAAAGTACCAGTCTTCACCTCTATTTATATCTATGTTTGGAATATCCTGAAATCATGCCCCCTTCTTTGCATATAGGCATATATCTCCTTGATTTATTACATGTAATTATGTCTTGAAAAACATACAGTGCAGCTGTGTGTGCCGCTACCAGTAGGTTTTGAAAAATCAGTTCAACTACTTACAGTTCAATTGTACTTCACAGATAAATCTCACACCATTATGCAACATTTTGCAGGAGACCGAGCCGTGAAGGTGTTTGCAAATAGACTATCTTCACAAATTTGAACTAAAGGCAACATGCACTGGAACCAGAAATGGGTGTACTGGATTGCACAAGGCAGCTCGAGCCTGGGCACTTAACGGAATTCCAACCCCTAGAATAACTTGATGATAGCCTTATGGATGGGGATGCAGATGGACTGTTAGCTCGGCTCTTATGCTGACGAACAAGGATGATAATTTCATTAGTATTCTTATATGTTGCGGAATGAGGTGGACGGACATATTCATTTACGATATCAGGGAATACTACTTTTTTAGATCAAGGGAATACTACTGATATGTGTTAATCTTGCCTAGTGAGTAACTGAGTACGTGACTCCATGCTACAAACTGGTGGCTGCTTTAGCATAGATATATGTAGGGTTAATTTGTTAGGTTACTTCTGATGTTACTCATGGAAATTACCATTTATCCTTGTTCTCGCTGAAAGATTCTGAAGTAATTTTCGTTCCTGCAAAAATGCTTTGTTCGCATGTAACCACACAAATTTCAAGCCATTCCAACATAATAATTTTAGTAAATTTGCTCCATGTCATGTCCTCCTCCATGTTGTTTTACTGCTTTCACAGTCTAGAATTACTCAGAAGGTTCCAACGACAGCAACTCTGCGTAAATTGTCAAAAGGAGGATGAATTCATTCCATGGAAGCTCTAGGCAATTTGGTGGTGTGACCAGATTCACAAAGAACACACATGCGCTTGGAGTGCTTCATTTTCCTTAAACCTCCAGTCTAAGCCTACTCCTGAGTAATTTTTTTTAAGGATGATTATGTTGTCGATTGTTGACTTTATCAGTGGCTTATAACAATTATGTGAGTTATAAAATAACAATTTCAGCACACAGCAAATAGTGATCAACACAAAACTATATGTATCCAATGAGTCACTGACATCCGGGCGCGGCAAAGCGCGCCTAACCCTTCTAGTATCACCCTAACCCGGGAGGAGCGCTGGCTTTTGGAGCGCACATTCGTGGTTCAGTAGTCAACTTGCCAGCCGGCCGGCCGGGAACGTGGTGAGCACACAAGTTGACATGCGCGTAATCGCGGCGGCACCAACTTGGTTGCCCCATTATGCATAGTTGCACTTGCATACTGCGACTTGCATGGATGTCCATATAATTAATTTGTGTTGTGTGCAATGAGGCAGAGACTCGTTTAGTTACTTGCATGTTTCAGGGAGATGTCACCGAGATGTAGTAGAATGTAGCAGTATTATACTCGACAAGTCGACATATACACGGAACGATACAGCTACTAGCCACGGAAAACTGCAACCCATACATGTGATGTGTGCTACCAGCTGGTGCATTGTGTGCATTACGATACATGATGTTTTCCAGCCATGCATGTGGAACTAACTACCGGTTGGTGCATTAGGATCGATGTACTACTATGACATTTTCTACCAGAGTGAGCATCACTGATTACCTTGGCACGTGAAGCCAGGCTGCAACTTGTAATCAACTAGGTGTGCCTGGTTTTCGGATGTTCATTCAGGGTGCAAGCAAAACAGTATATAGAACGCGCAGGCTCAGGTTTGGGAAACGGTATCATTACGGCCGTTGAGCGGCAGTGAGGCGTACGTCGCACCCCTGAAGAAAACCACGTCCACACACGTGCACATATGCATGCATGCAGTGGTAAGCCTTGCGATTGCGAATGTATACAGCTGGCCGATGATGCGCCTCGATCGAAAGTAGCTAATACGGGAGTTCCTACCCAACCGTAGACGCGTGCGCCGGAGACCAAGTACAGGCCCAGACGGTCCGCCCGCTCGATGGGTGTTGCAACCAACCAGGCAACCAAGGAAATCCCCGCTCGCTCGGCAAAAAAAAAAAAAAAAAAAAAAGAAGAAGAAGAAGAAGGTGCAGTAGTCCTCGCGCGAGACGCACCAGGACAGCATCCGACTACATGAACTATAACTCATAATAATAAACCACCTACTGACGCAAATTAAGCAGCCACGTTCGATCGGTGCAAAATCCATCCAGCCATCTAGACGAAAACGTACGTTCTGATCTCTCTCTAAGCTGGTTCGATCCATCCATCTAATAGAAGAAATAAAAAGAGAGAATAGCTCGCCGCCGGCACCGCATGCATCCGATTTTGCAACCAAAACTAACAAACTCGGTGGAAGATTAGAAAAAGGAGTACGTAACAAGAGTTTGGCGCCGGCGGCCGAGCAAAGAACACGAGAAGATCGAGGATGCCTCTGATATCGGTCGTCCTCGTCGCCGCCCGGCCGCGGCCGCCACGCCAAAGTCTAAGTCGCACGCGAACCCCGCACGCGGTGAGTGACACTATGCCTCTACTTATAGAGCAGGTTAAGGGAAGGGGAACGGAGGACTCTTAATCATCTCTTTCGTTTGGGACCGATGGAGAGGATGGACGTCTCAGATGCAACATCCCACAGATAGGTGACCTGGAATCAGCCTGGTGGTAGTTGAGGTCTTTATGCCTTGGTGGCTGCCATCCGACGCTTTGGTATGGCAGCAGGAAGGAAATTAATCACGGAGACCCATCTCTTCCTACTATACTACCGCTACAATATCTTATCTCGCCGTTAGAGTAAATTCAATTGATTTCAGGATCCGACTGTTGGGTTGGCGTGCACCTCTTTTTTAGGAAACGGAGCGAATATGAATTAGTTAGTCCATATGAATGGCATGTACAAGTATCTTTATTTTTTTTTCTGCTTTACCTCACCGATTTTCACCCCAACAAACTCAACATTTTTGCTTTATTTGTTCATTACCGCTGTAATTTGTTCCCCTACACGTATGTTTCACACGCTGTCAAAGAGCGCAAACTACGGTCTGGACTGAACTAGTTTTATTCGTGACCGATAATTCATAGAATTAAAATAAAGATAGGGCTCCAAACTTGAAGTTGTTGGTCTTGGTCGGAGACACAATATTCAAAGTTATTACCAAAAAAAAGCTTCCAAAGTTGCATCGTACATTCGTTACACCGTTCAGCTGGAAAAACATCTCCATTCTATAAATGCATACGCAAAGCCTGCATACGCTTGAGCTGCTACGTATTGTACAATCTTAACTCGTCATGCATCAAATCAATGAATATAACAACACAATCTGCACTTGAGACGGTTGATCAAACAACAACACCAGCTCCTTACACACTCGGGGGAGACGGCAGCAACAGAAAGGGCGGGGAATCCATCGCCCGGTCCACATAGCCCCAGGCCATCATGGTGCATCTACTCCGAAAGCAGCCCGCCGTCGGTCGGGAACCGAGGAGCTAGCCAAGCCAATCCGAGCCAACCACCGCTCCAGCACCGCCGCAGCCAAACCCACCAACAAGAAAAGCCAAAGGGTTGGCCTGCATTCATTTAAGAGTCAGGTTTTAGCTAAATCAGCATGACAGGACAAACTCATTTTAATCAAGTAGCCAACATGACAAAGTCGTCATTTCAATCACACCAAAGATCGGTATGTTCTTCTAACACCCAACAAGTAATCAAACCAAACATCGGTCTGTTCTCCCAACACCAAACAGGAGCAGAAGCGGCAAGAAAAATAAGAATAAGTTGACCACATACATTTCATATGCATCACAAGACATCAAGTTTCTTAATTGAGTGAAAACGGTTTCCATCAACAAAAGTAATATTTATCCAGATGGGAATGTCCAGGAACAAGTTTTCTCTTCGGGTAGGAGGACTATGAGGGCATGCATGTCAATGAAGGACCATAAACACATTGCAAGTAACAGAGCAAGCTGATGCACATGGAATGCAGTCCACATACACAAGAAGCTGCTGCATATCAAGCAAAGATCATAAGCACACTTCGAGAAACAGAGCAAGCATGTATGAAGACATACAGTGTGAACATTAAAAACTGAATCTTGCTTAAACTGGAGTTGGAGCTGACCTGACTAGAAAGGGAAATCAAGGTCGGTGGCAACTTACATGTCGGCCGCAGCCCGTCGCTGCCGTCAGACAAGACCAAACAGACTTGTCGCGGCGGCGGCGGCGCATCTGTCTCATCCTTGTCCCGGGTGACCACCAGAGCAACCGAACAACCATTCTTAGATTTTATAGATTGAAACATTCTTAGACATAACATCCTTCCTTTCTGTTCCCTCCTTCCTGGGAAATCCACCAACGATAACAGCAACATACTCACCAGCGCAGGCCTCGACAAACAATGGTTGTTGTAACAACTGCTGTAGTGCACCAACCAAAGGTTTAAGCATCAACCAGAAAGATGACCCCAAAAGAGATGTGATGATGTACAAACAGAAACAAGTCAGAACAATCAGCTTACCATTGAAAAGTGGAAACATTCTTAAGACATAACATCCTTCCTTTCTATTCCCTCCTTAAGGAGCTCAACAACGATGTCACCAACATTCACACCAGTGCATGCCTCGACAACATAAGTTGTTGTAACAAATCCTGTAGTGCAGCAACAAAAGGCTTAAGCATCAGCAAGAGAGATGATCTCCAAAAGATATGTGATGTCGTACAAACCGAAACAAGTTAGACCAATCAGCTTACCCTTGAGAAGTGGAAATACAACATAAACCAACTCCGTCTTAACATCATTAAGATCTTCAGGACCTAGCAGAATATCCATCTTATGCACAATGATAGGCTGGTCTGCACAAATACTAACTTCCCTAGCAATCATGGGAATGAGAGCATATCCAATTTTTCCTGCCCAAAAAAGAATAAGTCAGCTCCTGCTACTAACCAAAATTGCTAGAATATCAAAGAAAACTCAATTTTGTCCCATGATCCAAGCTTCAACAAAATACCTTAAGCATATCACACCTACAAAACCACCCAGCTAGTAGTAACCTAAACTATTGTTATTCAGCAAGTGAGGAAGGGTGCTAGTCAATCCCTAGGCATAATAATACTACTAGACTACTAGTCTCAGTCAAAATAACAAAAATATTCCTAGCAGCATACCCAGCTGATTTTAGCAAGAACATAGACAATGCACACACACAGCAGATGATGCAGCAACCATACATAGATAGGAAACCAACAAGGTTGAAGAGAGTGAGGTTCATCGGTCGGCGTACTCGATGGTGATGCCATGGGCGTTCTGGAGGAATTCTTTGTCTTAACTCCGAACATAAGATGGCGCAAGATCGTCGTGGTGGCCGGCAGCAGCTGCAGGTCAGAGAAGACGCCGACAACAGCTCCATGGATGGCACAGTCCGAGATCTGCAAAATGCACACACATACAAGCAAATTAGGTGGAGAATTCAGAGTGTGTGTTTGGAGAGATTAGACTCAGAGAGTGGAAAAATGTAAGTAGCAAATGTATTAGAAGAATGCTAGGAGCAGAGGACGCGGACATGAGCTCTATACTTCTAACATACCTAGGTCCTACACATGGGTTATAACAAAATCACTAGCATACAGCCAAGCCTAACTAGCACACAGAGATTAACCACAAAAACTTCTAGTAGTAGTTATAGCAAAATCAAAAGCAAATGCTCAAAAATCCTGGTTTAATTAAGAACCAATAATTAAAGCACAAATAATGCTTAGAGGACAGCTACAAGATAACCATGCTGAAATATGCAGTTTATCTTGTGTTCCAAAACCAAGGCATGGTAGATAATTAAGACCAAGCAAACAAGACTAGAACTAGAACAATGTCAAATAGATGCTCGATCCACATTAACCAAGGCCTGATCAAGACCACATGGTACCATCTAGTGGCATTCAGAACCAAAAGAACAAGAAGCTAGATGACCACCATCACCACAAATCAAAATATAGTTCATCCGCTCGATGGCCAGAGCACACTCTAGGCATGGATACTTCTAAGAATATCAGAGCTAAAACATCCAAACAGAATACTACAAAACCACCACCAGACAAGATCGAAAATACAATGTCTGCACCATACATTATCGCATTAGGCAGCAATCTATTCAAGCGTGAAGAATGAGGTATCTTTGGATGCCAATGTCGACGAGCTCCTGAACGGCAGCATCAAGGTCGTTGTGGTGTGCCTTGGGGGCAGCCTCCTGCACGACATGGACACCATGAAAGTCTACAAGAGAATACATGGGATTCATACTTAAACAGAGTAAAAACTGCAAATCGTTGTGCATATGTGATTCCTACTATTCTGCCACAAAATTCCATCAGCTCATTCTTACATAAAGATGAAGAACTTATCATAATATGAATACATAAAGGAATCATAAATATATTACACAGAACATGAAATAGGCCTACAATTGAAGCATCTTTTCAGAACATGATAAACTATAATTCACATTGATGGAATTTCCGGTAGCATTTTTTGAACAAGAAATAAGACTACAATGGAAGCTTCACTTCAAATAAGCATGCCTTGGATGTTGAAAGAAGCACAACAGATTGGCAGCAAACCGATTCAAGCACGGAAAAAAAAGTCGACCTTGGGGTGCCGATGTTGAGGAGCTCTTGTACGGCGGCAACGAGGTAGCCAACGTGAGCCTCAGAAGCGAGCAGCTTGACCTCCTGCAAGAAATGGATGCTTCCGGCCCGGCCTTCCAATCGGGTGCATATAGGTGCTGCCGTGTCACATAGCTGCAATCAACCTAGCAAAAGAGACTGAGATAACAACAAGACAAATCAACGATCAATAATACATAGGATTCAACATTAATCCAGGGGCAAGCCAAGGAACTATCTGATGCTAAACAAGAATCTACGACAGCAGGATCAAACTAAAGTATCAACGGTTCTACATGAAACCATGGGGGCAAGATTATAGTATTTGGATTGAAATCTACTAGAATAACATTGATCGAAGCACATACACCCAATCATCCTAAAAACAAAAGTTGGACCTATCGGTACATAAACAAACCATATAGAAACGACTACAGTATTTGGATCGAAATCTACAAGAATTAATATAGGCCAGCACGTAAAAATATATAAAAAATCACGAATTTTTGTAAGTAAATCCAACATCACAACTCTGAAATTTCATAACTGTTCCAGAAAGAAATACAGATTTAGTAGGCTACTTGAACTATTGTCTAACCTTGGGCAAAAAAACTACACTCAAACCAATCTGGACCAATTCATGCAATAAATGTGGACAAAATTGAGCTATCAGGGTCCGAATGTAATCTGTAAAAGTTGTACAAATTTAGATGGCAATTTTTTGCACTAGGGCAGAGTACCGGAAGACATTTATGGGGTGGTTGATAGCACACATTGCATGTTTACACCAAATAATCAAGTAAAAATGTTCTCATGTTTTCTGACTGGTCTAAGGAGCAATGCTGCTGCCATAGCACGTTTCTGTAGCATAAAGCAGTCAAATTTCCATTTCCAACGTGTCTTGGCGCTTGGTATAACTAGCTAAGGTGTATTACACAAACATTTGGACACACAGGGCGCACAGGTGGTTGATGAATCTCTATTGCAGTACACTACCTAAACTGTATATACGACTCACAGAAATATGGGAGAAATTTTTCAACACAAGATGAGCAAGACCTTAGTCGGTGTGGCAGGCGGTGAATCAGTAGCCTTGTCGTGGCGGTGGACAAACAGCCCCTGGTCGTTGTCCCCCATCCTTTTCTCTCGGTGGATTCCGGCAGGGGCAGGTCGGGCATGTGAGATGCTCCATGGCCAAGCTCGATTTTCTCCAGGCAACTGAATCCCAACCAGAAAACATGATCAAGGTTATTAGTGTTGAACGCTAAAGCAAGCAAAGCTCTGTTTGATAAAAAAAAAAAGGCAACTTATAGGCGCAAGCGCTGTTTGATAAAATTACTTGTACGGAACATCATGTTGTCCATGTACGAAAACAACACTAGGAAACATTCTAAATTCCTTGCGAAATTAATATAGGACTGCACGTAAAATAGATAATAATCACACATTTCAGTATGTAAATCCAATATCACAAACTCTGAAATTTCATAACTGTGCCAAAAAGAAATAAAGAATTAGTAGCCTGCTTAATTTACTGACTAACGTTGGACAAAAAAACCATACTCAAACCAATCTGGACGAATTCATGCAAGTACAAGCTGTACAAATTTAGATGACACTTAGGGCGGAGTACCAGAAGACACTAATTGGGCAGTTGACAGCAACCTGAATGATTGCAGCACGTAAACAAGAAAATTTTGCTCGTGTTTCTTGACTGACCTAAGGCGCGATGTTGCCGCTATTGCACGTTGCTGTATCAGAAACAGTCCAATTTCATTTTCCATGATGTCTTTGCACTTGGTATAACTAACTATCTAATGTGTGTTACACAAACACTTGACACACATGGTGCACAGGTGGTTGATGCATCTCAATTGCAGCACGCCATCTAGACTGTACATGCATATACCACTCATAGAAACAGGGGAGTAAAATTAACACAACATGAGCAAGACCTGAGGTGCTGCCGATCTTCGTTTTCGCAGGCGGTGAATCAGCAGCCTTGTCGTGGCAGCGGAGCAACAGCTCCTGGTCCTTGTGCCCCGGCCATTTTCTCCGGGTGGATTCCGGCAGGGGCAGGCCAGGCATGTGGGGAGCTCGATGGCCGAGCTCGATTTGCTGCAGCCCGGCTAAATCCCTACTGGAAAAAAAAATGATAAAGGTTAAGTACTGGTATTGTACGCTACAACAAGGTTGGGTGTATTTGTGGTAAGCGATTCCTCCCTGTATGTACACATACCCTTTATTTATCTAGCAGAGAAATGCTTTTTGATTGAAATGGAGGGGGAGAAGAGAGGATTCAGATTGGTACCACCCTGCGTGTGGAGACGGGCGCCGGGAAGGGCATGGTGGCGACGGCGGCGCCGATGGCCGGGCTGCGTCGTCACCGGCGCTAGGGTTCGCGGCCTGCGTCTTGGTCGATGTCGGGGTTCGCCAGAAAAGGAGTCGATGTGAGCAAGCAGCAGGTCCCCTCCAAGGCCGGTACGGAGCCATCCTTCCAGGCAAAAGAGCAGATCTTCTCTTCAGTGCCTGTCGCATGAAAAAGAATCTGAGGATTGATGGCCGGCGAGGACTGAGTGGGGTGTAGCGGTGCATGGAAGGAGGAGGAGAAACTGACCGAGGAGAGTGGGGACCCTGTGGAGGTCGCAAAGGCGGGCGAGTAGCCTGCAGGTCGTGGACGCCCGACCCAACCGGCCGTCAGATTCGCCGACGGAGCTCGCGAGCGCCGGCCAAAGCGGCCTCCTCGTGGCAGCGCTGAGGGGTTTGGTTAGCGCTGAATCGAGAGGATCAGGCGGCGCCGGCCAACGCGGCCTCCTCGTGCCAGCGCTGGGGGGTTGGTTAGCGCTGAATCGAGAGGATCAGGCGGCGCCGGCAAGAGAAATCGAGAGCGGCGGCGCAAGCAGGGCGAGATTGGATAGGGGGCGGAGTGAGCGGATAGAGGTGAGTAGTTTTGGTTTTTTCCTTTGGGTCGGCCGTCCTGGTCTCGTTTGATGACTGGAGTCAGTCCTGTGCGTGCGTTTGGCCAGCCGGAGGAGGATTGGATCCCAGCGGAGGGACGGACGGTTCAGATGGTGTTTCTTGTGCGGCGATCCGCGTGGAGGCCCGTCGTCGCATCTCATTGGCGTCTCCACCAAATTTATCTCCATTCAGGTTCAGCCAGCAAGGGGGCAAAGTACCAAGAAGCGAATTCATTGGGCTTGTGTTATTAATGGTGAAAAAAGTTAGTCTTCCAATGCCCGATTAAATGCCTCTTTTTTCTCCTCCCACCCTTATAAAAGAAAAAGGGCCAATCACTTTCCTTATTTCCAAGGCATGCACAGCTTTATTTTCCTTGGATGCATCAGTCGCTGGAATTAACGAATGTTACATTTTTTTCAGCAAATCAAGGATTCCATACGTGCACGGCTTGCACTTCTCCTGATTCTAGACAAATTAGTTTCATTTGGTAAGTTATCCAAGAAATCTCACAGCGTTTTTCTTTCTTCTCTCTCTCGCCATAAGACCACACACAGCCTTCTCCAAATCATCCTTCAAAATACTCAACGAATCGAGATGGTCGAGGACATCGCTACCAAGTCGGCGGCGGTCATCGTGGCGGCCACACAACATGCTCGATCCCTATATTTTATTTCTTCGGCGACCCAAGAAATTCTGCAGTGTTTTATTTAATGTACACAAGCAACTCAGGTAAGAATACAAGTCCGCATCAATTATCATGCCAGCGGAATGGAGCAACACGCACGAGGTCCACATCGATCCGACAGAAAATTAATTTGGTTACCGTCACTATGCGACCCCTCTCGTCGACACGAGACCCTGAAGGAGGCAATTCCGAAAACCCCCGAGCACGAGTGCAAGGGTAAAGAAATCCACGCCCATGACCCAATGAGATCCCGATGGGCACGAAGATGCCCGCAACCTCGCCGATGAAGCATCTCAGCTCCACCGTCTACACGAAATTCTGCTAGGCCTTCGGGGGAGGAGGCCTAGAAGGTGGCCACGAGGGATGTGATTTGTCGGCACCGGTCGCGGTGTCCGACAAGACGAGACGGAGCAACTACGTCATGCGCCATCGGCAACTCAGAATCAACCATTGGGTACTATCCCACGGCCAACCGCCACCTAGATAACCTCGGTCCCGTTTAGGCGGAGCCAAGGAGGGATCGGTCTTCGTAGGGCGCAGCTCCGACGGCGGCGCGGCGCCTGAGGACTGCGAGCGGGACGAGGATAACGACGATGTTGTCGCCATCCTTCTCGCGTCCCAGGATCCAACCGCATGGCGCCGAGAGGAGCTTGGCACCCGCGGCCTAGGGTGGGGGTATTCCATACAAGGGTCGTTGTCATTCTCGATGTGCACAAGAACGGCGGCGAGGCTACGGCCGGGGGCGCCCCAACAGCTGCGGCGGCCGTCGGAATTGCCGCGTGGCGGTGCAACTGGGCCCTCGTAGGCCGCCAGTTCTTCGGCGTGCCACTCCTGGAAGTAGACCACCCACGCGCTGTAGTTGGCGGGATGGAACCGTGGCTGGGCGCGCTGCTTCGGCGTCATGCGGGCACGCTCGTTCTGGATCGCGGCGACGAAGTCAGCGCCTTCTGGGACGGGGAGAACCGGCATCCCGCCCGTGCTCAGCCTCCAATGGTCGGGCAGGCGCATACCCGACGGTACCGGGTAGCCCGCCGCTTACAGGAGGCTCGCTCGTCCTCGTGCAGCCAGCGCCTCCTGGATCCATTACCGCGGCGCCGTCGCTGGAGAATCGTTCCGCCATCGCCAAAGAAGAAGGGATGGTCTTCGGAGAGCAGAGGAGGGCGAAAGACGTGTGCTCTCTAGAGGATGAAGATCTCCCTCGCCGACAAGGCGGGCCCACGCGACGAAAAATTGCGCGGGACTTTTTTCACATCATTTTCCCTTCATCCGGCGGCCCAGTTCGCCGGACGATAATTTGGCCCAAACAGGCGCTATTTTGACTTCTGGAGGCGCGACTGGACGAAAAAACGAGCGTCGGCGCAAAAAAAAGGGCTCTTGGGGGCGGCTGGAGATGCTCTTAGACTTTGCTTGTGTACCTTGTGTATTGATACTAGCTTTAGTCCATGCATGCACGGCTCACACTCGAACTAATTGTGGACAAACTAATTTCATTTTGTAAGATCAATAAATCTCACCTATTATCTTTTTCTCTCTCTTGCTATATTATCACACACCCTTTTCCAAAACAATCTTCAAAATACTAAGGAATCAGGTTGACTCCTTCCTGGCTAACCATGGTCATGGTAGAAATGGACCACGTGGTACCACTGGGTCCCACTGGTGCACGTGCGTTTGTTCCTTTCCTTATCCTCTTCCTTTGCATCCCTTCATTCTCATCTCATCTTCGCGCTGCTAGACGGGAACCGTTTCGCTCCTGACCTAGAGGCGATCTAGGAGGCGACGCCTAAGGCTCCAACTACAGCGGCGGCCGCCGGTCCCTGCCTCCTCCGTTAGCCACTCCGGCGACGCGAGAAGGTGGGGACCATGGCGCTTTGGCGCCGGTCTGTAGCTACGGTTAGCCTACTGCTTTCTTGGGGCGTCGTTGGGGTGGTGGGAGCGACGCCCGGGAAAATAAATATGCCCCAACTTCACTCCCATACCGGCGGCGACCTTCAGGGCGGCGTCTCGGAGTTGATGGCAAAGTGTGCTGCTTGGTCCTTCAGATCAACAGCTTGGTCTTCTCGTCGTTCTTCAGATCTGGCGAGATTAGTTTCTCGGTGTGTCGCTGGCGTTCGTGTTTATTCACGACGGCGCTGGCGGCCGGGGCGAGATGGTTCTTCTGGAGCGTGGATGTTGGTCCGGAGGTGGTGGATCTGTCGTTCCTCTCCGACTTCGTCGATGGGAGGCGACATATCTTGGTCCAAGACAGCACGGGGACGTCCCCCGGTCGATGTGCCACAGCGACATGTGCCTTGCTGCGTGCAGCGGGTCTGTTCATCGACTCACAAAGCCTCGTTGGCGATGATGCTTTCTCGGATCTTGCAATGGTGGAGGCTCGGCGTTTCTTTCGGCGTTCGTCTCGACGGCGCTGGAGGAAAACGGCGGCCGCTCGCTACGGTGGTTGCAGTAAACCCTAGGGGTCATTTTGTATTTCTCGATCTGTTAGGGTTCTATTTGCAAATTCAGGATACTCACTTTATCCCGGTCTGTCTTTTTGTTTCCATATGTGTTGCTTATTGTAACTTGATGTTCTATTAATGAAATATGTGGTTGCTCTCAAAAAAAAAATCTCATCTTCGCCCTCAGTTGACACACCTCAGGCAGGACAAGCGCCAAGCAGCCTGTTCCTCTGCCACCACTCGTCAAGAAGCCGACAATGGTGACCGCCAGGGAGGCGCAACAGAGAAGGCGGCGGCGAGGATGGAGCGAGCCGGAGGCAAGCAAGGACCTTACTGATGGGGGTGGGGTGCGCCAGCGATGGAAACAACTCGGTGCCGTCGTTTCTTCGAGAGATGGGAGGGGGCGGGGGCAGACCAGCGGAGGCCATGATTTGAGGAGGGCAACGCGGTGATGCGGACAACGGCGGTGGTGGCAGGCGCTTTGGCCAACAGTGGCTACGGGGAAGCAGATCCACGGTGTGGAGGCGTTATTCCCTCTCCTCTTCTTTCGACGCAGTTGTTCCGACACTACCCGTACTACGGTGCTGGTTGGAAAATCGACCTGAGACACAAGTTACCGCAAACTACTCTTGCCCTCAAGGAATCATGATTCCCAAGTGCGTCGCTAGGTCCGGGATAATCAGGGCAGGATCGAAGTATTATTATGTTGCCGACGGTCATCGTTGCGGCCACACTACATGCTTGCTCTTTTTTATTTGTTCAACGACTTGATAAAACTTGCAGTATTTTATTAATTTGTACAAGCAATCTAAATTAGAATATGAGTCCACATGAATTGTCGTGGAAGCGGAATTCCATAATGAGGAGAGACGTGCACGAGGTCCGCACGAAGGACCGCCAATCGATAATTTGGTTACCACCACTATTCGTCCCTCTCATGGACACCACAACGACAATTAATCGAGCAAGACGCATGCGGAAAGAGGCAATACCGAGATCCCTCGAGCACGAGTGCAAGGGTTAAGAAATCCACGGTCACAACCCAAGGAGACCCCAAGGGGCATGAAGATGCCCCCAATCTCGACGTTGAAGCATCTCAATTGCACCACCTAGAACGAATTGTAATAGGGCTTGAGGGAGGAGGCCACCTAGAAGTTGGCCGCGAGTGATGTGATTCCTCGGCACCTGTCGCAACATCCAACAAGACAAGACGGAGCAACAATGTTGTGCACCATCAACAACTCAGATCGAACATGGCATACTATTCCACGGTTGACCGCCACTTAGATATCATCGATACTTTTTGTTGTTGATGTTTGTTCGGTTTATTTTGTTTATTAATTTCTATATGCGTGTATAATTTATTAAAACATTGATATTTTATGTTTATAAAAAAATAATCCATATTATTACATGTGATCGGTCTGCCTTCGCATCCATGAAAAGAGGGCATGCTCTACCAACTATGTACTACAAAGTCACATATTCCATTTGTTTCTGAAAGTAAGGCATATATTTTTTAGAAGCCAAACAATGTAAAATTTTACCAAGTTTTTTTTTTCAAAAATTGCTAACATGTACAATGCCAAATTAATATACTAGCGTCAATCTAGATCTTGTCGTTGTCTTTAGGTAGCGGCGATATCTTGGCTCCGAGAAGCTCGCCCTAAAGGTACATGTGCATTGTTTCAGCGTAGTGTTCGAGGCTGAGGCTCCACATGGCAGCATGCATGACAAATCTCGTCGCAGCTCCTGCCGGCACGACCCGGGGCCTCCCGGTGATGAACTCCATCGTAAAATCTTGGATCTCTCTTTGGCATGTTTCTACGCCTTGGCCTCCGGCAACAATACCTCCTTCATGATCTGCCCGATATTCAGGATCAGCAATGGGCCTTCCCTCGTTGGTGTCATCCGAGGAGTCCGAGCTTGACGTCGAGGTAGATGTGCCCTAGGGAAACCGTCTTGTTTAATAAAATAAAATTGATAAGGAAACCACAATTTAATATAATAAATAATACCGCCCGAAAACAAAACGACATATAAAATGGTTATCAATTTATATCTCCAACCATAAATAAGGGGTTTGGATAAAATGTTGGCGCATGAAACGAGGGGTAAAGATATCATTTGTTGTGAAATAAATATGCTCATTATAATCATTGGTATGCATTTAGATTGATGGTTCATGCAAGCAAAAAATTGATTTTTCTATGATTTGAAACTAGCTAATGTCCCAGCCCATAAAAAGTGTGTGCTACAACATTGGATACATCATGAAACGTATTTTCATATAATATAATATCCATACCAACATTACAACTGTGGTCCTTTTAAAAATGGTCAAATTTTACATTATTTGACTTTTGAAGAATATACGCATTTCTTTAAGAAACATAGACGATATATTTATAGCTTTACTTCACCTCTTCGAAATTCCCATTTAACTTATTTTTCACGTAGTCATCCACACCGTCGTATGCCGGTCAGGCGGGCATCATCTACGCATCCCCCCAAAAAACGAGGAAAACACCCAAAACGACGTATCGCGGGAATTGTTGTTACTGGGTACTTATTTTATGTTGAGACATATTTGTTACTTATCATTTCATGTGCCTCCTTGGTGTTGCACATTAGTTTTTTAGCTATGAGGTAACTATTACCTATCATTTAATGTGCCTTTTCATAGCTATTACCTATCATTTGATGTGCCCTTTTGTTGTGCGTGTTATTATTTGATGAAAGGAGATTGGTATTACCTATGATTTCATGAGTTGTTTTGTTTTATTATTTCATTCTAGGTGAATTAAAATAATAACATTTTTCCCATTTTGCCATCAAGTTAATGGCAGGTTGACGTGTTATGCATTGCTCAGCCAGTCTGATGTTATCATGAATGATGAAGCTGGTTTATATTACCCATGTCTAACGCCAAATGAAAATCTTTCATCTGTCGCGCTCTAGTAACATCTCCTACTTATGCGGAAAGATTACAACACAAGAAAATGTAGGACCCACCATCTCCTACTTATGTTTTTTCCAGAAAGAAAATATAGAATCAATGTTTAAGGTGGGGAGGGGGGGTTATTGAGTCTTGGATGTATGAGCACTAATTGGGATAGTGCAATCGATTTTTTATCTGCCCACTAACTTTGCATTGGTTCGTGGCGTCGAACGGCTAAAATATGAACCCTAAAACCTCGACACCGCTTGCACACACGATAGTGTTGTCAGTCGTGGAGGCGAGTGGCGACAAAACTCGTAGACCACCTGGCCTTTCATGTGGCCAGGCTATTTTGTGCAAACGAAAAAATAATCATGGGTCTCCTCTCAGACGAAACCCTATTTCATGGCCCCTCGACGTATATCCCCTAACTTTATTTCGAAGTGCCTATTCCATGTGCACAGTCCTCATATATATAGTCACATTAAGATGACAAGTAATACGGGAGGGTTTTGACCCTTCATCGAGTAGTTAAGACGAAACCCTTCGTCGTCCTTGCGACACCTACCCCTAGACTTCCTTTGAAAGGAGTGATTGCATGTTACTTATCTCTTTGTTTCTTTTAGAATATCTCCGAAAGTGGTTATTTTACGTCA
The DNA here is from genome assembly GCA_028641055.1 of Alopecurus myosuroides. Lineage (NCBI taxonomy): Eukaryota > Viridiplantae > Streptophyta > Magnoliopsida > Poales > Poaceae > Alopecurus > Alopecurus myosuroides. Next base: position 439,055,692 of record CM054059.1, on the reverse strand, counting down.
TTTTTTCTATTTATTTTTGTCAGGATGGGTCATAGGAGCACGAACAACCCAAAAATTTCCCATGTTTTGAAAGAGTTGTGTCGGTGCCATTGAAGTGAGAGAGAAAAGGGTAGACAAGTGGGAGAAAAAGAGTAGGAAAAGAGAGGTAGAAAGAGAGGGCATGAATGCATATAAGAATATGATAAGGAAGTACGACCAAAGAAAATGTTTATAAAACTGAGTTTTTTAAACATCAAATTGTGACTTCCTATAATATTTGAAATGCAATACTAAAATATTGTGTTGGTGACGGTCTTAAAATATCTATTGAATACAAGTTTGTATTGGTCATTCTCTTTTATGGTGTTCACATAATTCTTTAAAATGATGCAATTAAAATATAGTGCTTAAAACCTAATTTTTTTTAGCTCATGCAAAATTTAAATACTATATGTTTAAAAATAAGTGAGCACATATAATGTTATTACCCTCACGGTGGTTATTTGACTTTTTTGTATAAGAACCAGTCTTAATCATATTTAATTTCTTGCTAGATTTAGTCTTAACTAGCATGTATTCCTTACAATAATAGCTCATGTATTTGGTCTCGAGATATGCATGAAAATCTTTTTTCATACAATGAAATACATGATGATTGATGCACACGCGGTAATATTTTCCTTCAGCTTGTAGGTATTTGATTGGACATATGCACAGGCTCGTGGGACAGGCTCTCAAGATGCTCTAGGTGGGGGGTAATAGGTTAATACCCATCATTTTGTCATCTTGTTGTCATGTTAATAAGATCCTTATTTTATGATAGCGTATGATTATTAGCTATCGTTACATGCCATTTCATCGTTGCATGTTGTTGTTTTATGCTAGGGGGCGGCTATTACCTATAATATAACATGGCATTTAGTTGTCCTCTATCATTATTTTATGCTACCGGTGATAATTATTGCATCTAATTTCATGAGCTATTTTATCGATGCATGTTACTAGGGTTCTCATTTCACGAGTGAAGATATTTTCTATCATTTCATCTATACCTATCATTTCATATGCCATTTCGCTAGCATGTGTTATTATATTATGCCAGGTGATGGCCAATGCCTATCATTTCCTGTATTATTTCATTGCCCGATCATTACTTTATGCTTTCGTGTTTAAATACCAGTGTTGGCACAATTATCTCAACAGAAATGAAAGTAAAAACGTAGCTAATTAAGGTAGTAGCTACTCCCGGCTGAGTAGCTAGTTCAAATGGTAATTCCCATCGCTACAGTAGAGCATGTGGTGGCATTGTATGAGGTGCTACATGTAGCTTCCTAGTGGCGGAGCGACTGTGTATTAAGCAAGGGCCAAGAAGGGGGCAGATTTCTAATTTTACGGCTTGATTAACAACAACTAATAACGCTACATTTTTCGCTAATAATTTGATTTATTTAATATATTATAAAAATACCCCTAATATCACACTAATATTTTATTAAAAACAATGGATAGTATAAATGGAAAATGGTATAAAAAAAATTTAATCAACAAAATGAGAACATGAAATGATAAGCAATAATTATCTTGGAGGATAAAATAATGATTAGGGTTAAATTACCCTTTAGTTTGGCAAGCGATATGATTTTTTTTTCAAATAAAGGATATACTTTTTTAACATTAGTCAATGAAAATTGGCGGTAATTTGTTTTCTCGGGAGCCAATAGGGCAGCCAAAAGTAAACTAATAACACAAATTCATCTAAATATTCATGATCAAGTTGCTTGTGCACATGAAAATTATGGATATTAACCATCTCATAGCAAATAAAAATAGTGAACACATAGTATTCACAATTAAATTTGAAACGGGTTGGAGGATCTGAGAAGGTATAGGAAAACAAGTGTCATTTATGATTGTGTACATATAAGAGGAGAAATTTTTGAACCCCAAGGATATGAAGGCAATCAAAAAAGCCTCGGAGTAGCGTTCCAACATTTGCAAAACCTTTTTTAAACATACCTGAAAATATGTACATTGTGTCCAACATGAACAAAGCGATCGAACGAAACCCTAAACATGTGTCCCCTCCCCCTTCCCGCTTTGTTCTATTTCGAATAAACTAAACCAAGTTTTGTAAGAACTTGGCCTCATTTTGAGCTGTTCTTATTTCTAAGACACATTCTACCATTAAAAATAAGAAAGTCGTATAACAACACCAATTTGGACGAAAAATAGTGTATCTCATTCGAGTAGCTGTATATAGGGGCAGACATGAAAGCATGCCAAATATTGTCGGAAACCCTAGTGTTTTTTTTTGCATAGAGTAAAAACATAGTTGGGTTAAATAAGAAAAGCTAATAAACATTTTCAAAATGGAACCTCCTTTAAAGAGAGTATGTCGCATTAAGTTTATGGACTTATAATAAAAAATGCTTAATTCGAAACAACCGAAGCATGCTACTAACACATTGGGCTAATTTTAGTTCATCATCATGTTCCTCGTTTCTAGTATATAATTAAAAGATAAGAAACTCATGTAAAATGACCAATTTTTCATCTAGCAGTAGTGTACTTCTGTTTCGGGAGTCGCAAATTAGGGGAACATATGAAATCACAGGAAAAAAAGGTTAGAAACAGATTGTTGGCATGGAGTTATAACATGGATATATAAGGTTGGTTAGAGAGTAAAATCAAACACCCAAGTTTGATGCCATCAAGTTGGTTAGAGAGTAAAGTTCGAACACCCAGAAAACTTTTAGTCACTCATGTTAGGGCATCTTTAACAGTCTGTTGGTTAACTTGTTGGTAAAATTGGACATGTCATCAACCAACAACACATCTTAGAACCACTTCAATGGTTATATGTAGTTTGACCAATAGGATGTGAGAGAATGTGCAAGACCTCTCTCTATTCTACCTCGGAGCTTGTGCAATGTATATACAACATTACTCTCTCACCTCATTTATTTTATGCCATATCATCAAAAATCCTATGTGGCAAAATCTACCAACATCTATCTTACAACTATTGGAGATGCCCTTATGGTAGAAGAACCGGGTGTACACTAGCACAGTCCGTTGATTGGTACGTACTACACGCTGTACAAATCGGGAAATAAAAATTGACACGCTAATTTTGATTTGCAATCCAAAATTTCATTTTTGGGCCAAGCGGGAATTTTGGATTGAAATCACCTCCCGAGTCAATTTTCGTTTTTGGGCCAAGCGACACCCGTTTCTCTCTCGTCCCATTGTATTCCCTCACGGACACACCTCCCGAGTCCCGATCCCCTTTGCGCATCCACCGTCACCGGCAGATCCCGTCCGGCTCCGGCGGCTCCTCGAGCCGCCGACCACAGCCTCGGCATCAGCTCCTCCTATCTCTGTTCCACGGAGTGGAACTTCCGCTCAGCAGCCCCACACGCCAACCCTAGCCGCCCAGGACGCGGCGATGGCCGGCGCTGAACTCCGGTGACTTTGCGGCTGAGGGAGGGCGCTGAAATCCGGCGAGGGCGCGACGGGGGCGACGCTAGCCACCGAAGTGGACTCCTGCCGTCGTCCCTCACGCGCTGCTGCAAGGAACTCACTGGGGGACGCCGGCGTTCCTTCCTCCGCCTCCCTAGCTCACGCCGGTGCTCCTCCTCCGGCTCCCTGGCAGCAGCCCAAGGTACAACCACCCTGGTGCCAGCGAATTTCGGCTTGCCGGCGGCAATGGAGCATCTGCACGGTGACCAAGCAGCAGCAGCAATGGCCGATGCTGAAGTCGCTGCTGGAGATGGATGCCCTCCTCCACGGCTCCTATCCGTCCGCGTCGAGCCCACCCGCTTCCAGACCTCAAGACGCAAGATTCCACCATGCGCATGCGCGCCCGTGCAGACAAGGAGAAGGATATGAAGGCTGGACTCCCCGAGCTTCTGCTTGTGGTCGCCTGTCCGGGCTGCTGCTTCCGGCGCCCTCCCGGAGCTGCTGATGCCGGTTTCTTCAAGGACGACGTCCCTGCCACTGGTCAGCACGGTCTTATACCGGCGGTGGTCTCGCTTGATGGCAGGTCTGCGCCTCTTGGCGCACCGAGAATGGCATCGGCTACAACCCGTCTCAGGTGAGCTCCAGCTTTTCTCCTCCTATGGCCATCTTGCCATAGCGTTCCAGCGTTTGGTCCTGATGCTGTCGCCACAGGCCGCCGCCGGTGAGGCTAGCTGATTCGGTCTCCCATGGTTTTTGGTGAGCCTGTGCTCTCTGTATGCGTGTTAGGACTTAGGACGAATCATGGATGGAGGCATGGTAATTCTGGCCATGGAGTCTACTTGTTTAGCAGTGATTGTCGTTTTTATATGATGTAGAGCATAAAATCTCCCTTATAATAGGAATAATGCTCGTGTTGCTCAATTAGTATCCACCCATATATACATGCATATAGGTGAATAATTTTGGATATGTGTTCAAATCTGGTTGTTATGCACAGGGAAGCATGCTACTAACTACCCCTGATGATAAATAAAAGATGTTTTGGGAATTCAATTTGAACTCCCAGATCGATTGGCTTATATTTATTAAGAGAGGGAGTAGTTGAAATCTGGCAACTAACTTGTGCCAGAAAATGCAGAAAGAAAGTAGTATCCGTCCATGTTGATTAGTAGTAGATAGATGTAAACTAGTACTAGGAACCAAAACAAGTGAGTGCAGTCAAGCCGCTGGTTCGATTTTGTACATCAGGTACAGATGCACTCTGCTATATATCTTGCAGTTTTCGATCCAGCAAATATCTTGATCTAGAAACTTAGTGCCCATTGAGCTCTACCTTCACAGTAGCCGATGAGTTCCTCGCTGTATTCCCATTGGGAATCTCCTTTGGAATCGAAAATTAATTTTCCGGGAGATGCAATGCATCACAACAAGCTTGTTTTAGCTTTAATTGGTATGCACACAGAACACTGGGCTGAAAATCTGCCGTTCATTGTTTTAGCTGTTGAGAGTTAGTCTTGCCCTGATTAGTACCAACTGTAACGAGTTTCCTGTGTACTGACTGAATTTTGTTGCCATGCCTTTCACCAGGGAGAGATCAGCCTTGATCGTGGGTACCAAAGTGTGTTCTTCGCGGCTGTTTTGTACCACCTCAAGTTTGAGCTTGAAGGAAGCCTCGATCCGGTTATCATGCTGCAGCGTAGGTGGTTGTGATGTGCTCGTAGCTGGCGGCGACATCCTGCTGCTCAGCCAGAACTTCCTCGCAGCGTAGCTGATGTCGTCGGAGAGGTCGCTGACGTCCTCGCAGCCGCCGGCGACATCCTGCTGCTCGGCCAGAACTCCTCGAGCAGGTGCGAACATTTTATTGCTCCACTATACTCTCCTTTGCTGAAGTAGTATTTAATCTGGTGCTATGATCGCGATCTGTTCTGTCACTATCATAATAGTGACATGAACATTTGTATGTAATGATGTATGAAGGTTTTTTTATTTGTAACTGTAGTTTTCTGCTTTGTGTTGGGCAAGCTCATAGCCAGCTTTCATTGCCTCTTTTCTATCATAACCTTAGGTTCTTGATTGGAATCATCTCACTTTATGCAGGCGGGTGACATGGGAAGAGGCATTGGAGGGGTACAAATATCGGAGTCTGATGCATATAAGGTAGTTTTTTTATTGTTTCGGAGCATGATGTTGTTCATGTGGTCAAATGTTTGTTTACTGAGTGGTTTGATTTTTCAAACTAGTGATTGATTTTGTAGTGGCCGACTGTGTAGAGTGAGTACCACCGATGCATTTCTTTGTTGGGATTCATTATCACGCTGCCTTAGGGAAATCAAGCTGCTGCTTAGCTGATTACATTCCACCGTGCACTCTGCTACAAATCTTGCACTTTTCCATCCAGCAATATCTTGATCTGGAAATTTAGTTCCGATTGAATTCTACCTTCACACTAGCTTAGTTTTCCTCACCGGGTAATCCCATTAGGAATCGATAATTATTTTGTTGGGAAGATGCGATGCATTACCACAAGCTTGTTTCCCCCACTTTAACTAGCATGAACACACACCATTGGGTTGAATCTGCCGTCTATTGTTTTGAGTGTTGAGAGTTAATCATGCTCTGATTAATTCGTGCAATTGCATTGAGTTGGCTCTATACCGACTGAGTTTTCTTGGCATGTGTTTCATCAGGTAGACATGAGCCACGATCATGGGGTCCAAAGTGTGATGTTCGGGGATGATGCCTTGTAGAACCTCTACTTGGAGCAGGAAGGAGGCCTTGACCCGTTTGTTATGCTACAACGCAGGTGGTTCTGATGTGGCACCCTCACGGCCACGGGCGCTGCTGACAGTCCGTGGGCTTCCTGCTGCTTGGCCAGGGCTTCCTCCTGCAGGTGCGGAAAGTTTATTGCTCCGCTGCACACTCTCCCTTGATGGAGCCATGTTTAATGTGGTGTTATGGTGGGTTCATGCATGTGCTGCTACTCAGCCTAGGAATGTGATGTGTGTTATTGGTGCTGTGATCAAGTTTCTCTTGTTCCTAGAGGTATGGGTTGCGGCGGTGGTGCCTGTGTTGTTTATATCTAGTACTAGTATTATGCTGCTTATTCACTCGGTCGGTTGTGTTTGTCAAAAATCAGAATAAAGTTTGGTTTGGACGAAGGTACAAAACATTAATCGAAAAAGTAAATAGAAAGGAAGACCAGAAGAACAAAGAAAGAGCAAACGTTCTTCCTGACCAGGCTATGCCGTCAAGATGGCCAGGTCATCAACCGGTGTATGGCTTGACGAGCCAGCAAGACTCTCTGATCTGGCCCTGGGTGCTGTTCTTCACCCCGATGTTGCCCATCTTTACCATGGCTTTTTCAAAGTGTCTGTACCACGCGGCTGGCCCGAACGACGACCCGAATAAGGACCTGAATAACGGCGGTAACGAATTACACTTACGGCCATCGGCATAGCAATTGACCAGGTCCCTGGTCTGTGGCGACTCCAGCAGCGCCATGTCGGACTTGAAGAGCGCATCGTTGCTGAGCACGTTCGCGTAGTACTGGACGTCCAACGCGTCGGGAGTCTTGTAATCCTGCGGCACCGTGTCGGTCGTGTTGCAGGCCTTGGTGAGGTTTGTGGCGAGCCCGTCTTCGATGGCCATGGTGGTGTTGGCTGGAGGGAGACGGTCGGAGAAGGAGTCGCAGTGGGAGACGCCGATGGAGTGCGCACCGGAAAGCGCGACCATGTCGAGCTGGTCGAGCCCCTTTTCAGCGAAAAGGTTCGTTAACTGGCCGAGGTCGAAGAATGGCGGGGGAAGGTTTACGCCGCCAAGGGTATCGGAGGCGAGCGACACGTTCCCGTCATAGCGGCCGGCCGGCACCGCATAGTTGATGGCGCCAGAACTGAGGATGTTGCTGGCGTCGCGCCCGGCGAAGGCGAGGATGTCGGCGCACGAGACGATGCCCGGGCACTTGGCCTCGAGTTCCTGCTTTGCTTCGTCAATCACCTCGAAGCCACGCAGGCTCAGGTTTGGGAAACCCTGCTTCTCCGTATCAGTACCGTTGAGCAGGACGGAGGCGTCGCACCCCTGAAGAAAACCACGTCGACAAAATGGTTAGCTAAACCCTCGAGCGGCGGCATGCACTACAACCAGCTAGAAATGAATCATATTGTATATTTGTATGTGCGTGTGTATTGAGTTGATAATGTGTACATACCCGGACGAAGCAGTCGTGGAAGAAGAGGCGGACGAGGCCGGCGAGGATGCCGGGGGTGGCCTTTTTCACGGCATCGTATACGATCTTCTCCACGTCTACCGATGAGCACTTGCCCTCATAGTAGCCGACCTTGAGCGGAGGGGTAGGGCTCGGCGGAGGAGAAGCCGGTGGGAGCGGATACCGAGGCTGGCTGGGATTTCCGTACGGGGCTGGAAAGCCCCAGCCGAGGTAGACTGAAAATTCGCAGGACACTGCACCGAACAGTGGCGGAGCCACAGCCCGGCATGCCCGGGCAGCTGCCCGGGCTATGCGGGTGAACTCCTTTCCAATATTATATTGAGCTGTGAGGATTCATTGAATAATCTGTGTGGCCAAACACTGATCAACAAAAGTGCATACAGAATTTGCCCGGGCTTCAATTTTGATCTAGCTTCGCCACTGCCACCGAACAAGGACGCGAGCACGGCGAGAACGGCAAGCTTGCTCATCTTCATAGATTGTGTTCGAGAGCAGATGGGATGAAGCAAACTTGTTGGTCTGCATGTGTATTTATAGCACGTCGTCAGATATCGCCCCGTAAGGCCGTAACCCGGGAGGAGCGCACGTTTGTGGTTCAGTCTGTCAACCTGCCAGCCGGCCGGCCGGGAACGTGCCGAGCACACAAGTTGATATGTATGCGTGTATCGCGGCGGCACTTACTACTGCATGCGACTACGTGGCCATGCATGATCGATTTGCATATATGCGATGATTAATTTGATACTCCAAAACCCATATATGAAGAACTGGGGGTGTGCAATGCATGGCGACTTCTTTTGTATATCATCATCCTAGTTTCTTCTCATCCTTTAAGTACTGGCATGTCAATTAATGAAATATCTGTGCAACGAGGCGGACACTGGTCTATAATTGCTTCCATGTTTCAGGAGATATCACCGTATCAAGAGGGATATACTAGTAGCTAGAATGTCCACATGCATATGGAACGATACAGCGCTCTAGCCGCGGAAACTCGCACCCATACATGTGCATCCGGTTGACTAGTGACTACTACCAGCTGTTGCATCGTGCATTACGCGCAATATGATGTTTTCCGGCCATGTGTGGAACTAGCTACCGGTCGGTGCATATTAGGATGCACTACTACTATGACATTTTCTACCAGAGCGAGAGCATCCCTGCAGATTACTTTTGATTACCTTGGCAGTCATCACTGCAGATGCAACCTTGTGATCAGTATATTTTTTTTTTAAGAAACATGCCCGATAATAATAGATGCGAACAGAAAAACAAAACATGTCAAACCCGTCAGAGAACTATGAACCTAGAGTCAAATAATAAATGTGTTTCATTATCATAACTCATATATATATATATACACACCCTATTCAGCACACTGGGTATAGAAAACTTATTTTGCACCCACAATTTTTTTATGTTCCCAAGTCAAAAAATTATGGTACGTATGCAATTATTTACGTTCATGTTTGATACATAAGAGAATACTCGGCATAAAAATGAAAAAATATGAGTCATAGCAACATAAAAGTCATAAAGCCAACATAAACGTGTATTTTTTTCTTTTTTTTGTAGCATCACGTAAATAAAAGTTTTATGTCACGTATATACTTTCTTACGTTCTACTCGACATAAGAAATACGGCAAAATTTACGTGACGTAAAATCATGTACGGTTCAAAAGATACATGGTGGGTGTAGAATAACTATTCTGCACCCTGGGTGCCAAATAGCGCGACCCATATATATAGATATATATGTATGTATGTATATATGTATGTATGTATGTTCTTATATCATGCTATAACTGTATTAAACGGAAACATTAATACACGTGTGATAACTTTGTGTAAACTTGGATTTGTTCTAATAAAATGCCGCGTGCATCACTCTGATGCAGAGGCAGGGGACACCCATTTCTAAAAAGAAAAATGTAAACAAACCATTTCCTGGTAGCCTCTATTTAGCTAGTCTATTGTGCAACAGATGATTAAGATTTCCTGATTATGGACACTTACGTCATTGATCATGGAACCATGCCATTAGATGAACGATGTGATGGACACACACCCAACTTATAAATATCCAGAAAACGTAGTACCCAAAACTCTGACTGTGAGATGATATTTAATCACTATCTCAGAGGTTGTCTTTACCATCCATCATAAAAAAACTTAAATGGGTGATTATAAAGGGGTAGTCAAATAACTGAAGGGATATATTGAGGCATCAAGAGCAGGTTTTTTCAATCCAGATAATGGATAAATATTCTGGCCCACTCAGCGGCGTTGCATCAAGGAAAGCTTGCAGGCATATGACTAGATCACGGGGATGCAACATCGTGGTAATAAGTATATGTCTTTGTCAGTAACAAGATCGTATTGGATATAGAGATACCGAAGAACGAATCTCGGACAAACTAATTAGTATCATATGACAGAAGGAGTGGGAACTTGCGTTTAAGTTTCAAGCCACGAAGAAAGTCGTGGATCGCACAGGGGCCATCATGGGTTTCCAGATCCCGATGTTGGTCATTGATCGGAGAGGGATCTCGATCATGTCTGGAGTGATCCCAAATCTCTAGGGTGTCACACTTAAAAATAATCGACGTTAGGTTGATTTGTACTAAAGAGAAATAAGAGAGAACCAAACAGGAATGGTTCCGGGTTTTATCCGATGGAGATCGGAGGGCAACAAAAGGTGTTTCGGTGTTGAAATAAGTTACATAATTTGTATTTATTATTAATTAATGCAACTATGAATTAAATACTCCCTCCGTATCAAAATATAAGATGTTTTAGCATTTTGTAGATATAATGTATCTAGACATGTTTTAGTGTGTAGATTCATATGCATCTTACACTAAAACATGTCTAGGTACATATTGTCTAGAAAATGCTAAAACGTCTTATATTTCGATACAGAGGGAGTATATTTTATTTAATTTATAAATCCATTTTCCCCTAAATGGGCCATAGTGGCAAAAGAGCCCAATAGGGGAAAAGAGGGAAATGGAGAGAGAAGCGATGAGCAATCCGCATGGGCCCTTTACGGCCCATGAAGGGGTGCGGAATCCCCCTCACTTGGCCGGCCACCATGTGGGGATCAATCCCACACAACTAAGCCAGGGGGATTGTCTCCCCTCCTCCTCCTATATAAAGAGATGCACCCCTCTCTCTTTTGGCACCAATTTTCCGTCTCTGTTCTCTCATCTCGTGGTTTCCATTTTTGGAGTTGCGCGAGAGTCGATGTCGAGACATCGTAGTAGTTTTCATAGACTGGGGTGCCATGAGACTACGGTAGAGACGTGGGGTAACGGGATAGCGTAGTAAACACAGAACACGGGATTTACCCAGGTTCGGTACGTCGCGACAGTACGGCGTACCTACTCCTGCACTTCTCACTACGAGGGACTAAAGCCCGTATAATAAGGTACAATGTAAGGGAATAGATCTAGCTACTCGACGAGGATGAACTTCCCGGCGAGTTGCGCAAGGCTTAAGCTAGAACCTAGAACCTTGGACTAAAGGAACTTATTGATCTTATGAAATCTATCTCCCGTCCGGCTTTATATAATAGCCGGATTAGGGCTTACAGAACCAGAAACCTAGAAGACTACGTTTAACTTGTAACTTGGAAAGTAAGGAATCCGTCTTCTCCTCCAAGCCAGATCACGCGGGCCGTGATCCGGGTTCTTCTAGAATCCGGCTTCTACGCGTTGGACTACTGGGCCGCCCAATGGACCTAAGCCCATTACCTTACAGGCCACCCTGGTAGTCCAGCTCTTTTGTCTACCATCTTCTATACCCCTATTCGGTATATATCCGACAGTAGCCCCCAGGAAGGATCAAAACTCTGAAACTCCGCCTTTCGTCAAATACATTTTGTCCAGGAAACTTGATTCAGCAGTCTTGATTCTTTCTTCTTTCCTTTTAAAGGAGATGGTAACATAAAACTCGGAACTATGAAAATCCGGCTTTTCTTCTCGCGATCCTTCGCGGAAAAGGAACACGTGACATCAGCGCTTTAATCATGCTGACGCAAGCGCCGCTTGGTTTCACGCGGGAAACCCTGCAACGTATCTCTGACAGATTCTCACGAGAAACGAGGAGATAGCCATCATTCCTCTGTCGTTCCGTTTCCCGGATTTTCCGGCGAGCGACACGCGTCAAACATCCAACGGTCAAAAGAGCCGTTGGCGCGTATCTAGAGGGTTTTCAGGCTATAAATAGCCGTCTTCGTCGTCTCCGAAAATCTTTCCTCACTCCTTCTGCCCACGCCATTGACGCAAACGCGAGCACGAGAGCTTAGAACGAATCCTTACTCCGACGAGCCCTTTGCACGCCGGAGCGCTCCGTCACCGCCGAAAACGATGGCCTCTCCGTCGTCCTTACCGGCCCGTGCCTCCATCAACGAGCCTTTGGGCGACCTGGATCCACAGCTGGGGTCGCCCAAGCATGCCGGCGGCGGGCCGGAAAGAACCACGGCATCCGCGGCGGGCGGGGGAAACGCTTTCGCCGCCGCGGACGTAGCGGGTCCAAGCACGACAACATCCCCGCCGTTCACACGGGAAACAGCGGAGGTCAAGACTCACTCTCGTGGCACTGAGCGCTTCTCCGCCGGATCTGACGAAGAAGCAGAATTTGTCGGAATTTGGAATCAGAGTGATACTTCACTCGTCCTCCTTCGTCGGATGTCAAGGGACAGATTAATAGTTAAAGGCAAATGGCGGATCTCGAAGAATGAGCCAGAGCCCAAGCCAAAGGAAGGTGAACGCGTCCTCCTCACTTCTCATATCACGAGAGGTATGGGTTTCCCTCCTTCCGCCTTTTTCCTAGACGTCCTCAATTTCTATGGTGTCCAACCCCATAATATCTCTCCAAATTCCATCCTCCAATTAGCTAGTTTCCAAGCTCTTTTCGAAGGGTATCTTGGAATAACTCCCAATTTAGACTTCTGGCATTATTGTTTCGAGGTAAAACACAATATCACAAACGGTGTCTCACCCATCTGCGGTACCATATCTTTTATCCTCAGAAACTTTAGGGAAGAATGGTACCCCAGGATAAGAATGCCGAAACCTGACCAATCTTGGCTAGGTTCTTTCTTTTATCATCAAGACATTCCGTTCCCCAACAAAGAAACCGGACTTCCTCCCTTCGTTAATTCTGCTGCCATTCCTCATGAAAATTGGACACTTGAAATAACAGAGGATTTGCCTGAAAGCCTGATGAAAATAAAGCGTCGCATTGCCAAACTTTCTTCTTCTCAACCACCTTTGGTTTGGAAGGATATCGTGTTATGCTGGTTTGGACGTCGCGTACAACCTTTATCCCTTCGTTCCCGACTTCTTTGTGAGTACACGGGACCGGAAGATAGCATGAGAGGCACTGATAGATCCTTTAGCAAGAAGGATTTTGTCGAACGCCTTCATCAGATAGTTGCCGCTAATAGCCAGGTTGAAGAGAGTCTAGCCATATATCATGCGGAAAATCTGGTTCCTAAGGTACTTCTCTTCCCTTGTTTCTGAGTTTCCTCAGATTATCTTCTCTCTTCATTTTTAACATACTGCTGATTCTTTCCTAGTTTGACGAACTTGGAGAAGATGATCTTGCTTCTGATGCTGAAATCAGCCAATTGTACGCCGAGTTTTACAACACCCAAAAGCGCAAGAGGCAAACTACCATCAAAGAAGAATTCCCTTCTGCAGCTGCAGGAAAAAAGGGGAAAACGAATATGCCAATGGGCGGAAATCTTCAATCACCCGTCAGAAACGAATCCATTCCTGCTCCAGATGATATCCAAGTGAAAGAAGAACTTTTCGACGAACTCGGATATATTCGTCCGGAAGCTAAGAAGTTTTTTGCTCCTGCGCCTCTGGTTCGCCCTTGGCCGCAAAATGGATTAGTTATCCGCAACAATATCGCATTCTCGCCCCGGCAGGTCATACACGATGGCCTTCACCACGTAGGAATTCTTTTCATGGAATATGCCCGAGAATTCAAGGAGACCTTAACTGATTTGCGAGAAATGAGCCAGGTAATACCTCTAGCCCCCAAGCATTAAGTTGAAAATCTAAATTCCTCTTAATGATTCTTTATATGCTTGTGCAAACTTAAGCATCTGGCTTTCATTTCCATGTTTCAGCATTCCGCAGATGCCATAAACGTGGAAGTTTTGAAAAAACTTAGCCTCAAAAGCAAAGAAGTAAAAACACTTCAATCTGCTATTGAGTCAAAGAGCAACGAACTGGCGTCGACTCAAAAGCAATTATCCAAAGCCACCGGTATTTTTCTTCGTGTTTGTTGACTTTTGCTGGAAAGTTTTTTCTAAACTTTGCCGTAATGTCGGATTATTTTGTCCCTGCTTTCCAGCTGCTTTAACCAAAGCCAAGAAGCTTACAGCGAACGCTGCTTATTTTTCTCAACTTCGTGAAGAAAACTCCAACCTTCAAAGAGAACTTTCAAAAGTTCGAGAAGAACTGGAAGCCAGTAATCTAGCCCTTGGGATTGCGCAATCCAAGGCTTCTTTGCAGGCAGCAGAGGATAAATCCATTATCAATGATTTAGAAAGTATGCTATTTCCTCGTATGAAAGAAAGCGATGAAATTGACGCGGTTCTTGGTAAGTTGACTTCTTTTACCAATACTTTCGTGTCATATTCTTATATTATCTAATCTTTGCCTTTTGTCAAAAAGCAGGAAATTTTCCAGGGATTTCTCGGACGGAAAAGATCCGGGCCTTTGGGAAGATATGGAATTCAATCAGAAGTGCAGGGATGCATTTACTTAATAAATTCCTGCCTACCAGCAGTATACAATTCTCAGAAGTTTACCGACTTCCGGATGGCATTATGGAAGTAGCAAATTCGAAGGAATCTTTCCTTCGCTCTGCCGCACGGGGTGGTGCGCGAATGGCACTTGGCCTCATGCGCTTACACTACCCTGATGCAAAATCCTGGCGATTAGCATCCGGTATTCCTCAAGAATGTTCAGAAGCACAAATGAATGCAATCTTTAAAGAAGTTGAAGGCCATGCCACGCAGATTGCTTCCATGGTAAATATCTCCATTACTTATCCGGAAGAAGAGGTGCCCGCAGCCCCCGAGAATGATGGTAGTGATGAAGACTCAGAAATTTAAAGGGGGCGTACTTTAACCTGGATGATGGATGCGTATAGTAGCTTTTTTACAATGTAACTCATATTGTAATACTTCTATGTCATTTGTCGAAACAAGAACTCCGCCTTTTGCGATTTCAAACTTCTTGCAAAGTTTTTCCGGGTTTGGCTGCTCCTTTATCTTCTAAGTAATCTGGTATATATGCTTTAACTGTTCTTAGTGTTTAAAATGGCTCAAATAGCACTATGAATCGTTATGCCGAGTAACTGGGGACGAACCAAGCAGTTTTGAAACTCGAAAACATGAATCATGCTAAAGGCATTTTTACTAACTAGTTCCAGTAACCCAGCATACGCACGATCAGCTAAAACTTAGAGAAAATAAGGAACTGTTCTGAAACTTGGGCACGCAGGCACAATCCGAGTTTCCTTTAACCTTTAACAGGTCGAATCATTCAGCTTTTAAACACCGAGCACGCAGGCACAATTCGGGTCAACATTGAGTATTTGTAAGATCATTGGGAAATAGAAAAAGCGGAAATATTTTGTACTTATAATGAGTATGAATTCCGATAACTTTATTTCATGATCTCAAAGATGTTTACATAGAAATTGAACTAAGTGTAGAAGGGACGTAATTGCTGGATACTCCAAGGCCTATTTGTCTCTCCTAGTTCAGCATCTATTTTTCTCTTTCTTTTGCGATTCGGCTTTTTGGGATCATCCTCCGTATCTCGAATGTCGACAAGATAATATGATCCATTCTTCATGGCTTTACTGATGACAAATGGTCCTTCCCATACTGGGGCCAATTTGTGCTTTCTTTGCTGCACCAATCTCAGCACCAAGTCGCCTTCTTTAAAAGAGCGATGCCTGATTTTCCGACTATGATAACGTCGTAAACCTTGCTGGTAGATGGCGGATCTTTGAAGCACAAGTTCTCTTTCCTCTTCTAGGAGATCGACAGCATCCTGTCGTGCTTCTTCGGCATCTGAGTCATCAAAATTTTGCACTCTTGGACTATCATGGATCATGTCCGTTGGAAGCATGGCTTCCGCACCATAAACTAGGAAGAACGGGGTTTGCTCGGTTGACCTGTTTGGCGTCGTTCGAATACTCCATAACACGGACGGTAGTTCTTCTACCCATGCTCCGGCTGCTCTATGAAGAGGAGTTTCGAGTCTTGGGCGTATTCCTTGCAGGATTGAGCTGTTCATTCTTTCAACCTGTCCATTAGATTGCGGGTGCGCCACAGATGCAAGATCCAAGCGAATTCCCGTTTGTTGGCAGTATTTTGCCAACTCCCCAATGGAGAAATTTGTCCCGTTATCAGTTATTATGCTGTGTGGGACGCCATACCTCATTACTAAATCAATAATGAAATTTCTGGCAGTTACGCCATCCAGCTTTTTGATGGGTTTAGCCTCCACCCATTTTGTGTACTTATCTACTGCTACAAGTAGATGTGTAAGTCCACCTCTTGCAGTTTTGAACGGTCCCATCATGTCTAGCCCCCAGACCGCAAACGGCCAAGTGATAGGGATAGTTTTTAATGCTTGGGCCGGCAAATTGGTCTGCTTAGCATAATATTGACATCCTTCGCATGTATTCACTATGCGTTCGGCGTCTGTCTTGGCTGTTAGCCAGAAAAACCCTGCGCGGAATGCTTTTTTGACTATGCTTTTTGATTGAGCATGATGTCCGCAATCGCCGGCATGGATTTCTTGCAATATTTCTCTTCCTTCCTCTGGTGAAATACACCGCAGAAAAACTCCAGAAGTACTGCGTTTGTATAAGTGGTCGTTGATTACTACATATCCTTTGCATCGACGTTGTATTTGCCTTTGCAGGACTTCATCTGCTCCTTCCGGGTACTTCTGATTGACTAAGAAGTTTAGGTACGGGATTGTCCAATCCGGTTTAACGAACATGACTTCAATTGTTTCAGATGCTAAAGGGTAATCGACGTCTCCACCTTTGATGGATGGTTCGTGCAAATGCTGGACGAATACCCCTGGTGGTAAAGTTGTTACTCTCTCTGATCCCATGCGGGCTAACGCATCTGCGTTCCAGTTTTCCTCCCTTTTTATGTGAAGGACTTCGAACCCGAAGAAACAGATGGCAAACTCATCCACCGTTCTCCGATATTCGGCCATTATGGGGCTTTTCGCGTCCCAGGTTTGGTTGAGCTGATGCTGTACCAGATCCGAGTCTCCGTAACACAAGATGCGTTTTACCCCTATTTCTTTTGCAATATGCAAGCCATGAAGCAAAGCTTCGTATTCTGCTACATTATTACTGGCGTTGAAGTGTATTTGCAATACGTACTCCATTGTGTCTCCCTTGGGAGATTTTAGAACTACGCCGGCTCCAGCTCCTTCTTTCATCTTAGATCCGTCAAAGTGCATGATCCAGTACTCGGACTCTGGCATCGGTGTATTTTCCATTGTTTCTGTCCAGTCGGCGACGAAATCTGCCAAAACCTGGGATTTTATTGCCGTTCTTGGCTGATATTTAATGTCGAAGGCTGCCAGCTCGATGCCCCATTTAGCTACTCGGCCGGTTGCCTCCGCATTGTTTATAATATCTCCTAGTGGTGCTTTACATACCACTGTTATGGAATGTCCTTGAAAGTAATGGCGCAGCTTTCTGGATGCGAAAAATACGCCATATGCCAGTTTCTGATAGTGCGGGTATCTTTGTTTGGATTCGGAAAAAACTTCGCTTATGTAGTATACCGGATGTTGATCTGGTATGCTTTGCTCTTCTTTTGCCCGTTCCACAACGATTACCGCACTGATAACCCGACTAGTAGCCGCAAGGTATAACAACATGGGTTCTTCATCTTTGGGAGATGCCAAGATGGGGGCGTTCATCAAGGTTTCTTTTAACTGGGTTAACGCTGCGTCGGCCTCTTCTGTCCATTCAAACTTGTCGGATTTCTTTAACAGTTTGTATAGTGGCAAGGCTTTATCCCCCAGCCGACTAATAAATCTGCTGACGGCTGCAGCGGAACCTGTCAATCTTTGGACATCTTTTACACATGTAGGCTTTGAGATATTCAAGATTGCCTTGATCTTTTCCGGGTTCACTTCTATTCCTCTGTGAGAAACAATGAAACCTAGAAGTTTTCCTGAGGGGACCCCGAATACGCACTTAGATGGATTCAACTTCATCTTGTAAGTGCGCAAGTTTTCGAAGGTTTCTCGCAAATCCTCAAGGAGTGTATCTTTTTCCTTGGTTACGACAGCAATATCGTCCACGTAAACATGGACGTTTTTTCCAATCTGACTATGCAAACAACATTGCATGCAACGCTGGTATGTTGCACCTGCGTTCTTCAGGCCAAAAGGCATGGTTACGTAGTAATACGTCCCGTACGGGGTTATAAAAGAAGTCTTGATTTGATCTTCCTTTTTCATGCGTATTTGGTGGTACCCGGAGTATGCATCCAAAAAGCATAAAAGCTCAGAGCCTGCAGTGGCATCTATTATTTGATCGATTCGCGGCAGCGCAAACCTATCTTTCGGACACAACTTGTTCAATCCTGTGTAATCTATACACATTCTGAGTGCAGTTGTGTCTTTCTTCGGTACTAATACCGGATTTGCGGACCAGTCAGTATGGATTACCTCCTTGATGAAATCCGCTGCTAAAAGCCGGATAATTTCCTTGCCAATAGCCTTCCGTCTTCTTCCGTCAAATCGACGGAGACCTTGTTTGACGGGTTTTGATCCGGGAATAACCTTGAGTTGGTGCTCAGCAAGTTCCCTGGGTACGCCTGGCATGTCAGCTGGACACCAAGCAAAAATGTCCCAGTTCTCACGGAGGAACTTGATGAGCTCGCCTTCCTATTTGTCGGTCATCCCAGTCCCTACAACGACGAATTTTGTCGGATCTTTGGGATCTAGGATTACCTGTCTTGTATTCTCGGATGCCTTGAAGCTATCTGTTGGCTTCCGAGTTTCTTTTCCTGCCGGCATTTCTTTCGGCGATACCTCCTTGGCTAACTCCTTTAATTCTTCCTGAGCTATAACTCTTTGAGCGCAAAGGGCGTTTTGCTTCTCCAACTCGTTTGCCAGCTTGAAATCACCGGCAATGGTGATTACTCCTCCTTTGGGTCCTGGCATCTTCAGCTTGTTGTAGATATAGCAAGATCTTGCCATAAACTTGGCAAAAGCCGGACGTCCGAGTATTGCGTGATACACGCTCTCGAACGGCACAACTTCGAAGGATACTTTTTCCTGCCGGAAGTGATCTTTATCTCCGAAGGTGACATCTAGGGAAATTTCTCCTAGGGACCGTGCTTGCCTGCCAGGAACAATGCCATGGAAGCGTATATTGCTGTAATTGAGCTGGGACTCGGATATCTTCAAGTGCTTCAGTGTATCCAGGTACATTATATTGATGCTGGATCCTCCGTCCATCAGCACTCTTCTTAGCCTAGTGTTTTGAACAATAGGGCTTACAACAAGAGCTTGTGTGCCGGGTTCAGGGATATTTCCGGGATGATCAGACTGATCCCAGATTATCGGTGTGTTGGAATACTTCAAGAATTTTGGGGTTGCAGGAACAACCACGTTTATTTCTCGAAGTGTCCTTTTGGCCACCTTTGCTGACGGGGTTGCTAGGAAAGTTAGCATTGCTTCTCCGTCAACTCTCGGAAATTTGGGTTCGCCTTTTCGCTGTTGTTCCTGGATTTTATCATCAGTGTCCGATTCACTGTCTTCTTTTTCAGCTTCTGGCTTTTGTTTGGCAGGTTTCCTCTTGGAGCCCTTCCCTTTATTTCCGGATCCTGCATTGCCTTTCATATGCTTGTTTAGCCGGCATTGCGCGTTCGTGTGGGTTGGTTTCCCAAATTGAGAGTGGTGGACGCAGGGTTCCGACTTAATTCTCTCCCACTCTTCAGGAGTGTAATTGATGGGATCCGGACTGCGGCCCTTCCACTTGTTCCCTTTTTCTCCTCCAAAGGCTAAATTAACTTCCTTGGGCTTTGTTGTTGACTCCGGGGTTCCTTTTTTATCAGAACGAGGCGTTTTCTTGGCCAGTATCAGTGACTCAATGTTGCCTCCTCTTGCTCTGATATCGTCTTCGGCTGCAGCATGCTCATTAGCGGTTGTAAGCATAGATCCGAGATCTTTGTGCTTTTTAGAGCCAACCATGAACGGTACAAGTCCGGGTTTTAGGCCATTGACGAAAGCATGCATTGCTTGTACGTAAGTTACCCCAGAGCAACTATTCTTCATTGCAGTCCATCTGGAGATGAAATCCACGTATGGTTCGTCTTCAAATTGGGTGCAACGGTTCAGCTGGTTGATGCTATTTGGGCGTTTGTATGTTCCTCGAAAATGCTGAGTAAATACTCTCGCCATATCGTCCCAACTGTCGACAGTTCTTGATGGTAAACCATTAATCCAATCTCTGGCTCCGTCTAGCAACATTAGGGGAAGAAACTTAACAGCTTCCAGGTCTGTCCCGTTGTTGATCTGGACGGCTGTGTAATAATCTGAAAGCCAGGTATCCGGGTTCCAGGACTGCTCACACCCCGAAACTCCCGGATCTGACGTAACGGGGGGAATCGTGCAAGTAGGTGGGCCCTACCATTGTCAAGTGTGTTCCTTGGGACTAACATGACACTTGAACACACACCACTACGATTATTTTTGAATTTTACGACTAGATTGAAATTCGAAGGAAGCGGGATACACGACAGTACGTGGATCTAAACATTCTAGGATACATGGACAAACCATTTGTCCCAGCCATCTTCTGGCTCAGGTCTAGTCATACTCCTGCCTAGGCGTATAATACATGTACTCGTAGTCGTCGAAGTCGCCGCCGCCGTCGTCGCTGTCGTCAGATGGGGGCTGAAATGTCGATGGGGCAGCACGCCTGGACTGCGGGTAGCGCAGGCGGGGGTTATCGCCGTTCCTTATGTAGTTCATGACGCCCTGGAGAGTCCGGCCGCGCCACCACAGCCGACGACCAGCCTCGTTGAAGTTCGAAGGAGGCGGGCCGTCTTCCTCGTACCTGGCGAGCGCCCTCTCACGCCGATTGAAGAAGAAGACGTCCCAACCTGCGCGGTAGTTGGGATTCCATTGGGGATACGTCCGCTGCTCCGGTGTCAGCTCGAAGTAGTAGTGGTTCGTGATGGCCGCCCGGCGCGCCATACCTCGAGGGACAGGAGGGACCGGCACGCCTCCGACGCTCAGCATCCACCCGGCGGGGACGCCGTACCCGGGAGGGCAGGGGTAGTTTGAGGCGCAGAGCTCCTCCGCCTCCGAGTAGGTTAAAGTGGGTACGGTGGAAGACATGGAAGAGTTGTCGCGAAGAAATGGAAGAGTGTGCTGGGTTGTAGATATGTGCTAACGAGCTAGGTGCATGTGTGTTTATATAGTGAGAAGAAGCACACGGATCGTGTGTTTTCTTCGAGGTCTTCGGAGCCGTTGGATCTTTCAAGTGATCGTGAGCCGGTGGATCAAAGATAGGCACACGGATTGTGTGCTTGTTTCACTTCTTTGCCGAGTGTCTATGACACTCGGCAAAGCTATAAACTGCGCGGGAGGAGTTGGCGCGAAGGGAAAATCTTTCGAGGGAACATTTTTTTGCCGAGTACCCCCCTAGACATTCGGCAAAGATTCGAAAATCCACGCGGGGAGAGTTGGCGCGAAGCCACGAAATTTTCAGAGCCGAGTTTGCCGAGTGGTGCACCACGGCACTCGGCAAAGATTCCTAGTATGCCGAGTCCCCGTTACGAAAACACTCGGCGAACCCACGCCACCGTTCCACCACGGTCGAAACGCACGGTTCGCCACGTGTCAATGGTTTGTGCCGAGTGTGGTGTGTTTGCCGAGTGTTTTCTTCTGATACGCCGTCGTATATTTATACGCCGAGTATGACCTGCGTAGGACACTCGGCACAAACGTGCTACGCCGAGTGTTTCCTCTACGCCGAGTGTCGTGGGCAGGGCACACTCGGCATAGTCTCTTTTCGCCGAGTGTCCCTTGTTGCCGAGTGTTTGTTGGGCAGGTGTCGGCGTACAGAGTGGTGTGCCGAGTGCCCCGTGATTTGGCACTCGGCAAAGTCTATGTGACTCGGCGATAATCGATTTTCCAGTAGTGAGTACTAGTCCGTATAGGACTTTGCTACTAAATTAGGCCGTGTCATGTTAGCATGCCAATTAGGCTCAGTGTTGTATGACCCATGACAGATTTTTTTCGACACAACTAATACCTTGTACATATTTCTAGTTACAAGGGTAAAAAGGTCTTTACACGTGTACAAAATGCACTAGAGTGTCAAATAGTGAACAAAATTAAGACTAAATGTTATATAGGGAAGAAATTTTTCTCTAGTGTCAAATAAGGAACATGATTTTAAGGGAGTGTCAAATAAGGAATTCTCTCTTATATAAAAGTATAAAACCTTAGTCGAAAGTAAACAAGGAAGACCAGAACAGTAACAGCAGGCCAAAGAGCTCATACTAGTACGAAACAATATTCGATCTGAACAGTCTACGGGTCCAGATGTCCGGAGATCATCAACCTGTGTAACTGTGTCTATATAGGTAGGTCACGGTGCTTAGTAATAGTTGACGGACCCGCACGAGTTCCTGATCTCGCCCTCGGTGCTGTTCTTCACCCCGATGTTGCCCATCTTCACCATGGCTTGTCCGAAGTGTTTGTTAAATGCGTCTTTCCCGAATAACATACCAAAGTCAGGTAAAAAACCGTTACCGGCATAGAAGTTGACCAACCGCCACGTCTCCGGCGACGCCAGCACCGCGTCCGAGTTGAAGAGCACTTTGTTGATCAGCACGTCCTTGTAGTACTCGATGTCCAACGAGTCAGGGGTCTTAAAATCCTGCGGCACCGTCGTCGTAGAGTTGCCCGCGCTGCAGGTCTGGTTCAGTTCCTTGGCATAGTTTGGTTCCATGGCCGTGCTGGAGTTGTCAGGCCGGAGACGGGTGGAGAAGGAGGAGCAGTGGGAGACGCCGATAGAGTGCGCCCCAGAGAGCACGACCATGTCGTACAGGCTGAGCCCCTTGGCAGCGAAGATGTCCTTGATCAGAGTGAGGTTGCCGAATGGTGGGGGCAGGTTGCCTCTCGTGTCGGAGGAACGTGATGCTTTCCCGTCATAGCGGCCGGCCGGCACTGCGTAGTTGATGGCGCCGTTGCTTAGGTCGTAGCTGGCGTCGCGCCCGGCGAAGGCGACGATGTCGGCGCACGAGACGGTGCGCGGGCAGGCCTTCTCGAGCTCCTCCTTTGCCTTCTCAATCACTTCGAAGCCACGCAGGCTCAGGTTCGGGAAAGCCTGCTTCTCCGTGTCATTACCGTTCAGCAGGACGGAGGCGTCGCAGCCCTGCAGGGAACCACGGACAACAGGCGGCATTGTCAGCCAACTACTCTAATTACCGTGCATACATGCACAGAGTATAGGAATACTGCGAGAAATGAATGTACATTGTGTATGTGTACGCACCTGGACGAAGCAGTCATGGAAGAAGAGGCGCACAAGCCCGGCCTTTTGGCCGGCGGTGGCACTGTACACGACCTTCTTCACAATCTCCTCCGCCTTGGAGCAGTTCTTGGCATAGTAACCGACCTTCAGCGCAGAGGTAGCGCTCGACTTAGGAGAAGCCCGTGGGAGCGGATATGGCAGATTGGTATTCGGGGGTGGAAAGCCGTAGCCAGCGTAGATCGAGAATTCGCAGGACACGGCGCCGAGCAACGACACAAGCACGGCGAGAACGGCAAGCTTGGCCATCTTCTTAGATTCTCGGATCACCTAGCTAGCACTCCTTGTTTTGTGCTCGAGAGAAGAATCGAAGATGGGATGAAGGGAACTTGGTGTTCTCCATGTGTATTTATAGTGCCGGCACATCAGATATATCACCCTAACCCGGGAGGAGCGCTGGCTTTTGGAGCGCACATTCGTGGTTCAGTAGTCAACTTGCCAGCCGGCCGGCCGGGAACGTGGTGAGCACACAAGTTGACATGCGCGTAATCGCGGCGGCACCAACTTGATTGCCCCATTATGCATAGTTGCACTTGCATACTGCGACTTGGATGGATGCCCATATAATTAATTTGTCTTGTGTGCAATGAGGCGGAGACTCGTTTAGTTACTTGCATGTTTCAGGGAGATGTCACCGAGATGTAGTAGTAGAATGTAGCAGTATTATACTCGACAAGTCGACATATACACGGAACGATACAGCTACTAGCCACGGAAAACTGCAACCCATACATGTGATGTGCTACCAGCTGGTGCATTGTGTGCATTACGATACATGATGTTTTCCAGCCATGCATGTGGAACTAACTACCGGTTGGTGCATTAGGATCGATGTACTACTATGACATTTTCTACCAGAGTGAGCATCACTGATTACCTTGGCACGTGAAGCCAGGCTGCAACTTGTAATCAACTAGGTGTGCCTGGTTTTCGGATGTTCATTCAGGTACAGGGTGCAAGCAAAACAGTATATAGAAGGCAGGCTCAGGTTTGGGAAACGGTATCATTACGGCCGTTGAGCGGCAGTGAGGCGTACGTCGCACCCCTGAAGAAAACCACGTCCACACACGTGCACATATGCATGCATGCAGTGGTAAGCCTTGCGATTGCGAATGTATACAGCTGGCCGATGATGCGCCTCGATCGAAAGTAGCTAATACGGGAGTTCCTACCCAACCGTAGACGCGTGCGCCGGAGACCAAGTACAGGCCCAGACGGTCCGCCCGCTCGATGGGTGTTGCAACCAACCAGGCAACCAAGGAAATCCCCGCTCGCTCGGCAAAAAAAAAAAAAAAAAAAAAAGAAGAAGAAGAAGAAGGTGCAGTAGTCCTCGCGCGAGACGCACCAGGACAGCATCCGACTACATGAACTATAACTCATAATAATAAACCACCTACTGACGCAAATTAAGCAGCCACGTTCGATCGGTGCAAAATCCATCCAGCCATCTAGACGAAAACGTACGTTCTGATCTCTCTCTAAGCTGGTTCGATCCATCCATCTAATAGAAAAAATAAAAAGAGAGAATAGCTCGCCGCCGGCACCGCATGCATCCGATTTTGCAACCAAAACTAACAAACTCGGTGGAAGATTAGAAAAAGGAGTACGTAACAAGAGTTTGGCGCCGGCGGCCGAGCAAAGAACACGAGAAGATCGAGGATGCCTCTGATATCGGTCGTCCTCGTCGCCGCCCGGCCGCGGCCGCCACGCCAAAGTCTAAGTCGCACGCGAACCCCGCACGCGGTGAGTGACACTATGCCTCTACTTATAGAGCAGGTTAAGGGAAGGGGAACGGAGGACTCTTAATCATCTCTTTCGTTTGGGACCGATGGAGAGGATGGACGTCTCAGATGCAACATCCCACAGATAGGTGACCTGGAATCAGCCTGGTGGTAGTTGAGGTCTTTATGCCTTGGTGGCTGCCATCCGACGCTTTGGTATGGCAGCAGGAAGGAAATTAATCACGGAGACCCATCTCTTCCTACTATACTACCGCTACAATATCTTATCTCGCCGTTAGAGTAAATTCAATTGATTTCAGGATCCGACTGTTGGGTTGGCGTGCACCTCTTTTTTAGGAAACGGAGCGAATATGAATTAGTTAGTCCATATGAATGGCATGTACAAGTATCTTTATTTTTTTTTCTGCTTTACCTCACCGATTTTCACCCCAACAAACTCAACATTTTTGCTTTATTTGTTCATTACCGCTGTAATTTGTTCCCCTACACGTATGTTTCACACGCTGTCAAAGAGCGCAAACTACGGTCTGGACTGAACTAGTTTTATTCGTGACCGATAATTCATAGAATTAAAATAAAGATAGGGCTCCAAACTTGAAGTTGTTGGTCTTGGTCGGAGACACAATATTCAAAGTTATTACCAAAAAAAAGCTTCCAAAGTTGCATCGTACATTCGTTACACCGTTCAGCTGGAAAAACATCTCCATTCTATAAATGCATACGCAAAGCCTGCATACGCTTGAGCTGCTACGTATTGTACAATCTTAACTCGTCATGCATCAAATCAATGAATATAACAACACAATCTGCACTTGAGACGGTTGATCAAACAACAACACCAGCTCCTTACACACTCGGGGGAGACGGCAGCAACAGAAAGGGCGGGGAATCCATCGCCCGGTCCACATAGCCCCAGGCCATCATGGTGCATCTACTCCGAAAGCAGCCCGCCGTCGGTCGGGAACCGAGGAGCTAGCCAAGCCAATCCGAGCCAACCACCGCTCCAGCACCGCCGCAGCCAAACCCACCAACAAGAAAAGCCAAAGGGTTGGCCTGCATTCATTTAAGAGTCAGGTTTTAGCTAAATCAGCATGACAGGACAAACTCATTTTAATCAAGTAGCCAACATGACAAAGTCGTCATTTCAATCACACCAAAGATCGGTATGTTCTTCTAACACCCAACAAGTAATCAAACCAAACATCGGTCTGTTCTCCCAACACCAAACAGGAGCAGAAGCGGCAAGAAAAATAAGAATAAGTTGACCACATACATTTCATATGCATCACAAGACATCAAGTTTCTTAATTGAGTGAAAACGGTTTCCATCAACAAAAGTAATATTTATCCAGATGGGAATGTCCAGGAACAAGTTTTCTCTTCGGGTAGGAGGACTATGAGGGCATGCATGTCAATGAAGGACCATAAACACATTGCAAGTAACAGAGCAAGCTGATGCACATGGAATGCAGTCCACATACACAAGAAGCTGCTGCATATCAAGCAAAGATCATAAGCACACTTCGAGAAACAGAGCAAGCATGTATGAAGACATACAGTGTGAACATTAAAAACTGAATCTTGCTTAAACTGGAGTTGGAGCTGACCTGACTAGAAAGGGAAATCAAGGTCGGTGGCAACTTACATGTCGGCCGCAGCCCGTCGCTGCCGTCAGACAAGACCAAACAGACTTGTCGCGGCGGCGGCGGCGCATCTGTCTCATCCTTGTCCCGGGTGACCACCAGAGCAACCGAACAACCATTCTTAGATTTTATAGATTGAAACATTCTTAGACATAACATCCTTCCTTTCTGTTCCCTCCTTCCTGGGAAATCCACCAACGATAACAGCAACATACTCACCAGCGCAGGCCTCGACAAACAATGGTTGTTGTAACAACTGCTGTAGTGCACCAACCAAAGGTTTAAGCATCAACCAGAAAGATGACCCCAAAAGAGATGTGATGATGTACAAACAGAAACAAGTCAGAACAATCAGCTTACCATTGAAAAGTGGAAACATTCTTAAGACATAACATCCTTCCTTTCTATTCCCTCCTTAAGGAGCTCAACAACGATGTCACCAACATTCACACCAGTGCATGCCTCGACAACATAAGTTGTTGTAACAAATCCTGTAGTGCAGCAACAAAAGGCTTAAGCATCAGCAAGAGAGATGATCTCCAAAAGATATGTGATGTCGTACAAACCGAAACAAGTTAGACCAATCAGCTTACCCTTGAGAAGTGGAAATACAACATAAACCAACTCCGTCTTAACATCATTAAGATCTTCAGGACCTAGCAGAATATCCATCTTATGCACAATGATAGGCTGGTCTGCACAAATACTAACTTCCCTAGCAATCATGGGAATGAGAGCATATCCAATTTTTCCTGCCCAAAAAAGAATAAGTCAGCTCCTGCTACTAACCAAAATTGCTAGAATATCAAAGAAAACTCAATTTTGTCCCATGATCCAAGCTTCAACAAAATACCTTAAGCATATCACACCTACAAAACCACCCAGCTAGTAGTAACCTAAACTATTGTTATTCAGCAAGTGAGGAAGGGTGCTAGTCAATCCCTAGGCATAATAATACTACTAGACTACTAGTCTCAGTCAAAATAACAAAAATATTCCTAGCAGCATACCCAGCTGATTTTAGCAAGAACATAGACAATGCACACACACAGCAGATGATGCAGCAACCATACATAGATAGGAAACCAACAAGGTTGAAGAGAGTGAGGTTCATCGGTCGGCGTACTCGATGGTGATGCCATGGGCGTTCTGGAGGAATTCTTTGTCTTAACTCCGAACATAAGATGGCGCAAGATCGTCGTGGTGGCCGGCAGCAGCTGCAGGTCAGAGAAGACGCCGACAACAGCTCCATGGATGGCACAGTCCGAGATCTGCAAAATGCACACACATACAAGCAAATTAGGTGGAGAATTCAGAGTGTGTGTTTGGAGAGATTAGACTCAGAGAGTGGAAAAATGTAAGTAGCAAATGTATTAGAAGAATGCTAGGAGCAGAGGACGCGGACATGAGCTCTATACTTCTAACATACCTAGGTCCTACACATGGGTTATAACAAAATCACTAGCATACAGCCAAGCCTAACTAGCACACAGAGATTAACCACAAAAACTTCTAGTAGTAGTTATAGCAAAATCAAAAGCAAATGCTCAAAAATCCTGGTTTAATTAAGAACCAATAATTAAAGCACAAATAATGCTTAGAGGACAGCTACAAGATAACCATGCTGAAATATGCAGTTTATCTTGTGTTCCAAAACCAAGGCATGGTAGATAATTAAGACCAAGCAAACAAGACTAGAACTAGAACAATGTCAAATAGATGCTCGATCCACATTAACCAAGGCCTGATCAAGACCACATGGTACCATCTAGTGGCATTCAGAACCAAAAGAACAAGAAGCTAGATGACCACCATCACCACAAATCAAAATATAGTTCATCCGCTCGATGGCCAGAGCACACTCTAGGCATGGATACTTCTAAGAATATCAGAGCTAAAACATCCAAACAGAATACTACAAAACCACCACCAGACAAGATCGAAAATACAATGTCTGCACCATACATTATCGCATTAGGCAGCAATCTATTCAAGCGTGAAGAATGAGGTATCTTTGGATGCCAATGTCGACGAGCTCCTGAACGGCAGCATCAAGGTCGTTGTGGTGTGCCTTGGGGGCAGCCTCCTGCACGACATGGACACCATGAAAGTCTACAAGAGAATACATGGGATTCATACTTAAACAGAGTAAAAACTGCAAATCGTTGTGCATATGTGATTCCTACTATTCTGCCACAAAATTCCATCAGCTCATTCTTACATAAAGATGAAGAACTTATCATAATATGAATACATAAAGGAATCATAAATATATTACACAGAACATGAAATAGGCCTACAATTGAAGCATCTTTTCAGAACATGATAAACTATAATTCACATTGATGGAATTTCCGGTAGCATTTTTTGAACAAGAAATAAGACTACAATGGAAGCTTCACTTCAAATAAGCATGCCTTGGATGTTGAAAGAAGCACAACAGATTGGCAGCAAACCGATTCAAGCACGGAAAAAAAAGTCGACCTTGGGGTGCCGATGTTGAGGAGCTCTTGTACGGCGGCAACGAGGTAGCCAACGTGAGCCTCAGAAGCGAGCAGCTTGACCTCCTGCAAGAAATGGATGCTTCCGGCCCGGCCTTCCAATCGGGTGCATATAGGTGCTGCCGTGTCACATAGCTGCAATCAACCTAGCAAAAGAGACTGAGATAACAACAAGACAAATCAACGATCAATAATACATAGGATTCAACATTAATCCAGGGGCAAGCCAAGGAACTATCTGATGCTAAACAAGAATCTACGACAGCAGGATCAAACTAAAGTATCAACGGTTCTACATGAAACCATGGGGGCAAGATTATAGTATTTGGATTGAAATCTACTAGAATAACATTGATCGAAGCACATACACCCAATCATCCTAAAAACAAAAGTTGGACCTATCGGTACATAAACAAACCATATAGAAACGACTACAGTATTTGGATCGAAATCTACAAGAATTAATATAGGCCAGCACGTAAAAATATATAAAAAATCACGAATTTTTGTAAGTAAATCCAACATCACAACTCTGAAATTTCATAACTGTTCCAGAAAGAAATACAGATTTAGTAGGCTACTTGAACTATTGTCTAACCTTGGGCAAAAAAACTACACTCAAACCAATCTGGACCAATTCATGCAATAAATGTGGACAAAATTGAGCTATCAGGGTCCGAATGTAATCTGTAAAAGTTGTACAAATTTAGATGGCAATTTTTTGCACTAGGGCAGAGTACCGGAAGACATTTATGGGGTGGTTGATAGCACACATTGCATGTTTACACCAAATAATCAAGTAAAAATGTTCTCATGTTTTCTGACTGGTCTAAGGAGCAATGCTGCTGCCATAGCACGTTTCTGTAGCATAAAGCAGTCAAATTTCCATTTCCAACGTGTCTTGGCGCTTGGTATAACTAGCTAAGGTGTATTACACAAACATTTGGACACACAGGGCGCACAGGTGGTTGATGAATCTCTATTGCAGTACACTACCTAAACTGTATATACGACTCACAGAAATATGGGAGAAATTTTTCAACACAAGATGAGCAAGACCTTAGTCGGTGTGGCAGGCGGTGAATCAGTAGCCTTGTCGTGGCGGTGGACAAACAGCCCCTGGTCGTTGTCCCCCATCCTTTTCTCTCGGTGGATTCCGGCAGGGGCAGGTCGGGCATGTGAGATGCTCCATGGCCAAGCTCGATTTTCTCCAGGCAACTGAATCCCAACCAGAAAACATGATCAAGGTTATTAGTGTTGAACGCTAAAGCAAGCAAAGCTCTGTTTGATAAAAAAAAAAAGGCAACTTATAGGCGCAAGCGCTGTTTGATAAAATTACTTGTACGGAACATCATGTTGTCCATGTACGAAAACAACACTAGGAAACATTCTAAATTCCTTGCGAAATTAATATAGGACTGCACGTAAAATAGATAATAATCACACATTTCAGTATGTAAATCCAATATCACAAACTCTGAAATTTCATAACTGTGCCAAAAAGAAATAAAGAATTAGTAGCCTGCTTAATTTACTGACTAACGTTGGACAAAAAAACCATACTCAAACCAATCTGGACGAATTCATGCAAGTACAAGCTGTACAAATTTAGATGACACTTAGGGCGGAGTACCAGAAGACACTAATTGGGCAGTTGACAGCAACCTGAATGATTGCAGCACGTAAACAAGAAAATTTTGCTCGTGTTTCTTGACTGACCTAAGGCGCGATGTTGCCGCTATTGCACGTTGCTGTATCAGAAACAGTCCAATTTCATTTTCCATGATGTCTTTGCACTTGGTATAACTAACTATCTAATGTGTGTTACACAAACACTTGACACACATGGTGCACAGGTGGTTGATGCATCTCAATTGCAGCACGCCATCTAGACTGTACATGCATATACCACTCATAGAAACAGGGGAGTAAAATTAACACAACATGAGCAAGACCTGAGGTGCTGCCGATCTTCGTTTTCGCAGGCGGTGAATCAGCAGCCTTGTCGTGGCGGCGGAGCAACAGCTCCTGGTCCTTGTGCCCCGGCCATTTTCTCCGGGTGGATTCCGGCAGGGGCAGGCCAGGCATGTGGGGAGCTCGATGGCCGAGCTCGATTTGCTGCAGCCCGGCTAAATCCCTACTGGAAAAAAAAATGATAAAGGTTAAGTACTGGTATTGTACGCTACAACAAGGTTGGGTGTATTTGTGGTAAGCGATTCCTCCCTGTATGTACACATACCCTTTATTTATCTAGCAGAGAAATGCTTTTTGATTGAAATGGAGGGGGAGAAGAGAGGATTCAGATTGGTACCACCCTGCGTGTGGAGACGGGCGCCGGGAAGGGCATGGTGGCGACGGCGGCGCCGATGGCCGGGCTGCGTCGTCACCGGCGCTAGGGTTCGCGGCCTGCGTCTTGGTCGATGTCGGGGTTCGCCAGAAAAGGAGTCGATGTGAGCAAGCAGCAGGTCCCCTCCAAGGCCGGTACGGAGCCATCCTTCCAGGCAAAAGAGCAGATCTTCTCTTCAGTGCCTGTCGCATGAAAAAGAATCTGAGGATTGATGGCCGGCGAGGACTGAGTGGGGTGTAGCGGTGCATGGAAGGAGGAGGAGAAACTGACCGAGGAGAGTGGGGACCCTGTGGAGGTCGCAAAGGCGGGCGAGTAGCCTGCAGGTCGTGGACGCCCGACCCAACCGGCCGTCAGATTCGCCGACGGAGCTCGCGAGCGCCGGCCAAAGCGGCCTCCTCGTGGCAGCGCTGAGGGGTTTGGTTAGCGCTGAATCGAGAGGATCAGGCGGCGCCGGCCAACGCGGCCTCCTCGTGCCAGCGCTGGGGGGTTGGTTAGCGCTGAATCGAGAGGATCAGGCGGCGCCGGCAAGAGAAATCGAGAGCGGCGGCGCAAGCAGGGCGAGATTGGATAGGGGGCGGAGTGAGCGGATAGAGGTGAGTAGTTTTGGTTTTTTCCTTTGGGTCGGCCGTCCTGGTCTCGTTTGATGACTGGAGTCAGTCCTGTGCGTGCGTTTGGCCAGCCGGAGGAGGATTGGATCCCAGCGGAGGGACGGACGGTTCAGATGGTGTTTCTTGTGCGGCGATCCGCGTGGAGGCCCGTCGTCGCATCTCATTGGCGTCTCCACCAAATTTATCTCCATTCAGGTTCAGCCAGCAAGGGGGCAAAGTACCAAGAAGCGAATTCATTGGGCTTGTGTTATTAATGGTGAAAAAAGTTAGTCTTCCAATGCCCGATTAAATGCCTCTTTTTTCTCCTCCCACCCTTATAAAAGAAAAAGGGCCAATCACTTTCCTTATTTCCAAGGCATGCACAGCTTTATTTTCCTTGGATGCATCAGTCGCTGGAATTAACGAATGTTACATTTTTTTCAGCAAATCAAGGATTCCATACGTGCACGGCTTGCACTTCTCCTGATTCTAGACAAATTAGTTTCATTTGGTAAGTTATCCAAGAAATCTCACAGCGTTTTTCTTTCTTCTCTCTCTCGCCATAAGACCACACACAGCCTTCTCCAAATCATCCTTCAAAATACTCAACGAATCGAGATGGTCGAGGACATCGCTACCAAGTCGGCGGCGGTCATCGTGGCGGCCACACAACATGCTCGATCCCTATATTTTATTTCTTCGGCGACCCAAGAAATTCTGCAGTGTTTTATTTAATGTACACAAGCAACTCAGGTAAGAATACAAGTCCGCATCAATTATCATGCCAGCGGAATGGAGCAACACGCACGAGGTCCACATCGATCCGACAGAAAATTAATTTGGTTACCGTCACTATGCGACCCCTCTCGTCGACACGAGACCCTGAAGGAGGCAATTCCGAAAACCCCCGAGCACGAGTGCAAGGGTAAAGAAATCCACGCCCATGACCCAATGAGATCCCGATGGGCACGAAGATGCCCGCAACCTCGCCGATGAAGCATCTCAGCTCCACCGTCTACACGAAATTCTGCTAGGCCTTCGGGGGAGGAGGCCTAGAAGGTGGCCACGAGGGATGTGATTTGTCGGCACCGGTCGCGGTGTCCGACAAGACGAGACGGAGCAACTACGTCATGCGCCATCGGCAACTCAGAATCAACCATTGGGTACTATCCCACGGCCAACCGCCACCTAGATAACCTCGGTCCCGTTTAGGCGGAGCCAAGGAGGGATCGGTCTTCGTAGGGCGCAGCTCCGACGGCGGCGCGGCGCCTGAGGACTGCGAGCGGGACGAGGATAACGACGATGTTGTCGCCATCCTTCTCGCGGCCCAGGATCCAACCGCATGGCGCCGAGAGGAGCTTGGCACCCGCGGCCTAGGGTGGGGGTATTCCATACAAGGGTCGTTGTCATTCTCGATGTGCACAAGAACGGCGGCGAGGCTACGGCCGGGGGCGCCCCAACAGCTGCGGCGGCCGTCGGAATTGCCGCGTGGCGGTGCAACTGGGCCCTCGTAGGCCGCCAGTTCTTCGGCGTGCCACTCCTGGAAGTAGACCACCCACGCGCTGTAGTTGGCGGGATGGAACCGTGGCTGGGCGCGCTGCTTCGGCGTCATGCGGGCACGCTCGTTCTGGATCGCGGCGACGAAGTCAGCGCCTTCTGGGACGGGGAGAACCGGCATCCCGCCCGTGCTCAGCCTCCAATGGTCGGGCAGGCGCATACCCGACGGTACCGGGTAGCCCGCCGCTTACAGGAGGCTCGCTCGTCCTCGTGCAGCCAGCGCCTCCTGGATCCATTACCGCGGCGCCGTCGCTGGAGAATCGTTCCGCCATCGCCAAAGAAGAAGGGATGGTCTTCGGAGAGCAGAGGAGGGCGAAAGACGTGTGCTCTCTAGAGGATGAAGATCTCCCTCGCCGACAAGGCGGGCCCACGCGACGAAAAATTGCGCGGGACTTTTTTCACATCATTTTCCCTTCATCCGGCGGCCCAGTTCGCCGGACGATAATTTGGCCCAAACAGGCGCTATTTTGACTTCTGGAGGCGCGACTGGACGAAAAAACGAGCGTCGGCGCAAAAAAAAGGGCTCTTGGGGGCGGCTGGAGATGCTCTTAGACTTTGCTTGTGTACCTTGTGTATTGATACTAGCTTTAGTCCATGCATGCACGGCTCACACTCGAACTAATTGTGGACAAACTAATTTCATTTTGTAAGATCAATAAATCTCACCTATTATCTTTTTCTCTCTCTTGCTATATTATCACACACCCTTTTCCAAAACAATCTTCAAAATACTAAGGAATCAGGTTGACTCCTTCCTGGCTAACCATGGTCATGGTAGAAATGGACCACGTGGTACCACTGGGTCCCACTGGTGCACGTGCGTTTGTTCCTTTCCTTATCCTCTTCCTTTGCATCCCTTCATTCTCATCTCATCTTCGCGCTGCTAGACGGGAACCGTTTCGCTCCTGACCTAGAGGCGATCTAGGAGGCGACGCCTAAGGCTCCAACTACAGCGGCGGCCGCCGGTCCCTGCCTCCTCCGTTAGCCACTCCGGCGACGCGAGAAGGTGGGGACCATGGCGCTTTGGCGCCGGTCTGTAGCTACGGTTAGCCTACTGCTTTCTTGGGGCGTCGTTGGGGTGGTGGGAGCGACGCCCGGGAAAATAAATATGCCCCAACTTCACTCCCATACCGGCGGCGACCTTCAGGGCGGCGTCTCGGAGTTGATGGCAAAGTGTGCTGCTTGGTCCTTCAGATCAACAGCTTGGTCTTCTCGTCGTTCTTCAGATCTGGCGAGATTAGTTTCTCGGTGTGTCGCTGGCGTTCGTGTTTATTCACGACGGCGCTGGCGGCCGGGGCGAGATGGTTCTTCTGGAGCGTGGATGTTGGTCCGGAGGTGGTGGATCTGTCGTTCCTCTCCGACTTCGTCGATGGGAGGCGACATATCTTGGTCCAAGACAGCACGGGGACGTCCCCCGGTCGATGTGCCACAGCGACATGTGCCTTGCTGCGTGCAGCGGGTCTGTTCATCGACTCACAAAGCCTCGTTGGCGATGATGCTTTCTCGGATCTTGCAATGGTGGAGGCTCGGCGTTTCTTTCGGCGTTCGTCTCGACGGCGCTGGAGGAAAACGGCGGCCGCTCGCTACGGTGGTTGCAGTAAACCCTAGGGGTCATTTTGTATTTCTCGATCTGTTAGGGTTCTATTTGCAAATTCAGGATACTCACTTTATCCCGGTCTGTCTTTTTGTTTCCATATGTGTTGCTTATTGTAACTTGATGTTCTATTAATGAAATATGTGGTTGCTCTCAAAAAAAAAATCTCATCTTCGCCCTCAGTTGACACACCTCAGGCAGGACAAGCGCCAAGCAGCCTGTTCCTCTGCCACCACTCGTCAAGAAGCCGACAATGGTGACCGCCAGGGAGGCGCAACAGAGAAGGCGGCGGCGAGGATGGAGCGAGCCGGAGGCAAGCAAGGACCTTACTGATGGGGGTGGGGTGCGCCAGCGATGGAAACAACTCGGTGCCGTCGTTTCTTCGAGAGATGGGAGGGGGCGGGGGCAGACCAGCGGAGGCCATGATTTGAGGAGGGCAACGCGGTGATGCGGACAACGGCGGTGGTGGCAGGCGCTTTGGCCAACAGTGGCTACGGGGAAGCAGATCCACGGTGTGGAGGCGTTATTCCCTCTCCTCTTCTTTCGACGCAGTTGTTCCGACACTACCCGTACTACGGTGCTGGTTGGAAAATCGACCTGAGACACAAGTTACCGCAAACTACTCTTGCCCTCAAGGAATCATGATTCCCAAGTGCGTCGCTAGGTCCGGGATAATCAGGGCAGGATCGAAGTATTATTATGTTGCCGACGGTCATCGTTGCGGCCACACTACATGCTTGCTCTTTTTTATTTGTTCAACGACTTGATAAAACTTGCAGTATTTTATTAATTTGTACAAGCAATCTAAATTAGAATATGAGTCCACATGAATTGTCGTGGAAGCGGAATTCCATAATGAGGAGAGACGTGCACGAGGTCCGCACGAAGGACCGCCAATCGATAATTTGGTTACCACCACTATTCGTCCCTCTCATGGACACCACAACGACAATTAATCGAGCAAGACGCATGCGGAAAGAGGCAATACCGAGATCCCTCGAGCACGAGTGCAAGGGTTAAGAAATCCACGGTCACAACCCAAGGAGACCCCAAGGGGCATGAAGATGCCCCCAATCTCGACGTTGAAGCATCTCAATTGCACCACCTAGAACGAATTGTAATAGGGCTTGAGGGAGGAGGCCACCTAGAAGTTGGCCGCGAGTGATGTGATTCCTCGGCACCTGTCGCAACATCCAACAAGACAAGACGGAGCAACAATGTTGTGCACCATCAACAACTCAGATCGAACATGGCATACTATTCCACGGTTGACCGCCACTTAGATATCATCGATACTTTTTGTTGTTGATGTTTGTTCGGTTTATTTTGTTTATTAATTTCTATATGCGTGTATAATTTATTAAAACATTGATATTTTATGTTTATAAAAAAATAATCCATATTATTACATGTGATCGGTCTGCCTTCGCATCCATGAAAAGAGGGCATGCTCTACCAACTATGTACTACAAAGTCACATATTCCATTTGTTTCTGAAAGTAAGGCATATATTTTTTAGAAGCCAAACAATGTAAAATTTTACCAAGTTTTTTTTTTCAAAAATTGCTAACATGTACAATGCCAAATTAATATACTAGCGTCAATCTAGATCTTGTCGTTGTCTTTAGGTAGCGGCGATATCTTGGCTCCGAGAAGCTCGCCCTAAAGGTACATGTGCATTGTTTCAGCGTAGTGTTCGAGGCTGAGGCTCCACATGGCAGCATGCATGACAAATCTCGTCGCAGCTCCTGCCGGCACGACCCGGGGCCTCCCGGTGATGAACTCCATCGTAAAATCTTGGATCTCTCTTTGGCATGTTTCTACGCCTTGGCCTCCGGCAACAATACCTCCTTCATGATCTGCCCGATATTCAGGATCAGCAATGGGCCTTCCCTCGTTGGTGTCATCCGAGGAGTCCGAGCTTGACGTCGAGGTAGATGTGCCCTAGGGAAACCGTCTTGTTTAATAAAATAAAATTGATAAGGAAACCACAATTTAATATAATAAATAATACCGCCCGAAAACAAAACGACATATAAAATGGTTATCAATTTATATCTCCAACCATAAATAAGGGGTTTGGATAAAATGTTGGCGCATGAAACGAGGGGTAAAGATATCATTTGTTGTGAAATAAATATGCTCATTATAATCATTGGTATGCATTTAGATTGATGGTTCATGCAAGCAAAAAATTGATTTTTCTATGATTTGAAACTAGCTAATGTCCCAGCCCATAAAAAGTGTGTGCTACAACATTGGATACATCATGAAACGTATTTTCATATAATATAATATCCATACCAACATTACAACTGTGGTCCTTTTAAAAATGGTCAAATTTTACATTATTTGACTTTTGAAGAATATACGCATTTCTTTAAGAAACATAGACGATATATTTATAGCTTTACTTCACCTCTTCGAAATTCCCATTTAACTTATTTTTCACGTAGTCATCCACACCGTCGTATGCCGGTCAGGCGGGCATCATCTACGCATCCCCCCAAAAAACGAGGAAAACACCCAAAACGACGTATCGCGGGAATTGTTGTTACTGGGTACTTATTTTATGTTGAGACATATTTGTTACTTATCATTTCATGTGCCTCCTTGGTGTTGCACATTAGTTTTTTAGCTATGAGGTAACTATTACCTATCATTTAATGTGCCTTTTCATAGCTATTACCTATCATTTGATGTGCCCTTTTGTTGTGCGTGTTATTATTTGATGAAAGGAGATTGGTATTACCTATGATTTCATGAGTTGTTTTGTTTTATTATTTCATTCTAGGTGAATTAAAATAATAACATTTTTCCCATTTTGCCATCAAGTTAATGGCAGGTTGACGTGTTATGCATTGCTCAGCCAGTCTGATGTTATCATGAATGATGAAGCTGGTTTATATTACCCATGTCTAACGCCAAATGAAAATCTTTCATCTGTCGCGCTCTAGTAACATCTCCTACTTATGCGGAAAGATTACAACACAAGAAAATGTAGGACCCACCATCTCCTACTTATGTTTTTTCCAGAAAGAAAATATAGAATCAATGTTTAAGGTGGGGAGGGGGGGTTATTGAGTCTTGGATGTATGAGCACTAATTGGGATAGTGCAATCGATTTTTTATCTGCCCACTAACTTTGCATTGGTTCGTGGCGTCGAACGGCTAAAATATGAACCCTAAAACCTCGACACCGCTTGCACACACGATAGTGTTGTCAGTCGTGGAGGCGAGTGGCGACAAAACTCGTAGACCACCTGGCCTTTCATGTGGCCAGGCTATTTTGTGCAAACGAAAAAATAATCATGGGTCTCCTCTCAGACGAAACCCTATTTCATGGCCCCTCGACGTATATCCCCTAACTTTATTTCGAAGTGCCTATTCCATGTGCACAGTCCTCATATATATAGTCACATTAAGATGACAAGTAATACGGGAGGGTTTTGACCCTTCATCGAGTAGTTAAGACGAAACCCTTCGTCGTCCTTGCGACACCTACCCCTAGACTTCCTTTGAAAGGAGTGATTGCATGTTACTTATCTCTTTGTTTCTTTTAGAATATCTCCGAAAGTGGTTATTTTACGTCATTTTTTCTATTTATTTTTGTCAGGATGGGTCATAGGAGCACGAACAACCCAAAAATTTCCCATGTTTTGAAAGAGTTGTGTCGGTGCCATTGAAGTGAGAGAGAAAAGGGTAGACAAGTGGGAGAAAAAGAGTAGGAAAAGAGAGGTAGAAAGAGAGGGCATGAATGCATATAAGAATATGATAAGGAAGTACGACCAAAGAAAATGTTTATAAAACTGAGTTTTTTAAACATCAAATTGTGACTTCCTATAATATTTGAAATGCAATACTAAAATATTGTGTTGGTGACGGTCTTAAAATATCTATTGAATACAAGTTTGTATTGGTCATTCTCTTTTATGGTGTTCACATAATTCTTTAAAATGATGCAATTAAAATATAGTGCTTAAAACCTAATTTTTTTTAGCTCATGCAAAATTTAAATACTATATGTTTAAAAATAAGTGAGCACATATAATGTTATTACCCTCACGGTGGTTATTTGACTTTTTTGTATAAGAACCAGTCTTAATCATATTTAATTTCTTGCTAGATTTAGTCTTAACTAGCATGTATTCCTTACAATAATAGCTCATGTATTTGGTCTCGAGATATGCATGAAAATCTTTTTTCATACAATGAAATACATGATGATTGATGCACACGCGGTAATATTTTCCTTCAGCTTGTAGGTATTTGATTGGACATATGCACAGGCTCGTGGGACAGGCTCTCAAGATGCTCTAGGTGGGGGGTAATAGGTTAATACCCATCATTTTGTCATCTTGTTGTCATGTTAATAAGATCCTTATTTTATGATAGCGTATGATTATTAGCTATCGTTACATGCCATTTCATCGTTGCATGTTGTTGTTTTATGCTAGGGGGCGGCTATTACCTATAATATAACATGGCATTTAGTTGTCCTCTATCATTATTTTATGCTACCGGTGATAATTATTGCATCTAATTTCATGAGCTATTTTATCGATGCATGTTACTAGGGTTCTCATTTCACGAGTGAAGATATTTTCTATCATTTCATCTATACCTATCATTTCATATGCCATTTCGCTAGCATGTGTTATTATATTATGCCAGGTGATGGCCAATGCCTATCATTTCCTGTATTATTTCATTGCCCGATCATTACTTTATGCTTTCGTGTTTAAATACCAGTGTTGGCACAATTATCTCAACAGAAATGAAAGTAAAAACGTAGCTAATTAAGGTAGTAGCTACTCCCGGCTGAGTAGCTAGTTCAAATGGTAATTCCCATCGCTACAGTAGAGCATGTGGTGGCATTGTATGAGGTGCTACATGTAGCTTCCTAGTGGCGGAGCGACTGTGTATTAAGCAAGGGCCAAGAAGGGGGCAGATTTCTAATTTTACGGCTTGATTAACAACAACTAATAACGCTACATTTTTCGCTAATAATTTGATTTATTTAATATATTATAAAAATACCCCTAATATCACACTAATATTTTATTAAAAACAATGGATAGTATAAATGGAAAATGGTATAAAAAAAAATTTAATCAACAAAATGAGAACATGAAATGATAAGCAATAATTATCTTGGAGGATAAAATAATGATTAGGGTTAAATTACCCTTTAGTTTGGCAAGCGATATGATTTTTTTTTCAAATAAAGGATATACTTTTTTAACATTAGTCAATGAAAATTGGCGGTAATTTGTTTTCTCGGGAGCCAATAGGGCAGCCAAAAGTAAACTAATAACACAAATTCATCTAAATATTCATGATCAAGTTGCTTGTGCACATGAAAATTATGGATATTAACCATCTCATAGCAAATAAAAATAGTGAACACATAGTATTCACAATTAAATTTGAAACGGGTTGGAGGATCTGAGAAGGTATAGGAAAACAAGTGTCATTTATGATTGTGTACATATAAGAGGAGAAATTTTTGAACCCCAAGGATATGAAGGCAATCAAAAAAGCCTCGGAGTAGCGTTCCAACATTTGCAAAACCTTTTTTAAACATACCTGAAAATATGTACATTGTGTCCAACATGAACAAAGCGATCGAACGAAA
The DNA here is from genome assembly GCA_028641055.1 of Alopecurus myosuroides. Lineage (NCBI taxonomy): Eukaryota > Viridiplantae > Streptophyta > Magnoliopsida > Poales > Poaceae > Alopecurus > Alopecurus myosuroides. The sequence continues at coordinate 439,014,786 of CM054059.1, read as the reverse complement.
CCCTAAACATGTGTCCCCTCCCCCTTCCCGCTTTGTTCTATTTCGAATAAACTAAACCAAGTTTTGTAAGAACTTGGCCTCATTTTGAGCTGTTCTTATTTCTAAGACACATTCTACCATTAAAAATAAGAAAGTCGTATAACAACACCAATTTGGACGAAAAATAGTGTATCTCATTCGAGTAGCTGTATATAGGGGCAGACATGAAAGCATGCCAAATATTGTCGGAAACCCTAGTGTTTTTTTTTTGCATAGAGTAAAAACATAGTTGGGTTAAATAAGAAAAGCTAATAAACATTTTCAAAATGGAACCTCCTTTAAAGAGAGTATGTCGCATTAAGTTTATGGACTTATAATAAAAAATGCTTAATTCGAAACAACCGAAGCATGCTACTAACACATTGGGCTAATTTTAGTTCATCATCATGTTCCTCGTTTCTAGTATATAATTAAAAGATAAGAAACTCATGTAAAATGACCAATTTTTCATCTAGCAGTAGTGTACTTCTGTTTCGGGAGTCGCAAATTAGGGGAACATATGAAATCACAGGAAAAAAAGGTTAGAAACAGATTGTTGGCATGGAGTTATAACATGGATATATAAGGTTGGTTAGAGAGTAAAATCAAACACCCAAGTTTGATGCCATCAAGTTGGTTAGAGAGTAAAGTTCGAACACCCAGAAAACTTTTAGTCACTCATGTTAGGGCATCTTTAACAGTCTGTTGGTTAACTTGTTGGTAAAATTGGACATGTCATCAACCAACAACACATCTTAGAACCACTTCAATGGTTATATGTAGTTTGACCAATAGGATGTGAGAGAATGTGCAAGACCTCTCTCTATTCTACCTCGGAGCTTGTGCAATGTATATACAACATTACTCTCTCACCTCATTTATTTTATGCCATATCATCAAAAATCCTATGTGGCAAAATCTACCAACATCTATCTTACAACTATTGGAGATGCCCTTATGGTAGAAGAACCGGGTGTACACTAGCACAGTCCGTTGATTGGTACGTACTACACGCTGTACAAATCGGGAAATAAAAATTGACACGCTAATTTTGATTTGCAATCCAAAATTTCATTTTTGGGCCAAGCGGGAATTTTGGATTGAAATCACCTCCCGAGTCAATTTTCGTTTTTGGGCCAAGCGACACCCGTTTCTCTCTCGTCCCATTGTATTCCCTCACGGACACACCTCCCGAGTCCCGATCCCCTTTGCGCATCCACCGTCACCGGCAGATCCCGTCCGGCTCCGGCGGCTCCTCGAGCCGCCGACCACAGCCTCGGCATCAGCTCCTCCTATCTCTGTTCCACGGAGTGGAACTTCCGCTCAGCAGCCCCACACGCCAACCCTAGCCGCCCAGGACGCGGCGATGGCCGGCGCTGAACTCCGGTGACTTTGCGGCTGAGGGAGGGCGCTGAAATCCGGCGAGGGCGCGACGGGGGCGACGCTAGCCACCGAAGTGGACTCCTGCCGTCGTCCCTCACGCGCTGCTGCAAGGAACTCACTGGGGGACGCCGGCGTTCCTTCCTCCGCCTCCCTAGCTCACGCCGGTGCTCCTCCTCCGGCTCCCTGGCAGCAGCCCAAGGTACAACCACCCTGGTGCCAGCGAATTTCGGCTTGCCGGCGGCAATGGAGCATCTGCACGGTGACCAAGCAGCAGCAGCAATGGCCGATGCTGAAGTCGCTGCTGGAGATGGATGCCCTCCTCCACGGCTCCTATCCGTCCGCGTCGAGCCCACCCGCTTCCAGACCTCAAGACGCAAGATTCCACCATGCGCATGCGCGCCCGTGCAGACAAGGAGAAGGATATGAAGGCTGGACTCCCCGAGCTTCTGCTTGTGGTCGCCTGTCCGGGCTGCTGCTTCCGGCGCCCTCCCGGAGCTGCTGATGCCGGTTTCTTCAAGGACGACGTCCCTGCCACTGGTCAGCACGGTCTTATACCGGCGGTGGTCTCGCTTGATGGCAGGTCTGCGCCTCTTGGCGCACCGAGAATGGCATCGGCTACAACCCGTCTCAGGTGAGCTCCAGCTTTTCTCCTCCTATGGCCATCTTGCCATAGCGTTCCAGCGTTTGGTCCTGATGCTGTCGCCACAGGCCGCCGCCGGTGAGGCTAGCTGATTCGGTCTCCCATGGTTTTTGGTGAGCCTGTGCTCTCTGTATGCGTGTTAGGACTTAGGACGAATCATGGATGGAGGCATGGTAATTCTGGCCATGGAGTCTACTTGTTTAGCAGTGATTGTCGTTTTTATATGATGTAGAGCATAAAATCTCCCTTATAATAGGAATAATGCTCGTGTTGCTCAATTAGTATCCACCCATATATACATGCATATAGGTGAATAATTTTGGATATGTGTTCAAATCTGGTTGTTATGCACAGGGAAGCATGCTACTAACTACCCCTGATGATAAATAAAAGATGTTTTGGGAATTCAATTTGAACTCCCAGATCGATTGGCTTATATTTATTAAGAGAGGGAGTAGTTGAAATCTGGCAACTAACTTGTGCCAGAAAATGCAGAAAGAAAGTAGTATCCGTCCATGTTGATTAGTAGTAGATAGATGTAAACTAGTACTAGGAACCAAAACAAGTGAGTGCAGTCAAGCCGCTGGTTCGATTTTGTACATCAGGTACAGATGCACTCTGCTATATATCTTGCAGTTTTCGATCCAGCAAATATCTTGATCTAGAAACTTAGTGCCCATTGAGCTCTACCTTCACAGTAGCCGATGAGTTCCTCGCTGTATTCCCATTGGGAATCTCCTTTGGAATCGAAAATTAATTTTCCGGGAGATGCAATGCATCACAACAAGCTTGTTTTAGCTTTAATTGGTATGCACACAGAACACTGGGCTGAAAATCTGCCGTTCATTGTTTTAGCTGTTGAGAGTTAGTCTTGCCCTGATTAGTACCAACTGTAACGAGTTTCCTGTGTACTGACTGAATTTTGTTGCCATGCCTTTCACCAGGGAGAGATCAGCCTTGATCGTGGGTACCAAAGTGTGTTCTTCGCGGCTGTTTTGTACCACCTCAAGTTTGAGCTTGAAGGAAGCCTCGATCCGGTTATCATGCTGCAGCGTAGGTGGTTGTGATGTGCTCGTAGCTGGCGGCGACATCCTGCTGCTCAGCCAGAACTTCCTCGCAGCGTAGCTGATGTCGTCGGAGAGGTCGCTGACGTCCTCGCAGCCGCCGGCGACATCCTGCTGCTCGGCCAGAACTCCTCGAGCAGGTGCGAACATTTTATTGCTCCACTATACTCTCCTTTGCTGAAGTAGTATTTAATCTGGTGCTATGATCGCGATCTGTTCTGTCACTATCATAATAGTGACATGAACATTTGTATGTAATGATGTATGAAGGTTTTTTTATTTGTAACTGTAGTTTTCTGCTTTGTGTTGGGCAAGCTCATAGCCAGCTTTCATTGCCTCTTTTCTATCATAACCTTAGGTTCTTGATTGGAATCATCTCACTTTATGCAGGCGGGTGACATGGGAAGAGGCATTGGAGGGGTACAAATATCGGAGTCTGATGCATATAAGGTAGTTTTTTTATTGTTTCGGAGCATGATGTTGTTCATGTGGTCAAATGTTTGTTTACTGAGTGGTTTGATTTTTCAAACTAGTGATTGATTTTGTAGTGGCCGACTGTGTAGAGTGAGTACCACCGATGCATTTCTTTGTTGGGATTCATTATCACGCTGCCTTAGGGAAATCAAGCTGCTGCTTAGCTGATTACATTCCACCGTGCACTCTGCTACAAATCTTGCACTTTTCCATCCAGCAATATCTTGATCTGGAAATTTAGTTCCGATTGAATTCTACCTTCACACTAGCTTAGTTTTCCTCACCGGGTAATCCCATTAGGAATCGATAATTATTTTGTTGGGAAGATGCGATGCATTACCACAAGCTTGTTTCCCCCACTTTAACTAGCATGAACACACACCATTGGGTTGAATCTGCCGTCTATTGTTTTGAGTGTTGAGAGTTAATCATGCTCTGATTAATTCGTGCAATTGCATTGAGTTGGCTCTATACCGACTGAGTTTTCTTGGCATGTGTTTCATCAGGTAGACATGAGCCACGATCATGGGGTCCAAAGTGTGATGTTCGGGGATGATGCCTTGTAGAACCTCTACTTGGAGCAGGAAGGAGGCCTTGACCCGTTTGTTATGCTACAACGCAGGTGGTTCTGATGTGGCACCCTCACGGCCACGGGCGCTGCTGACAGTCCGTGGGCTTCCTGCTGCTTGGCCAGGGCTTCCTCCTGCAGGTGCGGAAAGTTTATTGCTCCGCTGCACACTCTCCCTTGATGGAGCCATGTTTAATGTGGTGTTATGGTGGGTTCATGCATGTGCTGCTACTCAGCCTAGGAATGTGATGTGTGTTATTGGTGCTGTGATCAAGTTTCTCTTGTTCCTAGAGGTATGGGTTGCGGCGGTGGTGCCTGTGTTGTTTATATCTAGTACTAGTATTATGCTGCTTATTCACTCGGTCGGTTGTGTTTGTCAAAAATCAGAATAAAGTTTGGTTTGGACGAAGGTACAAAACATTAATCGAAAAAGTAAATAGAAAGGAAGACCAGAAGAACAAAGAAAGAGCAAACGTTCTTCCTGACCAGGCTATGCCGTCAAGATGGCCAGGTCATCAACCGGTGTATGGCTTGACGAGCCAGCAAGACTCTCTGATCTGGCCCTGGGTGCTGTTCTTCACCCCGATGTTGCCCATCTTTACCATGGCTTTTTCAAAGTGTCTGTACCACGCGGCTGGCCCGAACGACGACCCGAATAAGGACCTGAATAACGGCGGTAACGAATTACACTTACGGCCATCGGCATAGCAATTGACCAGGTCCCTGGTCTGTGGCGACTCCAGCAGCGCCATGTCGGACTTGAAGAGCGCATCGTTGCTGAGCACGTTCGCGTAGTACTGGACGTCCAACGCGTCGGGAGTCTTGTAATCCTGCGGCACCGTGTCGGTCGTGTTGCAGGCCTTGGTGAGGTTTGTGGCGAGCCCGTCTTCGATGGCCATGGTGGTGTTGGCTGGAGGGAGACGGTCGGAGAAGGAGTCGCAGTGGGAGACGCCGATGGAGTGCGCACCGGAAAGCGCGACCATGTCGAGCTGGTCGAGCCCCTTTTCAGCGAAAAGGTTCGTTAACTGGCCGAGGTCGAAGAATGGCGGGGGAAGGTTTACGCCGCCAAGGGTATCGGAGGCGAGCGACACGTTCCCGTCATAGCGGCCGGCCGGCACCGCATAGTTGATGGCGCCAGAACTGAGGATGTTGCTGGCGTCGCGCCCGGCGAAGGCGAGGATGTCGGCGCACGAGACGATGCCCGGGCACTTGGCCTCGAGTTCCTGCTTTGCTTCGTCAATCACCTCGAAGCCACGCAGGCTCAGGTTTGGGAAACCCTGCTTCTCCGTATCAGTACCGTTGAGCAGGACGGAGGCGTCGCACCCCTGAAGAAAACCACGTCGACAAAATGGTTAGCTAAACCCTCGAGCGGCGGCATGCACTACAACCAGCTAGAAATGAATCATATTGTATATTTGTATGTGCGTGTGTATTGAGTTGATAATGTGTACATACCCGGACGAAGCAGTCGTGGAAGAAGAGGCGGACGAGGCCGGCGAGGATGCCGGGGGTGGCCTTTTTCACGGCATCGTATACGATCTTCTCCACGTCTACCGATGAGCACTTGCCCTCATAGTAGCCGACCTTGAGCGGAGGGGTAGGGCTCGGCGGAGGAGAAGCCGGTGGGAGCGGATACCGAGGCTGGCTGGGATTTCCGTACGGGGCTGGAAAGCCCCAGCCGAGGTAGACTGAAAATTCGCAGGACACTGCACCGAACAGTGGCGGAGCCACAGCCCGGCATGCCCGGGCAGCTGCCCGGGCTATGCGGGTGAACTCCTTTCCAATATTATATTGAGCTGTGAGGATTCATTGAATAATCTGTGTGGCCAAACACTGATCAACAAAAGTGCATACAGAATTTGCCCGGGCTTCAATTTTGATCTAGCTTCGCCACTGCCACCGAACAAGGACGCGAGCACGGCGAGAACGGCAAGCTTGCTCATCTTCATAGATTGTGTTCGAGAGCAGATGGGATGAAGCAAACTTGTTGGTCTGCATGTGTATTTATAGCACGTCGTCAGATATCGCCCCGTAAGGCCGTAACCCGGGAGGAGCGCACGTTTGTGGTTCAGTCTGTCAACCTGCCAGCCGGCCGGCCGGGAACGTGCCGAGCACACAAGTTGATATGTATGCGTGTATCGCGGCGGCACTTACTACTGCATGCGACTACGTGGCCATGCATGATCGATTTGCATATATGCGATGATTAATTTGATACTCCAAAACCCATATATGAAGAACTGGGGGTGTGCAATGCATGGCGACTTCTTTTGTATATCATCATCCTAGTTTCTTCTCATCCTTTAAGTACTGGCATGTCAATTAATGAAATATCTGTGCAACGAGGCGGACACTGGTCTATAATTGCTTCCATGTTTCAGGAGATATCACCGTATCAAGAGGGATATACTAGTAGCTAGAATGTCCACATGCATATGGAACGATACAGCGCTCTAGCCGCGGAAACTCGCACCCATACATGTGCATCCGGTTGACTAGTGACTACTACCAGCTGTTGCATCGTGCATTACGCGCAATATGATGTTTTCCGGCCATGTGTGGAACTAGCTACCGGTCGGTGCATATTAGGATGCACTACTACTATGACATTTTCTACCAGAGCGAGAGCATCCCTGCAGATTACTTTTGATTACCTTGGCAGTCATCACTGCAGATGCAACCTTGTGATCAGTATATTTTTTTTTAAGAAACATGCCCGATAATAATAGATGCGAACAGAAAAACAAAACATGTCAAACCCGTCAGAGAACTATGAACCTAGAGTCAAATAATAAATGTGTTTCATTATCATAACTCATATATATATATATACACACCCTATTCAGCACACTGGGTATAGAAAACTTATTTTGCACCCACAATTTTTTTATGTTCCCAAGTCAAAAAATTATGGTACGTATGCAATTATTTACGTTCATGTTTGATACATAAGAGAATACTCGGCATAAAAATGAAAAAATATGAGTCATAGCAACATAAAAGTCATAAAGCCAACATAAACGTGTATTTTTTTCTTTTTTTTGTAGCATCACGTAAATAAAAGTTTTATGTCACGTATATACTTTCTTACGTTCTACTCGACATAAGAAATACGGCAAAATTTACGTGACGTAAAATCATGTACGGTTCAAAAGATACATGGTGGGTGTAGAATAACTATTCTGCACCCTGGGTGCCAAATAGCGCGACCCATATATATAGATATATATGTATGTATGTATATATGTATGTATGTATGTTCTTATATCATGCTATAACTGTATTAAACGGAAACATTAATACACGTGTGATAACTTTGTGTAAACTTGGATTTGTTCTAATAAAATGCCGCGTGCATCACTCTGATGCAGAGGCAGGGGACACCCATTTCTAAAAAGAAAAATGTAAACAAACCATTTCCTGGTAGCCTCTATTTAGCTAGTCTATTGTGCAACAGATGATTAAGATTTCCTGATTATGGACACTTACGTCATTGATCATGGAACCATGCCATTAGATGAACGATGTGATGGACACACACCCAACTTATAAATATCCAGAAAACGTAGTACCCAAAACTCTGACTGTGAGATGATATTTAATCACTATCTCAGAGGTTGTCTTTACCATCCATCATAAAAAAACTTAAATGGGTGATTATAAAGGGGTAGTCAAATAACTGAAGGGATATATTGAGGCATCAAGAGCAGGTTTTTTCAATCCAGATAATGGATAAATATTCTGGCCCACTCAGCGGCGTTGCATCAAGGAAAGCTTGCAGGCATATGACTAGATCACGGGGATGCAACATCGTGGTAATAAGTATATGTCTTTGTCAGTAACAAGATCGTATTGGATATAGAGATACCGAAGAACGAATCTCGGACAAACTAATTAGTATCATATGACAGAAGGAGTGGGAACTTGCGTTTAAGTTTCAAGCCACGAAGAAAGTCGTGGATCGCACAGGGGCCATCATGGGTTTCCAGATCCCGATGTTGGTCATTGATCGGAGAGGGATCTCGATCATGTCTGGAGTGATCCCAAATCTCTAGGGTGTCACACTTAAAAATAATCGACGTTAGGTTGATTTGTACTAAAGAGAAATAAGAGAGAACCAAACAGGAATGGTTCCGGGTTTTATCCGATGGAGATCGGAGGGCAACAAAAGGTGTTTCGGTGTTGAAATAAGTTACATAATTTGTATTTATTATTAATTAATGCAACTATGAATTAAATACTCCCTCCGTATCAAAATATAAGATGTTTTAGCATTTTGTAGATATAATGTATCTAGACATGTTTTAGTGTGTAGATTCATATGCATCTTACACTAAAACATGTCTAGGTACATATTGTCTAGAAAATGCTAAAACGTCTTATATTTCGATACAGAGGGAGTATATTTTATTTAATTTATAAATCCATTTTCCCCTAAATGGGCCATAGTGGCAAAAGAGCCCAATAGGGGAAAAGAGGGAAATGGAGAGAGAAGCGATGAGCAATCCGCATGGGCCCTTTACGGCCCATGAAGGGGTGCGGAATCCCCCTCACTTGGCCGGCCACCATGTGGGGATCAATCCCACACAACTAAGCCAGGGGGATTGTCTCCCCTCCTCCTCCTATATAAAGAGATGCACCCCTCTCTCTTTTGGCACCAATTTTCCGTCTCTGTTCTCTCATCTCGTGGTTTCCATTTTTGGAGTTGCGCGAGAGTCGATGTCGAGACATCGTAGTAGTTTTCATAGACTGGGGTGCCATGAGACTACGGTAGAGACGTGGGGTAACGGGATAGCGTAGTAAACACAGAACACGGGATTTACCCAGGTTCGGTACGTCGCGACAGTACGGCGTACCTACTCCTGCACTTCTCACTATGAGGGACTAAAGCCCGTATAATAAGGTACAATGTAAGGGAATAGATCTAGCTACTCGACGAGGATGAACTTCCCGGCGAGTTGCGCAAGGCTTAAGCTAGAACCTAGAACCTTGGACTAAAGGAACTTATTGATCTTATGAAATCTATCTCCCGTCCGGCTTTATATAATAGCCGGATTAGGGCTTACAGAACCAGAAACCTAGAAGACTACGTTTAACTTGTAACTTGGAAAGTAAGGAATCCGTCTTCTCCTCCAAGCCAGATCACGCGGGCCGTGATCCGGGTTCTTCTAGAATCCGGCTTCTACGCGTTGGACTACTGGGCCGCCCAATGGACCTAAGCCCATTACCTTACAGGCCACCCTGGTAGTCCAGCTCTTTTGTCTACCATCTTCTATACCCCTATTCGGTATATATCCGACAGTAGCCCCCAGGAAGGATCAAAACTCTGAAACTCCGCCTTTCGTCAAATACATTTTGTCCAGGAAACTTGATTCAGCAGTCTTGATTCTTTCTTCTTTCCTTTTAAAGGAGATGGTAACATAAAACTCGGAACTATGAAAATCCGGCTTTTCTTCTCGCGATCCTTCGCGGAAAAGGAACACGTGACATCAGCGCTTTAATCATGCTGACGCAAGCGCCGCTTGGTTTCACGCGGGAAACCCTGCAACGTATCTCTGACAGATTCTCACGAGAAACGAGGAGATAGCCATCATTCCTCTGTCGTTCCGTTTCCCGGATTTTCCGGCGAGCGACACGCGTCAAACATCCAACGGTCAAAAGAGCCGTTGGCGCGTATCTAGAGGGTTTTCAGGCTATAAATAGCCGTCTTCGTCGTCTCCGAAAATCTTTCCTCACTCCTTCTGCCCACGCCATTGACGCAAACGCGAGCACGAGAGCTTAGAACGAATCCTTACTCCGACGAGCCCTTTGCACGCCGGAGCGCTCCGTCACCGCCGAAAACGATGGCCTCTCCGTCGTCCTTACCGGCCCGTGCCTCCATCAACGAGCCTTTGGGCGACCTGGATCCACAGCTGGGGTCGCCCAAGCATGCCGGCGGCGGGCCGGAAAGAACCACGGCATCCGCGGCGGGCGGGGGAAACGCTTTCGCCGCCGCGGACGTAGCGGGTCCAAGCACGACAACATCCCCGCCGTTCACACGGGAAACAGCGGAGGTCAAGACTCACTCTCGTGGCACTGAGCGCTTCTCCGCCGGATCTGACGAAGAAGCAGAATTTGTCGGAATTTGGAATCAGAGTGATACTTCACTCGTCCTCCTTCGTCGGATGTCAAGGGACAGATTAATAGTTAAAGGCAAATGGCGGATCTCGAAGAATGAGCCAGAGCCCAAGCCAAAGGAAGGTGAACGCGTCCTCCTCACTTCTCATATCACGAGAGGTATGGGTTTCCCTCCTTCCGCCTTTTTCCTAGACGTCCTCAATTTCTATGGTGTCCAACCCCATAATATCTCTCCAAATTCCATCCTCCAATTAGCTAGTTTCCAAGCTCTTTTCGAAGGGTATCTTGGAATAACTCCCAATTTAGACTTCTGGCATTATTGTTTCGAGGTAAAACACAATATCACAAACGGTGTCTCACCCATCTGCGGTACCATATCTTTTATCCTCAGAAACTTTAGGGAAGAATGGTACCCCAGGATAAGAATGCCGAAACCTGACCAATCTTGGCTAGGTTCTTTCTTTTATCATCAAGACATTCCGTTCCCCAACAAAGAAACCGGACTTCCTCCCTTCGTTAATTCTGCTGCCATTCCTCATGAAAATTGGACACTTGAAATAACAGAGGATTTGCCTGAAAGCCTGATGAAAATAAAGCGTCGCATTGCCAAACTTTCTTCTTCTCAACCACCTTTGGTTTGGAAGGATATCGTGTTATGCTGGTTTGGACGTCGCGTACAACCTTTATCCCTTCGTTCCCGACTTCTTTGTGAGTACACGGGACCGGAAGATAGCATGAGAGGCACTGATAGATCCTTTAGCAAGAAGGATTTTGTCGAACGCCTTCATCAGATAGTTGCCGCTAATAGCCAGGTTGAAGAGAGTCTAGCCATATATCATGCGGAAAATCTGGTTCCTAAGGTACTTCTCTTCCCTTGTTTCTGAGTTTCCTCAGATTATCTTCTCTCTTCATTTTTAACATACTGCTGATTCTTTCCTAGTTTGACGAACTTGGAGAAGATGATCTTGCTTCTGATGCTGAAATCAGCCAATTGTACGCCGAGTTTTACAACACCCAAAAGCGCAAGAGGCAAACTACCATCAAAGAAGAATTCCCTTCTGCAGCTGCAGGAAAAAAGGGGAAAACGAATATGCCAATGGGCGGAAATCTTCAATCACCCGTCAGAAACGAATCCATTCCTGCTCCAGATGATATCCAAGTGAAAGAAGAACTTTTCGACGAACTCGGATATATTCGTCCGGAAGCTAAGAAGTTTTTTGCTCCTGCGCCTCTGGTTCGCCCTTGGCCGCAAAATGGATTAGTTATCCGCAACAATATCGCATTCTCGCCCCGGCAGGTCATACACGATGGCCTTCACCACGTAGGAATTCTTTTCATGGAATATGCCCGAGAATTCAAGGAGACCTTAACTGATTTGCGAGAAATGAGCCAGGTAATACCTCTAGCCCCCAAGCATTAAGTTGAAAATCTAAATTCCTCTTAATGATTCTTTATATGCTTGTGCAAACTTAAGCATCTGGCTTTCATTTCCATGTTTCAGCATTCCGCAGATGCCATAAACGTGGAAGTTTTGAAAAAACTTAGCCTCAAAAGCAAAGAAGTAAAAACACTTCAATCTGCTATTGAGTCAAAGAGCAACGAACTGGCGTCGACTCAAAAGCAATTATCCAAAGCCACCGGTATTTTTCTTCGTGTTTGTTGACTTTTGCTGGAAAGTTTTTTCTAAACTTTGCCGTAATGTCGGATTATTTTGTCCCTGCTTTCCAGCTGCTTTAACCAAAGCCAAGAAGCTTACAGCGAACGCTGCTTATTTTTCTCAACTTCGTGAAGAAAACTCCAACCTTCAAAGAGAACTTTCAAAAGTTCGAGAAGAACTGGAAGCCAGTAATCTAGCCCTTGGGATTGCGCAATCCAAGGCTTCTTTGCAGGCAGCAGAGGATAAATCCATTATCAATGATTTAGAAAGTATGCTATTTCCTCGTATGAAAGAAAGCGATGAAATTGACGCGGTTCTTGGTAAGTTGACTTCTTTTACCAATACTTTCGTGTCATATTCTTATATTATCTAATCTTTGCCTTTTGTCAAAAAGCAGGAAATTTTCCAGGGATTTCTCGGACGGAAAAGATCCGGGCCTTTGGGAAGATATGGAATTCAATCAGAAGTGCAGGGATGCATTTACTTAATAAATTCCTGCCTACCAGCAGTATACAATTCTCAGAAGTTTACCGACTTCCGGATGGCATTATGGAAGTAGCAAATTCGAAGGAATCTTTCCTTCGCTCTGCCGCACGGGGTGGTGCGCGAATGGCACTTGGCCTCATGCGCTTACACTACCCTGATGCAAAATCCTGGCGATTAGCATCCGGTATTCCTCAAGAATGTTCAGAAGCACAAATGAATGCAATCTTTAAAGAAGTTGAAGGCCATGCCACGCAGATTGCTTCCATGGTAAATATCTCCATTACTTATCCGGAAGAAGAGGTGCCCGCAGCCCCCGAGAATGATGGTAGTGATGAAGACTCAGAAATTTAAAGGGGGCGTACTTTAACCTGGATGATGGATGCGTATAGTAGCTTTTTTACAATGTAACTCATATTGTAATACTTCTATGTCATTTGTCGAAACAAGAACTCCGCCTTTTGCGATTTCAAACTTCTTGCAAAGTTTTTCCGGGTTTGGCTGCTCCTTTATCTTCTAAGTAATCTGGTATATATGCTTTAACTGTTCTTAGTGTTTAAAATGGCTCAAATAGCACTATGAATCGTTATGCCGAGTAACTGGGGACGAACCAAGTAGTTTTGAAACTCGAAAACATGAATCATGCTAAAGGCATTTTTACTAACTAGTTCCAGTAACCCAGCATACGCACGATCAGCTAAAACTTAGAGAAAATAAGGAACTGTTCTGAAACTTGGGCACGCAGGCACAATCCGAGTTTCCTTTAACCTTTAACAGGTCGAATCATTCAGCTTTTAAACACCGAGCACGCAGGCACAATTCGGGTCAACATTGAGTATTTGTAAGATCATTGGGAAATAGAAAAAGCGGAAATATTTTGTACTTATAATGAGTATGAATTCCGATAACTTTATTTCATGATCTCAAAGATGTTTACATAGAAATTGAACTAAGTGTAGAAGGGACGTAATTGCTGGATACTCCAAGGCCTATTTGTCTCTCCTAGTTCAGCATCTATTTTTCTCTTTCTTTTGCGATTCGGCTTTTTGGGATCATCCTCCGTATCTCGAATGTCGACAAGATAATATGATCCATTCTTCATGGCTTTACTGATGACAAATGGTCCTTCCCATACTGGGGCCAATTTGTGCTTTCTTTGCTGCACCAATCTCAGCACCAAGTCGCCTTCTTTAAAAGAGCGATGCCTGATTTTCCGACTATGATAACGTCGTAAACCTTGCTGGTAGATGGCGGATCTTTGAAGCACAAGTTCTCTTTCCTCTTCTAGGAGATCGACAGCATCCTGTCGTGCTTCTTCGGCATCTGAGTCATCAAAATTTTGCACTCTTGGACTATCATGGATCATGTCCGTTGGAAGCATGGCTTCCGCACCATAAACTAGGAAGAACGGGGTTTGCTCGGTTGACCTGTTTGGCGTCGTTCGAATACTCCATAACACGGACGGTAGTTCTTCTACCCATGCTCCGGCTGCTCTATGAAGAGGAGTTTCGAGTCTTGGGCGTATTCCTTGCAGGATTGAGCTGTTCATTCTTTCAACCTGTCCATTAGATTGCGGGTGCGCCACAGATGCAAGATCCAAGCGAATTCCCGTTTGTTGGCAGTATTTTGCCAACTCCCCAATGGAGAAATTTGTCCCGTTATCAGTTATTATGCTGTGTGGGACGCCATACCTCATTACTAAATCAATAATGAAATTTCTGGCAGTTACGCCATCCAGCTTTTTGATGGGTTTAGCCTCCACCCATTTTGTGTACTTATCTACTGCTACAAGTAGATGTGTAAGTCCACCTCTTGCAGTTTTGAACGGTCCCATCATGTCTAGCCCCCAGACCGCAAACGGCCAAGTGATAGGGATAGTTTTTAATGCTTGGGCCGGCAAATTGGTCTGCTTAGCATAATATTGACATCCTTCGCATGTATTCACTATGCGTTCGGCGTCTGTCTTGGCTGTTAGCCAGAAAAACCCTGCGCGGAATGCTTTTTTGACTATGCTTTTTGATTGAGCATGATGTCCGCAATCGCCGGCATGGATTTCTTGCAATATTTCTCTTCCTTCCTCTGGTGAAATACACCGCAGAAAAACTCCAGAAGTACTGCGTTTGTATAAGTGGTCGTTGATTACTACATATCCTTTGCATCGACGTTGTATTTGCCTTTGCAGGACTTCATCTGCTCCTTCCGGGTACTTCTGATTGACTAAGAAGTTTAGGTACGGGATTGTCCAATCCGGTTTAACGAACATGACTTCAATTGTTTCAGATGCTAAAGGGTAATCGACGTCTCCACCTTTGATGGATGGTTCGTGCAAATGCTGGACGAATACCCCTGGTGGTAAAGTTGTTACTCTCTCTGATCCCATGCGGGCTAACGCATCTGCGTTCCAGTTTTCCTCCCTTTTTATGTGAAGGACTTCGAACCCGAAGAAACAGATGGCAAACTCATCCACCGTTCTCCGATATTCGGCCATTATGGGGCTTTTCGCGTCCCAGGTTTGGTTGAGCTGATGCTGTACCAGATCCGAGTCTCCGTAACACAAGATGCGTTTTACCCCTATTTCTTTTGCAATATGCAAGCCATGAAGCAAAGCTTCGTATTCTGCTACATTATTACTGGCGTTGAAGTGTATTTGCAATACGTACTCCATTGTGTCTCCCTTGGGAGATTTTAGAACTACGCCGGCTCCAGCTCCTTCTTTCATCTTAGATCCGTCAAAGTGCATGATCCAGTACTCGGACTCTGGCATCGGTGTATTTTCCATTGTTTCTGTCCAGTCGGCGACGAAATCTGCCAAAACCTGGGATTTTATTGCCGTTCTTGGCTGATATTTAATGTCGAAGGCTGCCAGCTCGATGCCCCATTTAGCTACTCGGCCGGTTGCCTCCGCATTGTTTATAATATCTCCTAGTGGTGCTTTACATACCACTGTTATGGAATGTCCTTGAAAGTAATGGCGCAGCTTTCTGGATGCGAAAAATACGCCATATGCCAGTTTCTGATAGTGCGGGTATCTTTGTTTGGATTCGGAAAAAACTTCGCTTATGTAGTATACCGGATGTTGATCTGGTATGCTTTGCTCTTCTTTTGCCCGTTCCACAACGATTACCGCACTGATAACCCGACTAGTAGCCGCAAGGTATAACAACATGGGTTCTTCATCTTTGGGAGATGCCAAGATGGGGGCGTTCATCAAGGTTTCTTTTAACTGGGTTAACGCTGCGTCGGCCTCTTCTGTCCATTCAAACTTGTCGGATTTCTTTAACAGTTTGTATAGTGGCAAGGCTTTATCCCCCAGCCGACTAATAAATCTGCTGACGGCTGCAGCGGAACCTGTCAATCTTTGGACATCTTTTACACATGTAGGCTTTGAGATATTCAAGATTGCCTTGATCTTTTCCGGGTTCACTTCTATTCCTCTGTGAGAAACAATGAAACCTAGAAGTTTTCCTGAGGGGACCCCGAATACGCACTTAGATGGATTCAACTTCATCTTGTAAGTGCGCAAGTTTTCGAAGGTTTCTCGCAAATCCTCAAGGAGTGTATCTTTTTCCTTGGTTACGACAGCAATATCGTCCACGTAAACATGGACGTTTTTTCCAATCTGACTATGCAAACAACATTGCATGCAACGCTGGTATGTTGCACCTGCGTTCTTCAGGCCAAAAGGCATGGTTACGTAGTAATACGTCCCGTACGGGGTTATAAAAGAAGTCTTGATTTGATCTTCCTTTTTCATGCGTATTTGGTGGTACCCGGAGTATGCATCCAAAAAGCATAAAAGCTCAGAGCCTGCAGTGGCATCTATTATTTGATCGATTCGCGGCAGCGCAAACCTATCTTTCGGACACAACTTGTTCAATCCTGTGTAATCTATACACATTCTGAGTGCAGTTGTGTCTTTCTTCGGTACTAATACCGGATTTGCGGACCAGTCAGTATGGATTACCTCCTTGATGA
The DNA here is from genome assembly GCA_028641055.1 of Alopecurus myosuroides. Taxonomy (NCBI): domain Eukaryota; kingdom Viridiplantae; phylum Streptophyta; class Magnoliopsida; order Poales; family Poaceae; genus Alopecurus; species Alopecurus myosuroides. The sequence goes on along the minus strand of CM054059.1, from coordinate 438,998,407 downwards.
AATCCGCTGCTAAAAGCCGGATAATTTCCTTGCCAATAGCCTTCCGTCTTCTTCCGTCAAATCGACGGAGACCTTGTTTGACGGGTTTTGATCCGGGAATAACCTTGAGTTGGTGCTCAGCAAGTTCCCTGGGTACGCCTGGCATGTCAGCTGGACACCAAGCAAAAATGTCCCAGTTCTCACGGAGGAACTTGATGAGCTCGCCTTCCTATTTGTCGGTCATCCCAGTCCCTACAACGACGAATTTTGTCGGATCTTTGGGATCTAGGATTACCTGTCTTGTATTCTCGGATGCCTTGAAGCTATCTGTTGGCTTCCGAGTTTCTTTTCCTGCCGGCATTTCTTTCGGCGATACCTCCTTGGCTAACTCCTTTAATTCTTCCTGAGCTATAACTCTTTGAGCGCAAAGGGCGTTTTGCTTCTCCAACTCGTTTGCCAGCTTGAAATCACCGGCAATGGTGATTACTCCTCCTTTGGGTCCTGGCATCTTCAGCTTGTTGTAGATATAGCAAGATCTTGCCATAAACTTGGCAAAAGCCGGACGTCCGAGTATTGCGTGATACACGCTCTCGAACGGCACAACTTCGAAGGATACTTTTTCCTGCCGGAAGTGATCTTTATCTCCGAAGGTGACATCTAGGGAAATTTCTCCTAGGGACCGTGCTTGCCTGCCAGGAACAATGCCATGGAAGCGTATATTGCTGTAATTGAGCTGGGACTCGGATATCTTCAAGTGCTTCAGTGTATCCAGGTACATTATATTGATGCTGGATCCTCCGTCCATCAGCACTCTTCTTAGCCTAGTGTTTTGAACAATAGGGCTTACAACAAGAGCTTGTGTGCCGGGTTCAGGGATATTTCCGGGATGATCAGACTGATCCCAGATTATCGGTGTGTTGGAATACTTCAAGAATTTTGGGGTTGCAGGAACAACCACGTTTATTTCTCGAAGTGTCCTTTTGGCCACCTTTGCTGACGGGGTTGCTAGGAAAGTTAGCATTGCTTCTCCGTCAACTCTCGGAAATTTGGGTTCGCCTTTTCGCTGTTGTTCCTGGATTTTATCATCAGTGTCCGATTCACTGTCTTCTTTTTCAGCTTCTGGCTTTTGTTTGGCAGGTTTCCTCTTGGAGCCCTTCCCTTTATTTCCGGATCCTGCATTGCCTTTCATATGCTTGTTTAGCCGGCATTGCGCGTTCGTGTGGGTTGGTTTCCCAAATTGAGAGTGGTGGACGCAGGGTTCCGACTTAATTCTCTCCCACTCTTCAGGAGTGTAATTGATGGGATCCGGACTGCGGCCCTTCCACTTGTTCCCTTTTTCTCCTCCAAAGGCTAAATTAACTTCCTTGGGCTTTGTTGTTGACTCCGGGGTTCCTTTTTTATCAGAACGAGGCGTTTTCTTGGCCAGTATCAGTGACTCAATGTTGCCTCCTCTTGCTCTGATATCGTCTTCGGCTGCAGCATGCTCATTAGCGGTTGTAAGCATAGATCCGAGATCTTTGTGCTTTTTAGAGCCAACCATGAACGGTACAAGTCCGGGTTTTAGGCCATTGACGAAAGCATGCATTGCTTGTACGTAAGTTACCCCAGAGCAACTATTCTTCATTGCAGTCCATCTGGAGATGAAATCCACGTATGGTTCGTCTTCAAATTGGGTGCAACGGTTCAGCTGGTTGATGCTATTTGGGCGTTTGTATGTTCCTCGAAAATGCTGAGTAAATACTCTCGCCATATCGTCCCAACTGTCGACAGTTCTTGATGGTAAACCATTAATCCAATCTCTGGCTCCGTCTAGCAACATTAGGGGAAGAAACTTAACAGCTTCCAGGTCTGTCCCGTTGTTGATCTGGACGGCTGTGTAATAATCTGAAAGCCAGGTATCCGGGTTTGTACTGCCGGTATATTTTTGGTAGGTTGGACCAACTTTGGCGAAGCCAGAATGCAGGGTTATCCTTCGGATCCTGTCAGTGAAACACTTAGGACCAAAGTATAGATCATCCTTTTCTGCTCTGTCAATATGCGCAGAATATCTCCCGGCTGAATGGACAGAAGGGGATCTACTCCTTTCTTTTCCATTGTTACGCGGACGCGTTTTTCCGAGGTTATCTCTATCTCTTCCGTTGTCACGCCCTCTGGGATTAGGTGGAGTCCTGCTCCTGTACCTTTCCTTATCTTTGGGCGGTGTCCGAGATCTTTCACGCCTGTGAGGTGTATCGTATCTTCCAGCTTTTTCAGCTGGGTTTCTCGGAGGTGGCATTATTTTGCCGTCGTTCCGGTGTTTGTCTTCCCGATCGTGTGGTTTATATCCATCTTTCGGGAGATGAGGTCCGGTTCTAGACGCTGCGTCCCGGTTGTCGGGGTTTTTCTTGTCTTTTCTCGGATCCTCTTTTTTATCCGAATCTCCGGGTTCTTCCGGTCCAGGTGCTCCAGCAGCGCAAGTAACAGTTTTGCAGAGGGCGGAATTATCATGCAGCCTCCCAGATCGCTCTTGTCCTCGCTGTTGCTGCTGTAATGCTTTTCCTAGGAAGGCATACACCCCTTGGAGTTTTTCCCCGTTGGAGTACAGATCATTGTTCAAGATGGCGAACGCTGCTTCCGCATTTTCAGCTGCGGTTTTGTATATTGGTTCGCCCTTAGCATCTTTGCCGTTTAGCTGCTTTTGCCAAGATGGGTTATAGAACCTTTCTTTTGGCGGCAGTTCTTCCGGTTTTGTAATTCCGGGTAACCTTGTAGGTTTTAAGACAGATCTGTGCTTTCTCTCGTACTCCTCAATTTCTTGCTTCATAATTTTGATGTCATTATGGGTTTGTTGGAGGTGTTGCCGAGATCTAAGCAGTTGTTGCTGTTGCCGTTGGAAAGCTTGTCTCCTGGCTTCCAGCATCTCAGGGGGTTCGTTGGGTCCCACTGGAGTTTGTAATAGTTCCTGCTCTTCCAGTTCTGTCATTGGCGGAGCAGTGATTTCCTTAGATTTCTTTTCCGTAGGCTTTGTGCCACTAACATCTCCAACTTCCAGGTTTTCATCAACGAGATCAGTTGACTTTTTCTTCCGGAGTTTGTACTGGAGTTTTTTAGAAGCACGGTGCTTTTTCTTGGAAGAGGGAGGTTTTTTGACAGGTTCATCCTCTGTCATCTCCTTGACATTAGGAAATATCGGAGAAGTTTCTCCGTCTTCCCTCTCCTCTGCTGGCGGAGGGGTTTTAGGGCTTTCCTGGCTATCGGCACCCGTTGTATCAGCTGGTTTTGCCATTAGCACTTCATGGAATCCCTCTTGAAAGGACTTAACCTTTCTTACGAAGGCATCATCATCTTCGTCTTCGGAGAAGTTATCCGATCCGGTTTCCGACTCCAATCTCGCCTCAATGGCGGCAAGCACGGACTCTGTTTCCGAGTTCATCGTCTGGTTGACGGATGTCGGATCTTCCGTCTCTGTGACGGGTATTGGTTCTTCCGTCTCTGTGACGGGTGTATCGTTGTCTGCCTCTTGCACGGGATTTCTGTCATCCGTGTTTTCGGCGATCTCGGATTGCACCATGCCGATAAAGTGCGTATCACTGTTTTGTCGGCGATCTGAGCAAAATCCGGCATCATAGTCGTCTTCGACTGGGTATAGGGCGGGTGGGAGATAATTGCTTTCACCGCAAAACCCCATTGCTTCCGCGGTTAATCCGATAAAGATATTTGCAGATCCAATCGGTAAAACGCAGGCACTTACCAGATGGTTTTGCGCCGGGATGTAGGATCCGTTGTCGAGGAAGCGCCCGACGTCGTTGTCGAATTCCAAGCTTCCGACAGTGATCGATCTTCCGATTCCGCCTAATATCCCAGATCGGAACTTCACGCCTGACGTCGTTCGCCCCACGGTGGGCGCCAACTGTCGAGACATCGTAGTAGTTTTCATAGACTGGGGTGCCATGAGACTACGGTAGAGACGTGGGGTAACGGGATAGCGTAGTAAACACAGAACACGGGATTTACCCAGGTTCGGTACGTCGCGACAGTACGGCGTACCTACTCCTGCACTTCTCACTATGAGGGACTAAAGCCCGTATAATAAGGTACAATGTAAGGGAATAGATCTAGCTACTCGACGAGGATGAACTTCCCGGCGAGTTGCGCAAGGCTTAAGCTAGAACCTAGAACCTTGGACTAAAGGAACTTATTGATCTTATGAAATCTATCTCCCGTCCGGCTTTATATAATAGCCGGATTAGGGCTTACAGAACCAGAAACCTAGAAGACTACGTTTAACTTGTAACTTGGAAAGTAAGGAATCCGTCTTCTCCTCCAAGCCAGATCACGCGGGCCGTGATCCGGGTTCTTCTAGAATCCGGCTTCTACGCGTTGGACTACTGGGCCGCCCAATGGACCTAAGCCCATTACCTTACAGGCCACCCTGGTAGTCCAGCTCTTTTGTCTACCATCTTCTATACCCCTATTCGGTATATATCCGACAGTCGAGCTTCTCCGTACCATATGCATACCACCGTGCTATGCTCTCTTCGGTCCATCTCTCCTACTTTTGCTGCTTTGCTGGATCGGAGCCTGGGAGTCGTCGGTTACACCATATGTGTGTAAATCCTGCGAGGTGCCATAGTTTTGGTGCTATAGTCTCGTCTTCTTCGACTACACGACCTTGAGGTCGGCCTTGTGCGGGAGCGTAATCCCCGCTATTGGTGTTCAAGCGTATGATCTCCGATCTTCTATGTTACTCCATATCTTCATAGTAATAGATCTTGGCTTCGTTTTGGTTATCGTTGGTAGGAAAATTTTATATTCTGCTATGAAGCCCCTTCAGTGGTATTCAGAGACGATCTATGCATAGATATAAAGTACGGTTAGAACTCATGTTGGTAGAGGGCATCGACCTTATAGTTGTTCCCGCGTGCACTTTCTCATACTGATGGCACTGTTTGATGAAGCCGCCCTGAACCGACCTTGTGCGTATGCTTACGCGAGACTGGTTCCACTAATGACATATTGCTTGTGCCATATATGTGGCTAGTAGGGTGTTTGTCTCTCTTACAATAGATGGTAGGGCATTTCTAATGGAGACACGAAAAGGATGTGTAACAGAAAATTATCTGCTCGGTGTTGTGGTTGCAGGTTCGTAAGTAGAAACGGTTCTTTTACGAAAGCCTCTAAGCCACATAAAGATGCAAAAGATAAAATAGAGATGTCTAACTTTATCTTGCAGGGGCATGTGATGTGGTCATGGTAAGTTTATTATTGAAACTGTCGACATGGAGACACGAAGACCAAGTCACATCGCATTACATTATGAATGTTTTTGTGTGCATCTTATATATTGTGTATACATTATATATTGTATATACTATATACGGCGATAGTAATATAAGATGATCAATTAATTAACTCCTGTATTAGTGTTCTCCCTTTGGCATGCATCGCCAAGAAAGTTCGTCGTAGTGAAGTGGCCATTACGGTCGGGTGCTTCCTTCTGCGTTCGCATATGGCGGGTATGTTTTACACTGCAATATATGTTAAAGGGGAATATGACGAGCCTAGCATATGCAGACATGGCCTCGGAACACAAGTGACCAAAAGGTTATGCATGAGTCATATGTACGATGTGACTGACATAATGATGTCTACCTTCAAGGCTATGCCAAAGACCGTGACGATCGGGGATGGTATAGTGGTTTGAGATTGGGTAATCACTAAAACACATTGATGTGTTTGCCGGTAGCAAAAAGTGTAGTTTTATATCCTTCAGTATTTAGGAAATCAAATTATTTTTGAAGTATATAAAAAAGAGTATCCGACCTCTTTTTTTTTCAAAATTGAAGTACGGTCTTGCTAGGCATAGAAATACTGTAGTTTTTCAATACTTTGACTCTAAAAATATTTCGTTGCCAAACTAAACCTTAGCAATTTTAAAAGAAGAATAAGGAGGCAAAAGAATTAAGTCTAGCTAGAGAACTTGCGAACCGGCCTCGATATAAAAAGAATCTCCCTCTCGTGTGTGTGTGTGTATATATATATATATATATATATATATATATATGCCAACAAATAAATTAATTACTAAATACAACGTGCACATGAACTAGCTATATGCATGTCATACGTAATGTCGAAACGCAACAAAAAAAAAAGATTACCAAACGTCAATACAACATGCATGTGCCGAAATGTGGCATCGACGTCCAATTCATGAGATCGCCCGCCTGACGATCAAGATGAGCAACCTGATCGCCACACTAGTTTATGATCCAGCACTTCTTCCTTATCTCTCCGTCGGCACTGGTCTTCACCCCAACGCCGCCCATCTTCACCATCGCCGCGGCAAACTTGCTCTCCCAGAGCCCACGGACAGACGCGTTATCCATGACCATCCTCGTCGTCTCGTTGGATGCCATGAGCACCGCGTCGGAGCCGAAAAGCACGGCGTGGCTGACCACGTCCCTGTAGTACTCCCGGTCCAGATCGTCGGGGGTCCTGTAGTCCTGCGCTACCATGCCGCCGCCACTGCACTGCTTGCGCAGATACGTCGCGTACCCGGGGTCCAGGTCGGAGGAGGTGGACGATAGGTGCTCCGAGAAGGAGGAGCAGCTGGAGCGTCCGACGGAGTGCGCGCCAGAGAGGGTGACTATGTCCTCCAGGCTGAGCCCCTTGGCGGCGAAGCTGGCGTTGAGCTGTTGGAGGCCGTAGAAGGGGGCGGGCAGGTTGGGGACAGTATCGTTGGCGAGGGAGACGAGCCCGTTGTAGCGGCCCGCGGGCATGGCGAAGTCGGTTGTGCGGTTGGTCAGGAAGTAGGTGGCGTCGCGGCCGGCGACGGCGAGGATATCGGAGCATGAAACAACGTCCGGGCAGTACTCCTCCAGGGCAGACTTGGCCGCGTCGATCACCTCGAAGCCGCGGAGGGTGAGGTTCGGTCTGCCGAGCCTCTCCGTCGCTTCGTCGGAGGCGGTCGTTGTAACACCCGGGGGATTTCTCCCAATTAGATTTGGTTGATTTTCTTTTTGCATTGCATCAGGCATCATATGCATTGCACTTGTTTTCAAACAAATTAAAACTTTCAAACCAATTTAAGAAATTCAAACAATGCACTCTTGTTTCACACTCAAATTGTTTTCAATGAAATTGAAGTGGAAAATAAATGTTGCTTGGTTAGATAAATTCCCCTTTTCTTAAAACCCTAAATTGAATGTCAAATTCAAATTTAAACATCACCAAAAACTTTTGAATTTTCAAAATCCAAAACTTTTGTTCTTGGGCATTTAATATTCTCAAGGCAACAAAAGGGTTTACATAATTTTTTTTCCAAAACCCTAACACCTTCTAAATTCTCTCTTCTACCCTTTCTACAAAAAAAAAGAGAAATAAAAAAAATGGAAAACACACCTGCTGGGGGAGGCAGGCCAAAGTGGCCCACCTACCACCCCAGCCCGTTAGCCCCCAGCCCACCACGGTCGCTTTCTTCCACCTATGTACACAGTGACGACAACGGAGGGGGAAAACCAGAGCACCACCACAGCCTCCACTGCACCCCCTCTCCCTTATCTACCCTCTGGCCCTCCTCAAACCCTAGGCCTCCCCCTCCTTCCTCTCCTACAGCCGCCACCCTCTCCTTCTACTTCCTCTGGTCCTCCCTCTGTACCTTCCTCTGAATCGTTTCTGAACCGGAGCAAAGCCCTCCATGGCCGCACCTTGCAGGCCATGGCGCCACCACCACGGACCTCCGCGAGCCGTCCTGCGTCCGGGAATGGAACCAGGAGGGTTCCATCTCCGCGTTTGCTGAAGAATTCATGGCTGGGGGATGACTCCATCGACGACGCCGTCGCCTTTTTCTTCTCCAGCGCGCAGCTGCTACCGCCTGCCCTTCCGTCAGATAACATCGTCGTCCCGAGCCGCCCCTGCCTCCGATCTGCGTCGACGACACCACGGTGAGCCCCGGCCTTCCGGCCTTTTCCCCGTCCTTCCCTCCTGCTCTGCGAGCCTGCCGTCGAGCAGCGCTGCCTCGGTTGCCCGCCGTCGTTTTCTGTCCGCCGTCGCCGATTTGCAGGTGTCGATCTTCAGTTTGTTCAGTTAACGCGGCCCGTATTGCCTCTTATTCGGTCACGCCCAGATACTAACACCAACCGCAGCAGCAGCCCAGTGGCTAAGGCCCTGGTGCGCTTCCCCGCAGGCCCGAGTTTGAATCCCCGCGGGCGGAATAAACCCCCTTTATGCCCTTTTATCCACGCAAGCCAGCTGGGCCCCACCCGTCATTGACCGCGGAGGCCACCTCGGCTTCCACCCATCCTAGACAGCGCCGCGTGGCTCCCGGGCCCGCTCGTCGGTGTCTCGGGCTAGCTGGCCCCGCGGTCGAATCTGACCAGATCCAGATCTGCGCCAGCCTTTCACAAACAGGCCCCTAGCCCCTGTTTTCCTTCCACCTAGGTCCTCCAAAATTCCAGAAACACCCATAAACTTCTTTTGCCCATATCTTTCAAACCACAACTTCAAATCATACAAATTTTATATGTATTCCATTCCAAATTTCCTGTACTTTTCAAATATGCAATTTGTTCACTGTTTTCCCTAATTAAAATTGGAGTAATAATTCAATATTTTAATTACACCTTTTAAATTGCAAAATTCATAACTTGGGCAATTCAAATCCAATTCCAACATGTAAAATATGTTTTCCATCCCATTTTTCATGAACTTTGCAAATATCAACTTTGTTTTCTGTTTTAAATAAGTTAAATTGCTGAAAACAACTAATTATTTATTTAATGCATTTAAAATTACTAATCTGATAACTTGCTCATTTTAATTCCAAATTCAACATATAAAATATGTTTTCCAACCAGAAAAATGCAAGGAATATTAATATGACATCCATGCCTTTGTTTGCATCTTCCATATTGCATTTTACTAGGGTTATGCATGTTCACCTAAATAACAAACATGGAATGTGTTGGGGTGCTCAATTAACTTGGTCCCTATTCCATTTAATTTGGTTTAGCTCATCTACTATTTGTTTTCCATGCTAAACAACATTTAATATTGATGGTTAGATAAATAACTTAAACCTTCCTAATTAAATGTTGGGCTTTTGTCTCAACTTAAATTGGTTAAGTTGCATCCCCGCATGTCATGCATCCATATCTTGATCATGCTCGATCTTTTGCCGTAGAAGTAATTGTTGCATCTGGTGTTTGTTCTAGTTCGTTGCTTCTTCGCGGATAGGACGTTGAGGTGATGTGAGCAACGACAAGTTCGGATGTACCTCTACTTGCTGAATCTCAGGCAAGTATACTCACTTGCTACCTATGGCTGCCTTTCATCACTTGTTACCGATTCTTTCCGTTATCTTTATGCTAGCCTTGTGATTCGATGCTTGTGTCTCGATCCTATCATATGTTTACCTTGCAACCATGATATAGCCTTCCTTCCACTTCATATTACCTGTTGTTTGTTTACCCCGTTGGCCCTCGTGTCGTAGTTGCATGCTTAGGTTTGTTTGCGCTCGAGTCTCGTTGTCCTTTGTCCTATCATCTGTTTAGTCGATAGTTGGGTTTCAATTCAATCAACAACATGTTAATGTTTTGGGTAATAATAATTTGATGATAAGGCACCGGCAGGAGGCCCGGCGTGGTTTTGAGGCCCGCTAGTGTCGAACTTAATTAGGAAAAGGGTCTTGTCCTCCGATCCATGATGAGCGCACTAACCGCATGTGGGAATCGAGTATGGGCGCCCCCCCCCCCCGCAATTCTGATTCGATTTGCATCTCGTCCAAATCGCCACACTTAATTCGGGCTTTCCATTTGATGCATGCATATGCAGGTGCGAGCCCTTGGTGCCAGGGTGGAACTTTTATAGTCGGCATTTAGGGCGGCGTGGTCTTCCAGTGCTATGAGGGTCCCCCTTTTCTTCGTGGGGGCTCGATTAGCCGCGCACGCACATCACGTGGTTCTTTGGGCTTTATGCGAAGAAGAGTTGGGTTGTGTTGAGTGACTCGCTTGGTGGAAGGGCCTTTCCATCTGGCGAGTCATTCTTACGTGTACGGCCAAATTGGTGCATCACTGCAGGGTTAAATCTTCTCGAGAAGCCGTGTTGTCCGCGGTTATGGATGACTTGGTGAAAGTGCTGGCTAACAAGTACTCAGACAACTTAGACTTAACGATGATAACTTGACTAGTAATATAGATTACCTCCACCATAAAAATGAATGTCACCTTAATCAACAGTGTGAGTTTCCTTGGGTTGCTTCCTTAGTAGGGGATAACACTGGATGGGTATTGTTTGGTGAGTAGTTATAGTTGGTTTTGTCGCACTATCTTATCCCTTTCTTTTAGCCGGATGTTGTAGCGCGTCTCTGTAGTTAGTTAGTGCAGCCCGCTGCCGCTTCTTTGCAATAATCCCTTCCTTCCGTTCTACCCAAAGTATTTGTATCTTGTGATGATTGGTTACGCTCGTATCTTGTGAGTATGGTTTATCCACTTGCCAGTACTTAATAGTACTGACCCACGAATCCCTTTCGTGACTGCATATTCCACATTGCAGTCAACAGGTTTGAAGTGTGACAACGTTAGCTTGGGAATCCCTGCGGCTTGGCCTCGGCAGGGATTGGACGCCATCGGTTATCTTCAGGACTCTTAGTCCAATTTGTATCTTGTCGGTAGTCGGACACTATGTTGTTTCTTCTGCTTTTATTTGGATCTTTGTATTGTATCAGTTGTATCCTTGACTCGTTTGAGTCGTCTTGTATATACCTCTTCTGTTGTTGTTGTGGATTATTCGTGAACTGTTGTAATGTTATCACAAGTGGCAACCTGGAATCGGTTATTGTGTGGATTTTGGCGGAAATGCTGAAATCTGCATAGTGTCCGATCCTGGGACGTCACAGTCGTGTTGAGGAGCACGGAAGCGTCGCAACCCTGCAGCATCATGCTGCATAAGGTTTTAAAAACCAGCCACACGTGCTTTCAGCCCCGTTTGGGAGGTACTTATTTTTGAAGTATTCTTCGGTTTCCGTAAATAATAATGTATTAAACACTTTGAGACGTTTGACGGTAGAAAAAAGTATATTTTATATCCTTCAGTATTTAGGAAATCACATTACTTTTGAAGTATATCAAAAAGATGGTTGGACCTTTTTTTTCAAGATTGAAGTATTGTCTTGCTAGTCACAAAAATACTGTAGTTTTTCAGTACTTTGATTCTAGAAATATTTCGTTGCCAAACTAAGCCTTAGCAATTTTAAAAGACGAATACAGAGGCAAAAGAATTAAGTATAAAGAACTTACGAACCCTTGATATGAAACTTGTACGTATAGTAAAAAAAAGCTCCCTCTTTCTGTGTATATATATACATGCATGCCAAGGGGCTTCAAACTTGCAGCAAGGGGAGTCTCACATTTCCACTTTCTTTCTTATGTCTTTTTCCACTGGTAGAAAATAGGTCTATAGTCCCGGTTCGCAAAGGCCATTAATTCCGACCATGCAACCGAGACTAAATAGGCGCGACTAAAGGGCCTCCCCCCTTTAGTCGCCCCTCTTACGAACCGCGGCTAAAGACCCGTCCACGTGGGTGGGTGGCGCCCCGGGGGCGGAGGACCTTTAGTCCCGGTTGGCAACACGAACCGGGACTACATGTTATTTCGTTATTTCTTTAATTCATTTGGGTTTCTAATTATTTTTCACTCCTTTTTTTCAGTCCCTTTTTTTCAGAATTTTTATTATTTGCTTAGTGTCTAACTACAATTATCTCTAGTCAAGTTACTTACTCGCGGTCAAACTTCCCGCTCGGTTACCCATCCTCCCACTACTCTAGCACTAGCACGCTTAACTTCCGAGTTCCATCCCGTCCCGCATACGAGTGTTTCGCACGCATGTATGTGATACTAGTATCATATCAATCCTATTAACATGTTGGTCGATGCCACATTTCTTTATTGTCTGAATTTCAAATAAATATTTTAATAAACAAAAGTAATGATGTAATTAATAATTTTGAATAAATAAATAAACATTATCTTTTTAATTTGTATTATTTCTAAAAAATATTCAGGAAAATAAAACTAATTCATTTTAAAATCTTAAAAATACAAATAATATATCAAAATATTCAGAAAAATAAAACTAATTCATTTTAAAATCTTAAAAATACAAATAATATATCAAAATATTCAGAAAAATAAAACTAATTCGTTTTCCCCTTTCCTAAATGCAAAATAAAATCTGATAAAATTCATGAACCAAACCATATGAAATCTAAACCATATAAAATTTGCAGATCCAAGTTTCGACTATTATTATGGACACAAGAACTGTTTTGGCAATGACTATCTGTGAGAATGATTTGAACCTAACTTTTAAAATACATAACCAAAATGGACAAACTAAAATGTTCTGGATAGATATTGAAAAGATCTATCCATAGCACTTAGCCTCACATCAAGGTCAGCTACCAAATAAAAATACCATCCTTTTTAATAAAAGACTAGTAGGCTCTTCTATGATTTTTAGAATGAGTTCAAAAATGAATTTTGAAGTAAATCTAACTGGATGAGTTTGGTATTGACTAGATCTATGTTTTCCTGGCTTAGATTAATTTTTGGAGCTCTAGATTTATTTTTGGTGAACAGATATAGAAACAGTAGTTTTTGGTGAACAGATATAGAAACGGTAGTTTTTCTGTTTTGTTTTCTTGATGTGTTTTTGTTTGTTTTGAAATGTGTGTTTGATCTTATCTTGTTTCCTAGCTTGTATAGAGTGTTAGGACTTGATATTAGGTGGTTTTCTTGCAGAACATCTATCTTAGAAAGTGTGTGCATGATTGAAAACCCAAATAAAAATGGAACTAGCATTTGTTACTTTCTAGTTTTATTATTTTGGAATTGTGTGTGAGCTAGATCTTTGTGTGATTGCTTTAGTAAATTTTGTGCTATATTTAACCCGTGATTTTATTTGAGCCATTACATAACATAGCGGTACATATATCCATTACATAATATAGAAATAATATAGCTAGGAATTAATATAAAAATAATATAGGAATTAATAGAAAAACATATATCCATTACATAATATATCCATTACATATATCGAACGCAACATATAGCGGTACATAGATGCGGTACACAAACAACATCTACTCGAGCTCCGAAGAGTAGATGCGGAACAACTCGAAGGCAACGTATGCATCTATTGTTGCATACTCGAGATTGATCCGGTCAAGTGGGTTCTTCCCCCAATACATGTGATTCCTCGAGGGGAAACGAGTCTTCATGGTTTTGTAGTCGGGGTGGATGAAGGCAGTTGCCATCTGAGCCATCCCGGTCTTGTGCCCGTAGAGCTCATCAAAATGGATAAGGTCCTGAAGATTAGTGTAGTTATCTTCAGGTATCTCAATACCCAACATGCGCATCAACTTCTGCCGGTCTTGAGTGATGTCCTAACCCTTGTTGACAAGAAAATCAACAAGTTCTGGAGATTGCTTTGAACTATTGCAACAACAAAAATGGAACATGTGTTAGATATTGTTGCAACACGTGTATTCTTCCAATGCAACAAACAAATCAAAAATGCAACTATCCTACAAGAGAGATTCTACGTGTGCGTACCTTGCCCATTGGAAGACCAAAACGGTCTCCTTGTGGGCAATCTGGATGACGGCAACATCCCGTTGATTCGCCGTGTACTCTAGATCAAGCCCGAAGAAATTGTGGTGTTTATCGGCGGCTTCATAGAGATTGCTCAAATGGTTAAGAGCACCGGGGAGCCTCTCGCATATATTGGTGTAGGCCACGTCGAGATTCTTGCGGCATGGTATGGGCACACGGAGAACGTTCCAAACGGGAGAATCCATGGGTGCTTGGTGGAGAAAGAAGAGAGGAAGAAGAACAGAGAGTCTCGGGTGCGCACTGTAGCAATGGCCTTCTGCCTCTCGCTCGCGAAATAAAACCGCGCGGGAGGCGAGCAGTTTGGATCTTTAGTCGCGGGTGGCCAGGCCAACCGGGACTAAAGACAGGGATGCCAGCAGTTTGGATCATTAGTCGTGGGTGGCCAGGCCAACCGGAATTAAAGCCCTCCGCGCGCTTCCCGAACGGCGACGCATGACCTTCAGTCGCGGGTCGCCTCCCGAACCGCGACTAAACCCCATTTACTCACGGTGCGTAAATTTTGGGGACTAAAGGGGGCGTATGAAAGGCCTTTTTTCTACCAGTGTTCTTGCTTTGTTTACTTTTGTTTGGTCTTGTTTTCACTTTATCAAATATCAAAAAAAAAAATAGTTCTCTAGTTTCTAGTCTTTTATCTGCGTTGTTAGTTTATTTTGTTTTATCATGCAAGCATGGCTACCAATGATACCACCAAGCTTTATGATTTTACTAGTACCAATAATAATGATTTCATATGCAAACCAATTGCTCCATCTGCTGCCATAGCAGATTCTTACGAAATTAAACCTGCATTGTTGAATCTTCTCATGAAAGATCAATTTTCTGGTATTGGAGAAGATCCTGCGTCTCATTTAAGTAACTTTGTTGAGTTATGTGACATGGAAAAATATAAACAGGTAGATGGTGATATTGTGAGATTAAGATTGTTCCCTTTCTCGTTAAGAGGAAGAGCTAAAGAATATTTATTGTCTTTGCCTAAAAATAGCATTGATTCTTGGACTAAATGTAAAGATGCTTTTATTGGGAAGTATTATCCACCTGCAAAAATTATACAACTAAGGAGTAATATTATGAAATTTAGAAAAAGTGATACTGAACATGCTGTCCAAGCTTGGGAAAGAATGAAAACTATGGTTAAGAATTATCCCACACACGGACTAACTACGTGGATGGTTGTCCAAACTTTTTATGCATGATTAAAATTTTCTTCAAGGAAATTATTGGATTCAGCTGTGGGATGAACCTTGATCAACCTCACATTAGTTGCATCAAAACAAGTTATTGGATGATCTAATGACAAACTATTCCCAATGGCACACAGAAAGAGCTCCAACGGGTAAAAACGTAAATTCTGTTGAGGAGGTCTCTTCTTGTTTGAGTGATAACATTTATATGCTTGCTTCTTTGCTAGTGAAACAAGTTCCTATAGATTCTAATAATTTCCCCTTGAACTCTCTGGTTGCTAATAAGAATGATGAAATTGATGTGAAATTTATTGCTAGAAAACAACTTCAACACCAGTGCTTACAGAAATAATTTTGGTGGTAACAACTATAGGCAATATCCTAATAATAATGGTAATTTATATGGAAATTTTTATGACAATGATTACAACAATCCTAAAAGTTTCACCTCTGATCTTGAAAACATGCTTAAAGAATTTATCACTTCGCAAAAGGATTTCAATATACTATTGATGAAAGGCTTGCAAAACTAGATAATCTTGTGCTGAAAGTTGATAATCTTGCTCATGATGTCGAAATTTTAAAAACTAGGACTACACCTCTTGAGGCCAAGAAAACTGAATCTATAAATTCTATACAAGTTCAAATAAATGATAGCAAAATAATGTTAGTTCCTATTGAATAAAAAAACCATTTTCTATTTTTCGAGTGTCAAAAATGGTTTTTTATGAAGGATCAACCACAAATATGTTGAAAAACTTAGGAGATGCATTTTTTGAAAATACTAGACCATATTATATGCACAAATAACCAATTTCTTTTCTATGAAAGGGTTTTTATCCACCTCTTTTGAAAAACACAAGTTTCTACCGATTTAGTTGGAAACAAGTCAAATTTGAACTATAGGTGCCTCGTAGTTTGCTCAAGATTTTTGGTACACAACTAACTATTTTATCAGAGATAAACCAATAATTTCTCAATATTCGACCCCTAGCTACGAACGGTCATGCCCGTCGTCTTGACTTTTCCATAAAACCGGCTTAGAAATTTTTAGAAAATTTAAAAAGAAACCCAAAATGATGCAAGACCTTCGCGTCGTGTAATTATATATGTCCTAGTATCCATAAAAAATAATAAACTTGGAATACAACAGTTGTGTTGAAAATTTGTTCACAAAAATGAGCTATCTCCTCTGAACATTCTCGGGTTTCGGGCCAAATGACGGGTGTTATGGCCAAATCCATGGCATAGTTTGTTTAAATGTGGCCATATTCCACGCAAACATGCATCTTGGAAGCACGGACAATGTTGACGGAGAAAGATTTCTTTTTCATTGAATAAAAAAACAATTTTCCATTTTCCGAGTGTGAAAAATGGGTTTTTATTGAAGGGCCTACCCCAAATATGTTTCAAAACTTGGGAGATGCATTTTTTAAAAATACTAGACCATGTTGTATACAGAAATAACCAATTTGTTTCCTATGAAAAGGTTTCCATCCATCTACTACTCCCTCCCGCTTGCTGGATCGAGAACAAGAAGTCATCATCAAGTTGTATGTGTGCACATCTCGAAGGTACCACTTGTTGCGGTGCTAGATCGGATTGGATTGCGGGACTAGTACCACTATGCCAACCACATTGTAAAACGTTCATGCTCGTGTTTGCACGTTGTAAAACTAATTGAATTTTCCATATTTTATTAAAAATCGTTTTGAGCAATTTTTCCAACAGTTACAAAAAACATGACAATCTAAAAACGAGTTCAGAGTGTCCCAATTCACTCAACACATGTAGTTTGAGTTAGTTGAATGTTTTCTCTGGTTTTGGATATGTTCAAGTTTGAACTAAATTTAACCGAATTTGTTTCTTTCGAAATCTTAAAGGTTTTAGAAACCAGCCACACGTGCTTTAGGCCCCGTTTGGGAGCTCCTTATTTTTGAAGTATTCTTCCGTTTCCGTAAATACTAACTCTAGCCAGGCTCTGAAGTATTAAACACTTTGACGGTAGCAAAAAGTGTAGTTTTATATCCTTCAATATTTATCAAATCACATTATTTTTGAAGTATATGAAAAAGAGGGTTGGACCTCTTTTTTTCAAAATTGTAGTATTGTCTTGCTAGGCATAGAAATACGATAGTTTTTCAATACTTTGACTCTAAAAATATTTCGTTGCCAAACTAAACCTTAGCAATTTTAAAAGACGAATAAGGAGGCAAAATAATTAACTATAGAGAACTTGCGAACCCTTGATATCAAACCTTGTATTGTAAAAAGAATCTCCCTCTCGTGTATATATATGCCAACAAATAAATTAATTACTAAATACAACGTGTACATGAACTAGCTATATGCATGTCGTACGTAATCTCGAAACGCACCAAAAAAAGATTACCAAACGTCAATACAGCATGCATGTGCCGAAATGTGCCATCGACGTCCAATTCATGAGATCGCCCGCCTGACGATCAAGATGAGCAACCTGATCGCCACACTAGTTTATGATCCAACACTTCTTCCTTATCTCTCCGTCGGCACTGGTCTTCACCCCAACGCCGCCCATCTTCACCATCGCCGCGGCAAACTTGCTCTCCCAAAGCCCACGGACAGACGCGTTATCCATGACCATCCTCGCCGTCTCGTTGGATGCCATGAGCACCGCGTCGGAGCCGAAAAGCACGGCGTGGCTGACCACGTCCCTGTAGTACTCCCGGTCCAGATCATCGGGGGTCCTGTAGTCCTGCGCTACCATGCCGCCGCCACTGCACTGCTTGCGCAGATACGTCGCGTACCCGGGGTCCATGTCGGAGGTGTTGGACGATAGGCGCTCAGAGAAGGAGGAGCAGCTGGAGCGTCCGACGGAGTGCGCGCCGGAGAGGGTGACCATGTCCTCGAGGCTGAGCCCCTTGGCGGCGAAGCTGGCGTTGAGCTGCTGGAGGCCGTAGAAGGGGGCGGGCAGGTTGGGGACGGTCTCGTTGGCGAGGGAGACGAGCCCGTCGTAGCGGCCCGCGGGCATGGCGAAGTCGGCTGTGCGGTTGGTGAGGAAGTAGGTGGCGTCGCGGCCGGCGAAGGCGAGGATATCGGAGCACGAGACGACGCCCGGGCATGACTCCTCCAGGGCAGACTTGGCCGCGTCGATCACCTCGAAGCCGCGGAGGGTGAGGTTCGGTCTGCCGATCCTCTCCGTCGCTTCGTCGGATGCGGTCGTGTTGAGGAGCACGGAAGCGTCGCAACCCTGCAGCATCACGTGGTGTCACAGTCACACACAGCACGTAAAAATGGTGCTACCTCAGAAAATAAGAATTAATCTCCATGAATTCAAAACAAACTCTACACACGTCACGCGTTATCATGAACATTTGATTTGGTCGTGCTGCCTTCACGTTAACTAATCGTCTCATATATACTTTCATGTATGACCTAGGTTGCATGCGTTGATCAGATTACAAGAGCTGAAGAGTGAGATTTACCCGGACGAAACAGTCATGGAAGAAGAGGCGGATGAGGCCTGCGCCGATGCCGCGGTTGCTGTCAGTGGCGTTCTTCACTGCTTCCCTGACGATGGCTTCAGCATTTGGGCAGGAATAGCTGTAGTAGCCGACACTGAGCTCATAATCTGGAGCAGGCCTTGGGCTAGGAGAATTAATAGGCGGGTTTGAGCTAGTAGGAGGATAAACGGCAGGGGCAGGGCTATTAGGGCTTGGGCTTGGGCTAGGAGGATATGACACTGGAGTTGGGCTAGGAGAACTAATAGGCGGGTTTGAGCTAGTAGGAGGATAAACGGCAGGGGCAGGGCTATTAGGGCTTGGGGTAGGAGGATATGACACTGGAGTTGGGCTAGGAGAACTAATAGGCGGGTTTGAGCTAGTAGGAGGATAAACGGCAGGGGCAGGGCTATTAGGGCTTGGGGTAGGAGGATATGACACTGGAGTTGGGCTAGGAGAACTAATAGGCGGGTTTGAGCTAGTAGGAGGATAAACGGCAGGGGCAGGGCTATTAGGGCTTGGGCTTGGGCTAGGAGGATATGACACTGGAGTTGGGCTAGGAGAATTAGTCCGTGGGCTTGGGACAGGGCTCGGGTAGCTAGGACTTTGGCTAGGAGAATAGACAGGCTGGCTTGGACTAATCGGGCTTGGGCTAGGATGATAACTCGCAGGGTTCGGGCTTTGTGGGCTTGGGCTAGGAGGATACGTTTGGGCAGGGCTTGGGCTATGAGGATACGTTGGCTGGCTAGGGCTTGGACTAGGGCTAGGAAGATAAGTAGGTGCGCTTGAAGCAGGAGGATAAGCGGGTGAGCTTACGGCTAAATCAGGGCTAGGAGCATAGGCAAGCGGGCTCGGGGACGACGCAAATGGACTAGGCGCAAGGTAGGCGGACTGGCTGTGGCTCGGGCTCGGGCTGGGAACATAAACAGGCGAGTCGGCGTTGTCGCCCTGGCACGACACGGTACCGAGAACTGCAAGCAAGGTAATAAGCGCGGCGAGCTTGACCATCTTTGGAGTAGATCGGCTGTTTGCGTTAGCTAATCTGCAACTTAATTTTTTCCTTAGACATGCTAGCTGAAGTGTGTTATATAGCTCCGGGATGCCGGAGGGGACGAGAATGTCTCTGTGACTTCGGGCACTGCGCTCCCACGTTACTGACGGACGTCAAGTCAAAGACGGGAACATGACAAGATGCACTATACGTACTAGCTAGTTCCTGCTAGTGGTGCCCAGCTCAATGAGCTGACCCTGCCGTGTCTGATTGCGCCGCTACACTGGCCGGCACGCAACGATCGTTCATGAATTTGCGGAGGAAACTAGGTGGAATCACGGTTCTGTTTTGCAGCTGTAACGCGGCCGGGATTATGTATGTATTGAACGGTACGACAAAATGCAAGTAGGATGCTGAAAACTGATTGAACACACTCGACCGGCCATTCACATTCCTTAATCAAATGGTATCCGTGATGTCGGTGTCAGCGTGTAAGCATCAGCAAGTACTTTTCTTCTGCGTTGAAAGCGATGTGGCGGCCGTGTAGCAGCTCCAATTGTCCTTGTGCTGATCCCCCTTATGTTACGGACCACCCAGTGGTTGCATAATTCATTTGCTTAGTTTAGCTTTGTAGTTGTCGTGTCGGTGAGGTGCTGGCCTTGCTCCAAGTGCCACCGTCTTCATTTTTTGTAAGAATTGGAAATGAATGAAATGGAATCGTCTCTTCATTGATCATTAACATGGGTATATATACAGGGATTCCCGTCCCTTCGGGAGGTCAGTTACAAGTAAAGGCGTCTGTAGAAGACGTCGGTAAAAGGCAGAGGCGTCCGTTCGGACGAAATGCTTTGGGCACTAGGTTAACTGCTTAAAGCAGTTACTATCTAATCCTAACACTCCCCCTTGCACAAATCTATGTCTTGTATGTCTTGTATCCCTTGTATAATCTTGAGAATGTTCCATGTACTCTTGATGATCTTTTAAGCTGATAGTTACTCCCCCAAAAACCCTCTGGAAAAAATATAAGGAGAATATTATTTGATATGTTGTTAAAACTCCTTTTAAAACCCAGTGGGAAAAAGTAAGGAGAAATTGATACAACATATGATGATCATTGTCTCTTTGATAACTTATATGAGAAAACCTTTGAAAGGATAAAACTCATTGGTAAGTTTAGAAGACAATTACCATGCCTTGTATACTTCCATTAAAAACCCCGGTGGGGAAAATATGATGTATGACATATATTTTTGTGTTGATATTGCCTCATTAAAAACCTTGATAAGAACCATGTGAGTAAACTCATAAAGGGAAAAGAGTGTAATATATTGTTTGAATGAGTTATATTTCAGAGAGATACTCCCCCTGATCCTTGCAAATCACGAAGTCTTCTCATACCAATGCCGTGAACATATTTCTCAAATGTTGAAGCTGGTAGAGACTTCGTGAACAAGTCAGCGAGATTATCGTATGATTTTACTTGCAAGTTGTTTATCTCCCCACTCTTTTGTAATTCATGAGGATAAAACAATTTAGGTGCAATATGTTTAGTGATATTGCTCTTTATGTAACCCGTTTGCATTTGAGCAACACAAGCAGCATTATCTTCGTAGATAATGGTTGGAGATTCGGTAGAACCTTTACCACATGATTATTGTATGTGGTTCATCATTCTGCGAAGTCACACGCATTCGCGTGGTGCCTCATATAATGCGATTATTTCAGAATGATTGGTGGATGTAGCCACTAGAGTTTGTTTGGAAGACTTCCATGAAATGGCTGTTCGACCGTGTAGCACAAAACCGGTTTGCGATCTGACATTATGGGGGTCTGATAAGTAGCCAGCATCAGTATACCCAATCATATCAATGTCCAAATTTTTCTGAAATTGATAGAGTAGGCCAAGATCCTTTGTGCCTTGGAGATATCGTAAGATATTCTTGACTCCCGTCCAATGGCGTTTAGTGGGAGCTGCGCTATGTCTAGCTAGTAAATTCACTGCAAATGCAATATCAGGCCTGGTGCAATTTGCAAGATACATGAGCGCTCCAACAGCACTGAGATATGGATCTTCTGATCCCAGTATCTCTTCTCCATCATCCCTTGGTCTAAATTGATTTTTCTCTACGTCTAGAGATCGAACAACCATGGGAGTTTTTGATGGATAGGATTTGTCCATATTGAATTTCTCCAATATTTTCTGGATATAGGCGGATGATGAACCAAAATAGCTGAGGGAAGGTGCTCGAGTTGTAATCCCAAGAAAATTTTGGTTTTACCCAAATCCTTCATCTCAAATTCCGTCTTTACGTGATTGCGTGCTTCATCAATATCTTGTGTGTTGCCTATGATATTTAGATCATCGACGTACACTGAAATAATGCAAAACCCGTTCGCGGACTTTTTGATGAAAACACAAGGACAATCATCATTATTGGAGTATCTCTTTTTCAACAGGAACTCACTAAGTCGGTTGTACCACATGCGTCCCGACTGTTTTAAGACGTATAGAGACTTATTTAATTTTACACAATATGCGTTGCGTTTTGCATTTGGATTCGGGGCTGAGCCTCCATCAGGAACCTTCATGTATATGTATGAATCAAGTGAGCCGTAAAGGTAAGCGGTCACTACGTTCATCAACTGCATAGATAGACGATTTTGTACTGCCATTGAAATAAGATATCAGAAAGTAATACCACTCATTACTTGAGAATATGTTTCATTGAAATCCAATGCATGGTCTCTGCGTGAAACCTTGAGCTACAAGCATTGCTTTATATCACACCACCTCGTTGTTTTCGTTCCTCTTACGGACGAAAACCCATTTGAATCCCACAGGGAAAAACTTTGGAAGGTGTAGGTATTGCTTGAGTGAATACCTTTTGTTTATTGAGCGAGGCTAATTCTACTTTGATTGCATCCTTCCATTTAGGCCGGTCGGAGCGTTTCTCACACTCTGACATGTTCTTTGGATCATGATCGTTTAAAAGGTTGTTTACAACTGTAGTTGAAAAATATATGTCGATAATTGTAGACTTACGACTATAAGATTCTCCAGAATCTATATAGTTTGTGGAAATTTCATTTACCCTTGTTGAATGTTCGTGATTTCCCAATACGATTGAGCTAGGGTTTTCCGATGTCCCTGTCATTGAGTGCACAACTTAGCTGGGATGTGGAGGTTGTCCTTCCACTGGGTGTTCATTACCCATTTGATGATTATCAACGCTAGGTTGATTTACATTTACTGGTTCAGAGGGTTTCTTCCTTTGTTTCTTTTGTTGCTTGCGAGAAGCTGAATCCTGTTCTATAGCCGTACTTCTCCCCCTCTTCCTTTGAGCAGGGGGTTGAGTGGTTTTTGTTGGCACAACTACTCTTTCGGGCGCATTTTTGGCAGGATTATAGGATTTTATAACACCTTTATAGTCAGTAAATGAATCTGGCAGGTTATTTGCAATGTGTTGCAAATCAATTATTTTTCGAACTTGAAGTTCTGTTACTTGAGTACGTGGTTCAGAGGAGGAAATGTCTTGGGCATTCCAATCGATTTCCGGGCATTCTTTTTGGTACTTGATGTCTCCCCCTAATGCCGGGAAATGGTCCTCATTGAAGATGCAATCAGCGTGACGGGCTGTGAATAGATCCCCTATAAGGGGTTCAAGGTACTTGATTATCGACGGTGATTTGTACCCCACATAGATCCCCAGTTTTCTATGTGGGACCATGGATGTACGCTGCGGTGGTGAGATGGGCACATATGTGGCGCATCCGAATTTACGCAGATGGGAAATATTTGGTAGATTTCCACGTACTAATTGCAGAGGGGGGGTGCTGTGGTATGCAGTTGGTCGCAATTGAATTAAGGGCCTGTTTGTTTGGGCTGTGGCTGGCTGGCTGTGGCTGTGGAGGGAAAGCGGTCGGGGACGGGACGGCGAGCGACCAGCCGGGGACGACGAACAGGGGACGGCCGGGGCGTCGAGGGAGTTCGTGCATGGAGCCGGGGCCGGGAGCGTCGAGGGCGACTGGAGCCGGGGCCGGGGGCATCGAGGGTGTTGAGGGCGAGTGGGGACGGGGCGTCGAGGGCGGCGGCGGCTGGGAGGCGGTGGAGGAACCCTAGAGCTCATGTTGGGTCGGGGTGCGGTGGGCTCGTGGTTTCCGCGTGCGGACGGGTGTGGCTGGGCGTGCGGTTTCCGCGTGCGGGGTCGTGAGGGATGGGGCTGGGCGCGGGGAAAAAAACTCAATGGCATTTGGTGTAATTTTGCTGGAACGAAATGTCCCTTTGTCAAAACGTTTCGGCAAACTTTGCGGGAAGCCACGGAAAGCTCGTCCCGGGGTGCTTTCTGTTCGATGCCTATTTTCTTCGGTGGCTTTCCAAATCACAAAGCCACATCACACCCGTTTGTTTCGTTTGGGGTGCTTTTTTCTATGGAAAGCCACCAAAAGCTCAAACAAACACCCCCTAAGTCAGCAGCGTGTAAAACTGCGTGACCCCAACATGAAGTTGGTAAGTTGCAATTCATTAGCAAGGGTCGTGCAATGAGCTTAATTCTCTTAATTAGAGATTCTACCAATCCATTTTGTGTGTCGACATATGAGACCGAGTGTTGAACTTCAATTCCTAGGGCCATGCAATAATCATTTAAAGCACACGAGGAAAATTCAGCAGCGTTGTCTATTCGAATTGATTTAATTCGATTTTCAAGATAATGAGCTTGTAGTTTAATAACTTGCCTCATTATTTTGGCAAATGCATGATTTCGTGTGGATAATAGACACACATGAGATCATCGTGTAGATGCGTCAATTAGAACCATGAAATACCTAAAAGGTTCACACAATGGTTGGATAGGACCATAAATATCGCCCTGAATTCGTTCAAAGAATTGGAGTGGTTCTGTTTGAATTTTAAGATAAGAGGGTCTTAAAATGAGTTTCCCAGTAGCACATACGGTGCACATAAAATACGAAGATTGTGGGAATTTAGCTTCATTTAACTCATGACCATTGGAATTGTAGATAATTTTTCTCATCATCCCGATACCGGGATGACCAAGGCGATCATGCCAAGTTTGGAATGCATTTACACTATGAAAATTTACCTTATACGCAACGTGTGCTACGGGTTTTATGTATGTGTAGTACAATCCAGATGATAAAGAGGAAATTTTCTCAAATATTTGTTTGCCATATCCGTTGTCTTTGGTAAAGAGGAGATATTCCTCCTTGTTGTCTTCATGGGTTTTAATGTGAAAACCATTTTTGCGGATATCTCTATAACCTATGAGGGTACGAGTTGAATCAAGATACAATAAAGCATCCTAAATTATAATTTGTGTGCCCATAGGGAGGGTAAATATGGCACGTCCAGTGCCAACAATTACCGCATCGCGTCCAGTGATTGTTAAAATATCTCCATTTAACTTTCTGAGAGTTTGGAAATACTTTATTTCCCTAAGTATAGAGTTTGTGGTACCACTGTCTACAAGGCACATTTCCTCCTCCATGTGGATTGACTACCGTAGAAATCTTCCTTTTCTCTGCACTTCTTTCTCCTTCCTGTGATGTTCGGGAGCGCTCTTGGCGAGCAAGTGCTGATAACGCGTAAGAATTGGAAATGAATGAAATGGAATCGTCTGTTCATTGATCATTGACATGGGTATATATACAGGGATTCCCGTCCCTTTGGGAGGTCGGTTACAAGTGGAAGGCGCCTGTAGGAGACGTCGGTAAAAGGGAGAGGCGTCCGTTTTGGACACTAGGTTAACTGCTTAAAGCAGTTACTATCTAATCCTAACAATTTTGTTGTCTGTGGTGCAACCTTCGAGGTTCTTAGCCAGCCCAGCCCAATATTCCAACACCTTCGTTTGTTGCATGGCAGAACTGCGCTGGGCATTTCCTATTTACCGCCTATTGGCGGCGCGATTTGGCCGCGCCGTATGCGGGGGCGTCCGATGGGCCTACCCATTTACGGGGTCAGGTCCATTTTCTATTTATTTTTTCAAATTTTTTTGTTCAAATTTATTTTTGTTGAAAACCTTGTTTATTCAAATTTTCTTCTGTTTAGAACTTTTTTGTTCATTTTTTTACTGTTTTGACTTTTTTGTCTAAATTTATTTATGTTTACTTTTATTTTTGTTCAAATTTTCTTTTTACTGGAGAAGTGAGGGAGGAGCTAAATGGGCTGGCCCATTTGTCACGCCGGCGGGCGCGAAGTGCCGCTGCGGGGGGGGGGGGGGGGGCAAATAGGAGACCCCACTGCGGTAGGGATACGCCTACTGCTGGTGTTACCAGCTAGCGCGCACCCCCATCACGTGTTTGGGCCTGGGCCATCTACTCTTGCAACCTTCCTGTTAACGTTGACCCGTGCGAATACGTGTTTTCTTTATAATGCTAAAAAAACGTGTTTTCTTTATGATTTTCTGTTTTTTCCGTTTTGCTTTCCTTTATGTTTCTTTAATTTTTAATATACATTCTTTTTTTCCTCTCGTTTTGGCCTTTTCATGTCTATGTTTTCTTTCCTATTTAATGTATCCGTCTCATTTCTTTTGGTTCTTTTATATTAGATAAACATGTTCACGTATTGAAAGAATGTCCATGTGTTAAAAGTGGTCTATGGTTTTCAAAAAATTGTCCAAATCGATGAAAAATACCCGCTTCTTTAAAAAAAATCACGTTGTTGCCTACACTCAGAAATTAGCAAATCTGCAGGCAGCATAGCATTTGCTGCACGCGGGTAAATGGAAACTGTTGATGTCATTCTACATTGCGAAATTAAAAAAAAATGTTTTTTTTAGCACGAACCGTTTATCCAATTTAAGATCTGTTTTCATCGTTGGACTAGTCGCGTCAAGATTTTCGAAACTAGATCACATGTTAATATGTTCCGGAGATATTTTTTTGACACTATTTCACCGGTAATATCAGTAATATCAATTACTTTTTTGCAAAAGAATCTTTCTTATTACAAACTTTATGTCACTTAGTCAACTAATGACTTTAAAATTTTCAAGACATCACTAAGACATAATTTCTAAAATTTATCGTGAAGTTTTGGCTATTGGCGAGAGTATCATCAATAATCCAACAACTCTTTTCTTGTTGACTTCGTCCTTAAATTTTTTAACGAAATCAACCTTCAAACAAGTGTGAAATTCATCAAGTCTTTCACTCGATATTTCAAACTTCCCTCATCAAGTATATGATGTGTTTGAAATCATAGTGCCACACGAAGGTAGTCTCGACCCAATCACAAAATATTTTAGAACAAATGATATGTCACAAATTTAAAACATTCGTAACTTGATCATGCACGAAGGGAGTAATCCATAATATTCTCATAAGATAAGCAGGACACCGTCCTATGAACACAAGTGTATTACGTCACCAAACATGCGACATTATTACAATAACTTGAGCCGAATCTAACAAGTCTTTCAAGCTTATAAAATAAATGTGGAGATGTCTTCGTCCTTGGATGATCCTTTATGCGTCAATCTTAACGCTCAGCAACAGATTTTATTCTTCCACCTCCTTACTTTCCGAAGCTCCTATATCGAATGCATAAAACTGCTTCAGCAATCGATACATGATACGTTGCAAACGTATCTATAATTTGTGTTGCTCCATGCTTAGTTTTCTATCCAATGCCTTTATGTTTTTCACATGTTTCCTTCGTTTTCCGGATGTTTTCATACACTAACCTATTAACAAGATGCCTCAGGCCAGTTATTGTTTTCTGTTGTTTTTATATTTCAGAAAAGTTCTTAAACAAATATTCTCGGAAAGGGCTGAAAATCCACGGAGATCATTTTTTACCCGGTGCAAAGACGGAGTCTAAAGGAGACCTGGAGGGGAGCCAGGAGACCCCAGAGGGTGCCAGGTGCGACCCCACCCTAGGCTGCGCCTGGTGGGCCCCCTGGGTGCCCTGACCACCACCTCTCGTTGCCTCTTCGCCTATAAATTACCATTAACCCTAAAAAATTTGGGGACAGAGATATTTTCCACGAAACATACACTACTACGATACCCACAATCTCAGCCGGTTCCCGTGCATAGTCGTGCGGCGGTTTCCCTGACCTATTCGCTGCATAAGGTGCTAATAATCAGCCCCATGGGAGACGGTTCCGCGGGCCGTCTAGGAAGTGTCTTCCCTCAGACGGTTTTCGAAAACGCCAGCCTCTAAAGGATGTTCATCGGAAGCGGCCCAAACAGAAGCCCGTCACTTAGCTGAGAGGCGGGTTATTTTAACGAACGACTCCAAGAGATGCAGGTCCTTCGTGTTTTTTGATATGCTCCGGATAAAAAACAGAGAGCCGGTTTGAATAAAAACAGACTCGACATGAGGAGAAGCAGTTTTGATTTCTAGCCGGCTAGGCAACACATGGAGCCTCTTGAGAATCTCGGAGGGGATACATTACGTTATCCCTGAGTCGGTTAGTTTTTTTACCCGACGCTGCTTTTATTCGGCAGGCCCAGATCTTTCCATAAATTCATGCGATGCTCCGGGTGGGGCAAATAAATGGCAAATTTGTATATACTAGATGAGTGCCTGTGCGTTGCCACGGAATATAATATGGGTACAACGAAAAATACTAATTCTCTCTCCCTATACATTCCTCCTAATTTTTGAAGTTCCGCAAATAAAAAAATGGTCCCCGCATATAACAAGATATGTTGGCGAATACATTATTCAAAATATTGAAAAATATGTGCATAGTGCAATGATTTTGTTCGTCTCTCCTTATTCTTCGACTTGGACGACAAAGCACTCTTTCTTGAGTTCAATAATCATAAAGAAAACAATATAGTGTATAGTTGAAAAAAAATAAGATTTAAATTAAAATATTAAACATCTAACATATAGTTGTAGAGACATTTGCCTCATTTGTCTCATGTCCTTGCCTTTTATCGCTCGTGTTGCATGACAACCCCAACCGAACCCTTTTGTAGGTCGACATGACTTACATTTATATGATACACAAATTTCTAACTTGCTCTAATTGAAAGTCGAACTTATGGACTCTTCCAGCTATTTCTTATTTCCTAACCAGTTCTCCGAACCATTTCTCGTGGATTATCCATTCTCCCTTTCTCTGTCTTGTTGTCTTGATTCTGTACACCAAGGCTGACCATAGCTGAATTGGTTTTATATATGCAGCACCCTCGTATGCGCTGCTAGCAGGCATCCTTTTATCCTTTCTATGGTCTGGAAAAAATATGCAGTCACGTGTTTCAAAATACATCCAACACTATTAACATGCTGCTATATTACTTCTATTCTCCGGGATTGCATGTTATGAATTATATATTTTCTGTTGTTTCTCCACATTTTGGGTCTTGGTAACTGGAACCAAAGGGATGCAAAAACGTTGCGAGTGAGGAAAATCAGTCACCTCATGAATTGATAGCCTCTGTAGAAGATGACATCTTTATCCTGACTGATTGATTATTTCATATGTGTGTTTGTCAACTGTCCTAGCAATGTTCTGGTCAATGGAAGTCTATTATAGCGTTTTTGTCTAGAGGCTATTACTGATTATGTTACTGTACAGCTCGTAGATAAAGATGGACTAAATTATATTTTTGGTGACATTTCAAGCCAAGCATAGACAAAGATAATGATCTAATGTCAGGAATCATGGATTTGATGAAGGTAAACATACCTTTGATCCTCATGACTTGATTAATGTGTGTATTGGCGTTCCTGGTCTGACAACTTGTGTTTTTTTGACATGCAGGACATGTATGTGGAGGGGGACAAAAATATGAAGCACACGATAGCCAAGGCGTGGACCGACGCCAGGTCTGGGAAGACGGCTGACTCAATGAGGGGATTACCTTGAGGTGATTGCTTGGCTTCGAGTACTGCTTTTATGTGCTAGGGTAGTCCGTGCAGTCAGTATAGGTGAGAGTATCGTGTTGCTGAGACTTCGACATGTCTGATAGAAATGATCTGCCTCTTTTTTGCTACTGGATTGTTTTAGTTTGGAAATTGTCACACCAAACCCTTTATGCAATGTCGAATGCATATGTGTGCGTGGTTTTTGGGAGCGCAAAGTTTGTTTACATCCCAACCTATACAGAACACTTGGATACTCAAATCTGTTCTGTGTTTTGCGTGATGGTTGGGATGGACATCATGGTTTTATTGTTGAGAAAATAAAGGTGTTTGTTTGTTAGAGGGGTGCACGGTGGTTATTGGGGCGGTGGCATTCTCTGTGTAATTGTAGTGAAATGTGACACCGTCTCACCCCCACTGTAAGCTTAATAGTAAAGATAATTATAATTTGGCAGAAATACATTTCAGTACGTCATGACTACATTAAAAAATGACTTGTTAACACGATAGATAACCTAATATATACAACTAGTCAAGATATTTCGGAGGACTGATATGATCACTTCTTCACAATCGTCAAAAATACATATGGATGTCACCATTGAACCTTGTGACGCGGAGAATGATGACTGGTTCGATCAGAATGTCAGCTTTTCTAGCAAATTCATTCCATATTTCCTTCTCCACGGAAAATATGCCTCTTGCATCTTCACACAATTTTCAAGAGACAGGGTTCATCGGTTGCATCAATAAACAGAGTCGACCTGATGAGGGAATGTTGTACTTTTGGTGAAAACCACTCCTAATTTTCGGCAAAATAAGGCAAGAGAATTAGTACTAACATTTATTGCACATAGGATTCTAATCTGTGAAATTTCAGTTGAATTTTTTGTAGGTTTATTACTTACAAGTATACTACGCCCAATGTTCTTATCCATGAGCTTATGGACAACAAGAGAGCCGATTTGTTCATAGTGTTCTCCGGCAAAAGCAACAATTTCACCAATTTGTGCAGGAGATAGTGGCAATACTAGATGTTTTTCCAAAGAATTAAGGATGTTGGCAAGTCCTAAAATTTAGCGTCGAGCCACCACATTTAGATTACAGATCAGGTATTGAGATTGTTTGTTATGTTGCGTTACCTTGAGGTTCTAGAGATTACAGATCATGTATTGAGATTGTTTGTTATGTTACCTTGTATGGCTAGGGGATAACAAATCACGTTGACTTGGTCCTCCGTAATATACATTTACAGTTTGTACAATATATATGTCAACATATATAATAAACTCCATAGATAGAGGCACTACATTTTAATATTAGTATGACTTCGCTCATCGACCATAATCTTCATTTTATTGTAGGCGCCGAATATAGTAGCCCTGAAAATTTCATGGTCACCATCACAATTAAGCACTATCTGATTGTCGTAGTTCAAACAGTGGTGCTCGATAAGGTCTTCCCACTCTCCACCTGTTATGAGTGTTATTTTCTCTTCTTTGTTGTGATCAAATTCATGCAGAAAACCATCTTGAGTCACAACTTTGAACTCACCACCAGTAGTTATTTCATTAAACTGTTACCTGACATGGCAAGAAACATACTACAACAAATTTTTATGTTAGCAATATTCTTTATCGTAGAAACTTGAACGAAAAGCAAGTACATGGCACATGTGCTAAACTATTCTTGAACAATGCGGCAATATGAAGGGTCATACACATTTATAAAAAGCAGTATAAAAAATATTTGTACATACGCCATGTGATCCACAGAGGACAAGTTGTGTACAACAATAAAAAATTATTGTTTTCTGATCTAGGGACAGGAACAAATTAAGACAACATGTACATGCACAAAATTACGTGTAATTAATGCATTCATTTAAAAGCATTTTATTGCAGTTCGCAAGACCATAAATAATATAATACTAATCGCACATGCCATGTAATCTCGGAACCCCATATGCATGGTTAGCAACAAAAACGGGGTTCGTCTGTTCCTCATTTTGCACCGGCCTTCAGTGTTGAGGCACAGTCGGCAAGGAGCCTAAAATAGTAACACATTCAAATACATTATAAATCGAGCCACATAGATGTAGTGCGAAAAATCTACGTACCATTTCTCAGTGAGGAGAAGGGACGCCGGCCAGAGGCAGATGGGGAGTGCGTCCGTTCATGGAGCTGGAGGGGTGACAAAATATGGGGTGGGGGTTGGAATGCTGGGGGTGGAAGGGGATGCAGGGCGCGAGGTTAGATGCCGAGAGCTTGGGGGGATGAGCAGGCTGGGGTGGGGGCAGAGCACGCCAGAGCTCTAGCGTTCGGGTGTGGGGGCTGCGCTGCAACTATGGGGAAGGGGTTGGAGGGAGGTTGGCGGTGGAGGTGGATGAGGTCCGAGTGGAAATTAGAAATGTGTGACTACCGAATTCGATTGGGAATACAAATTTTGGTTCAAAAATGGACGGGAATGAAATTTCCCTACCAATACGAAAATGGTTTGAACATCCAAACAAAACTTCGAAAGGTCCAGGCCTACGCGAACCTGTGGATTAAACCAATTTTTGTGCAGATTGGAAACATGAAAAATAACACAGACCACATTAAACTAGAATATGAGTAAAGATTAACTTAAAATATATCATAAATTCTACTAAACTTGAACATATACCAAAGTAAAAGGAAATTCCTTCGATTGATTAATCGAGCACTCTAGATTATGAGTATACAATTATAAACTTTCGAACATAACTTGGATCAAACTAAGGGTAATCTTTGTCCGTCTAGTCGGCGGCGATCAGGACGTCCTCCACGGACCCGCGCAAGGCGGCCTGGGTGCCCGGCCATAACGGATCGTCGCCAGGTACGGCCTGGGTGCCCGACACGCGCATGAGCTCTTCCAGGCCCTCCCATTCCGCATCGAGCTTCTGCTTGACGGCGAGTTCAAGTGACGCGCGCATCACCTGATCGAAGCTCTCATATTCTTCGTTGGGCTTGGGCTCTGCAACTTGTTCAGGAGCGGGTGCCTCTCCTGAAGCCACGGCGGCGAAGGCTTGGTCCCAGAGACGGTTTCGCCCCGCCAAGTTCTACCTCCGAGGCGTTCGGGCATTTAGGGAGGAGCGGCGCATATCCTCGTGTTCACAGTCAAACAGACGGCGCCAATATGGTGCATTGGGCCCGGACTTTGGGTCCTCCCGTAGCGCAAGTGCACGGGCAGCACCCATCGGCGCCGGCACGGAGACACCGTCCAAGTCGAGGTTCCACCGCCTCGGTAGGTGGTAGTTCGGAGGCGCGGGGACATCGTAAGAAGCTCATTCAGATGCCATGTCCGAGTTCACACGCTTGGCTGGATTGTGCGACGGCTCGAGCCTGCATCGTGCCTTGTCTTCCGCATCTTCTCGGTTCCGGTGTTGGCAGCGGGTACGGATTTACGATGTGGACGGGTACGTAGGGGAGTGATGGCAGCGGGGGGGTGTGGGTCGGCGGTGGGGGAACTTGCCGGTGTGGTTGTACAATGAGAGAGATCTATGGATGAGGAAGCTTTTGTGCAGCAGCCCAAACGGGGTGGAGATAAAATAGGAGGTTACTCCGGACTTGATGTGTCTACTTTATGTGGGGTGCGAAACATGATGGGGTCCAAATTAGCTCGGAGATTCAATCCGTGGAAACATTTTTTTGTGGACTTGAAAATATGTGTGCATGGGAGATTCCTGTTGATATGACATAACTATTAAACACAAACAAATGAATTGTCACTTTTGTACCCACCCCCCCCCCAAGAAAAACCGGTCGAAGGGGCTTGCAGATTGGGCCCACACAGTAGGGTTCATCATGTGTCCCCCCGCCTCCACACCGCAAAAAAAAAAACTGGCTGCACACCCAAAAAAACATCACCAACATTTGTGATTAAGTCGTGTAGGATGTCGTTCTATCAGATGAAACACAAAACCTTGTTGTGGCATACTTTTGGACATTTCGGTGGTGAGAAGCCCCCCTTCCCTACCTCACGTCACCCGATCGAAGCAACAAAAGAGGGGATTACGACAACTTGGGACCAATTTTTGTTTGCCATGATCATACATACGATTAAGCTTCACACCGCAAAGATAAAATTTCGTTACGGCCGGACCCCTCAAAATTGGCCAGAGGACGAGCCTAAAATCAGCTATGGTTTCAATCGAAATCGTGCGACCGAGTTTCGGGAACCATCCTCCCTTTTGCGTGTGGTTTTACTCTTGTTATATGATCATAGGTATACTAGCAAATTAGTGCATAATTTCGATGTGACAGTTCCGTTCATAAAAGACGAGTACGTGTAGTTTTGGTTGGGGCCAAACTTTTACTGGAGTTCCAAATATATACGGACACTCCGGACTAAAACATATTTTTTGTAATACTGCTAAAATTATTCAAAATAGAGTTTGCATATGGAAATGTGAGTTCACCTACGCTTCATTTTCCTACGACATAACTATTTAACGTAAACAAATAAATTTTCAATCTCGAAACGGGTATGGCGAACGTTGCGGGGCCATGGAGTAGGGGCTGGGGTTCGTAATGCGTCCCAGCCCCCACCCCTCCCGACCAAAAAAACCAACACCAACATTTGTGTTCGGTCGTGCAGGATGTCGTCCTATAAGATGAAGCACAAAACTTGTGGCACACTTTCGGACATTTGGACGAGGTGAGCCCCCTCCCCAGCCCACGCACCAACCGATTGAAGCAACAAAGGAGGGGATTATGACAACTTGGGACCAATTTCAGTTTGCCATGACAATAAATACGACAAAGCTTAACACAACAAAGAGAAATTTTGGTTATGGCCTGAACCCTCAAAGTTGTCCATATGACGACCACTGAATCAGCTAGGGGGTTTCCCTCGAAAACGTGCGACGGGTTCTCGGGAACCATCCCTCCTTTGCGTGTGGATATACTCTTGTTATATATGATCATGGGTGTACTAGAAAATAAATGAACAACTTCCAGTGCCAGTTACGTTCAGAAAACACAAGTACGCGTAGTTTTGGTTTAGGCCGAAATTTACTGGAGTTCTAGAGAAATGTGGACATCCCAGACAAAACAATACGTTTTGTGCTACTCCTAAAATTATTCAAAATAAAGTTTACACACGAAAATGTGACACTTTTCATGGTCCTATGACATAATGTGGCACTTTCTTTCAAAAATAATAATCCTTGCATGGTCGTAGAACCCACTAAAATTTGTTTCAAATCTATCAGAGTGTCCACATAAAATTGGACCTTCCAAAAGGAGCCGAACCATGGCACAACCTCAATTCGGACCCTTATCCGACCGGGGTATTCCTTTGCACATATTTACGGATTTCCACACTAAAATTAAGAAATAAAATTTTCATAAACATGAATACGGTTACATTTCGCCCCCACGTTTTGTACTTGGGGCAGTTAAAATTTCGCCCCCATGTTCTATACTTCTACATTGTTCCACCGCGCATTCCCCCCACTGTTTGGTTTGGCGGTTCCTCTGCTCTTCCCCCTTTCCGGCCATCGCCATGGCTGATAAAGTAGCACTCATTACACACCTTCTTCTCGCTACCTCCCATAAAACGACAGAGATTCAGGTCGTGTGCACCGATGCCGTGGTAGAAGTACATCGAGCCATTCAAGGAAGAAGTTTGAGGAATGCCTCGCCATCGATCCATTCAAGTTCATGGGTCTTGACTTTCAGTACATCGCCGATGAGAAAGGCATCACCGTCATCCAACTTGGCGATGCGTGATACGTCCAAAACGTATCTCATTTTCCAAACACTTTTGCTATTGTTTGCCTCTAAACTTGTGAGATTTGGATAAAACTAACAAGGACTAACGATGTTTTAAGCACAATTACCTTGGTGTCTCGCTTTGTGCAGAAAAATCAACTTCTCGAAAATTTCCCAAAAAAGATCCCGAAGTCCTTCTGTCACGACCCTGGACCCAGAGATATACATACTGTTATGTGCTCCTAGCCATGGACTCACAAGGGCTTCAGGGTTACCAGCCCCGGCCGCAACAAACAACGGCAGGCAGACTGGATTCATCGGCACGTAGTCCGGATCCCCAGTCTACTACTCCTTGTATCCATGCTAGTCATAACCAACTATGCATATCAAAGCGTCGACGAATCGAAAGAAACTGAAGGAAACGGGACCAAAGCGATAAAGAGATGCTATGTGTCCAGAAAGTGCAACAACAATCGAGGGTTACTGGGGTTACCTCGCCCCAGGCCGATCACATCGACAGGCGGACTCAGACATGGATCATCGGCTCCACAACCCCTCGACTGCGACAACTATGCAGGCATAGCCAAAACTGTATAGCAATGAGCTCGAAACCAACAACCGATCAAAGTAGTACTCTAAACATGAAGCTGTATTAAACAGGTGTTACTAGAGTATAGCTTACAAGCAGAGGTCACATGACCCAACATTACATCAGACAACGGAAGGCAAATTATGTTGCTAATCAACAAGAACCAAAAAGGCCTAAGAGGCCGCAACATAAGGCGACGTCCCAGCCCATAGATTCCAGGCTGCTACCTGGGAACCCCAAACTACTCGTCGATGTCCACGTTGAATCACCACTGAAGTGAGGAACTCCATCTGAACCAAAATTAAGTAAACCTGAGTACGGGAGGTACTCAACAAGACTTAGTTAACCTATTATATATCTGCTATCTTCAAAAAGGGTTTTATGAAGGCTGATTTGCGTAAAGCAATCTTTGTTTTGCAAGTTGAGGAGGAATAGCACGTCTCAAGGAATATTTTGAAAACAGATGAGAAAGCTACTCAACTACTGAAATCATCATCTTTTTAATCCACCAATATCATTTCAGCACCTCGTGCTTCAAAGATCACCACCTCAAATTGTTCCGGTAACTCATGCTACAAGGTAACACCTCTCGGCATCTCCGAGGAGGCATCCTTCATTCGTTATCAGCAAGTTTTAATCATTCCGTTTAAGTTATCTATGATCACAGAATCCGTCACCAAGTCGTCCTTAACCGCGGACACGGCTTTTCGAAAAGATTTAACCCTGCAGGGGTGTACAACTTTAACCACACGTGCCAACCAACTCTTGATGCCAGATCATTAGCACTAGTCCGGGAAGTGCCGGCAGATGGAGGTTGACCACGACCTTTCCCTTGCTTCGCCTATTCCATGAGTCGCTCCGAGTAGAGATGGACCGCCAATAGGGAGTGGCCATCTCCTGCCGGGTCTCTATCGTTGTGAGCGGTGCTTCAAATACTGTCTCGCCACAGGCTGTTACACCGCCACGTCCTAGTTTTGTAAACGTTTTTAACATCCCCGCGAATCCAAATGGAAAGCCGAACTAGGCAACTCATGGAACAAACTAGGCAAGTTGAGACCGAGGGGGATCTAAGCCCTGTGTGGATGCACGCTCAGTCTTGGCTCGAAGACGAGAAATCGCTCGTAGGGGCATGAACGAGACAACCACCACAGACCCACTGTGGTCTCGTCATCCACACCTTTAAATCATGTTAATCAAATTCTCTTAAATTTCCACAACATCCTACCATACTAGATTCATTCGCAACTCTGATTCATCAACCGGATGGAGCAGAGATCAACAGACATGTATGACTAAGCATGGCATATTTGAGGCTCTGGCGATACACACAAACAAATCCTATGTCTGTTAGGAGCATTTAATCATGATATCTAGGTTATGCAAATAAATAGGATAACTCTATCTATTGACTCAAGATACATTGGAATCGAATGCATTTGTACGAGAACGAAAAGTCTTTCGAGATCATATA
The DNA here is from genome assembly GCA_028641055.1 of Alopecurus myosuroides. Classification (NCBI taxonomy): domain Eukaryota; kingdom Viridiplantae; phylum Streptophyta; class Magnoliopsida; order Poales; family Poaceae; genus Alopecurus; species Alopecurus myosuroides. The sequence goes on along the minus strand of CM054059.1, from coordinate 438,961,480 downwards.
TGGGCAGATAAGAGGTTATGCTTGCCTTGCTTCAAGAAAACCAGAGAAAGTCTTCAGGAATAAGTGCTTGACTTGTTGGTTAGGATCAAGTATTCTCCATTGGAGTTGTTGGCCTTCTCTTCGGAGTCACGTTCTACTGAAGGGGGGGGGGGGGACAAACACCGAAACAAGAAAAACAACAATCAACACATGGCATCGATGCAATGCGCAATATGTATGCATGAGCAACTTAATGCACTTAAATAAAGCCCTAAACATGTTTGATGGGTTGCTAGGGTTCGTATGGCAAACATGCAATTTTACTGAAATTAGCCCGAAATAGACCCCGGAGGGGGTTTCGGGCGATTATGAAAGTGAGTACAATTTTAAAAGCTCAAATGGGTTTGAAAACATCATAAACAGGTTGCATATGTCATTTTGAGCAATTTGGTATATAACTTTTAATTTTCTAATTTTAGTGAATAAAAACTTATTTTTCTATTTTTAAATGAATAAACAACATTAAATAAAGTTCAAAACTCAACTTTGTCAAACATGAATGAAAATGATATAGTTGGGTAGAGAATAATTTTCTGAACATTTTGGTACCTCACTTTCATTTTTCTAAATAATATTTTGGGAAATATTAATTTTACAAGTTTTTATTATTTTCTGTAATTTCCTGGAAAGAGACAAAACAGATGTGACGTCATGATGACGTCGGGATGACGTCATCAATGGCCAAAAATGGCACTGGCTTGATCAATGTCACGATTCAGCGCACGATTTTGGAATCGAAGATCACCATGCGGTAGAGGAGATGCTAGCGAGCCTTTTAGGGGCAGCGCCGCTTCCAGATGGTTGCCGGAGGCTCGCCGGCAACGAGGTGGCGCGGCGGCCGATGGTGACCTTCGGCGCCACGGCGAACCAGAGGGGTAGGGGCGAAGGCGGGAGCACCTACGTTCTAAGGAGCTCACCTTGAAGGTGTTGAGGCAGGCGGAGAGGGCGGAGGAGGTCGAGAAAGGCGGCAATGGCACACGGCGGCGCTCGGACGGCCGCGAGGAAGACGGCGCAATTCCGTCGCTTCCGGCCATCCCGGATGCTCATCTCGCTCGTGGAGGACGAGTGGAACACGACGGAGCTTCTGGAAGTCTCATCTTCACGGCAGGGGGCGTGTAACGGCGGCGGCGTCGAAACTCCGGCGTGCTAGGTTTTCGGTTAGGGTTTCGTTTGGCAGGGAAGAGAGACAGAGAGGGAGGGCGACCTGGGGTTCTGCGAGCTCGGCTCGATCCGGACGACACCCTGGGGTTCTTCTGGTCGTCCATGTCGCGAGGAGGTAAGCAGGAGGTGGCGCTCGCCGGCGTTTCGTCCTTCTGGCCGGAAGGAAAGAAGAAAAGGAAATAAAACGATTTTCCCATAACCCCCTAGCTTTCTGGAAAACTGCAAAGAGGTCCTTTTCCCTTTTAAAACTGAAAAGAAACATGGTTTTTGAGGGCCTTGTTGTAAACAGAAAATTTGGCAAAAATACTTTTTGGAAACCTCACAGAATTCCCAACCTCCCCATGTTTTGCTTTGGTGAAATTGAAATATTTTTCAGTTCAAATTTTTGGAAACCAAATTAAGTACTTTTTGTGAGATTTTCTGAAACCATTTAAATTCACAATTTAAATTGGTTAAAACATGATTTAAATTTTTGTTTTCATGCATGTATGAGATGAACACAACCCACACACCCTAGTGTAGCAAAATTGGGATGTTACAAATCTACCGCCTTACAAGAATCTCGTCCCGAGATTCCCGAAGGAGAAGAAAGAAGGAACACCGGTTTTGAACGATCTTCTCGAACCTTACGGTTCTCTTCTGAAGAGGTTGATCCGTAGCATCTTGAAGTATTGAACGGATACACCTAGGTAAGAGGGAAACTCTTAGGAAATGATCTTCACGAAGATCGAGTATCTCATGGACAACTCATGACAAGAATGTGCGTAAAGAATTGTTGAGTTATCATGCATGAAACACATCAAGGTAACGGAGTGAGTAGAAGATGGTTTCAAGTTTGTGGACGATTGGTCTTGAAAGGATTTAGAATATGAGCTTTGCACAAGACTTTAAATCCTTTTGGAAAAGAAGGGTTGAACAACTTTTGACATCGAGATTTCTTCAAACAGAATACCAAGATGGTGATGATGGTCTTGAATATCACAACGTAATATCCGTATACGAAGGGAAAACACGAGAAAACACTTTAATTCGTGCGTCGGAGAGAAATCGATACAAGATCATGTTCACTCTTCGAAGTGGACACAAAAGATGAAGGAACTTTCATTCCGTTAAAGTTTGTCGAAAACTTTGTCAAAGATCGGGATGTTACTTCACGGCAGAAGAGGAGTAACCAAAAGAAGTTGGAATACCATGATGAAGGAGGAAGTCTTGGTCACACCATAAGGATGGTTAACCTACGGGGATTAGAATACCGGCAGAAAATAGAGAATCTCTTTCCTATTGTGGGTTAGACGTAACAATACATCTATCACATGGTTAAGATCCCATGGCTGAAGTGACTGACAAATTCACACAATGTGTGAGATGAACAGAACTTCAGGTACAAACAACATGAAAAAGGAGCTGATCAACGGCGGTTACAAAACACCACGAGATGTTTTCATGGTGAACTTGTTTCCACTAGAACAAAGGTTTGGAGGTTCAACGGAAACATATTGGAAAGATCAACTTCCAACTTATCCTTGATGTTCTAGATACTCGCAGTAGGCTCACTACAAGCCTTCTGTAGGTCATCAAGTGAAAAGTGAAACTCCGGTTTGGAAGAACGGTGAGGAAAACTTGTTGAGAACAAGCCACACAAGAATTCTCACAGGGAGTGGTTGTTCTTACGGATTCAAGGGGATATGACATTAGGCCTTCCGGCTAATTGTGTCAACCACCACATCAACCATGCCGGATTCTGAAACCCACCTAATTCAATACCCTTGATAAAACACCAACCATCGTTGCTGCTTGAGATTCAGCTCTGGTTAGTGGATTTATAGCTCAGGCTCGGTATGTTTGAGCGAAGAGATTTGCACCGTTTACCAACGAGATACATATGCTGGATTCTCAAGATATGGACTACAATTTCAAGCTCGAGAAGATGAGTGAGATTGCAAAACTCATGTATTAGCAACTTGAGAAAGACGGTTGCATCTACATGGTTTACTTTTAAAAGAACACATCGGAGTCCTTGTTGGGGAGATGTTTACAAAGATAACGAAGTTCTTGGACTTCTTCTCTTTTACGAACAATCAGTCAGTGGCTTAATGTGGATGGAAACTTCTTCCAGTAGATGGAGGTAGCAACCAACCATCTCAAGAATAGTCCACACATGCATGACCGACTTGGAGTTATTCCCGAATGAACAAGGAAACTTTACTCAGATCCATGGCAACAACTTTCACCTTAAGCACATGAACCGGGGTAGGTCACTTCGAACATCCAGAACTCAACTTCGTGATGACACAAAGATAGTTCTCAAAAGTTTCCAACATTAGTGCCAATTGTTCAACATGAACCTCATTAAGCATGGAGAAAACAAGGATGTCATCGTTAAGTTCAACAACACCCTTATCAAGATACTCCAAGAAGAGGAATTCATATGTTACATGAACATGGCAAAATATTGGCCAGACTAAAGGACATGAGGGTGTACCCGGCAAAACACCATGAGTAGAAACACCATCAAGACAGTCCTTGGATCTTTTCTCGATTTGACGATAGCCCAAATAAAATCAAGGGTAGGATGATAGCATGTCCACTGAAGAGATACTATCATGCTTCAACACAGAAAGAACTAGACATCCCTTAACTGAGGATCAAGTTAGGCGGAGCTTTTGCCTTTCAACTCTCCAAGTTGTTGTTTAAGCTCAACCAACTAGCCCAAGGGTGTCTAGCGTAGTTTCTTGGAGAATGGAGTAGTTCAAACTACCCCTTATGTAGACATCCCGGTCAGGTAAAACCTGGTGATACTTCTAGAAAGCCAACCAGAATATCACAACCTACCGATATGTCTCGGAGTTTGGAAGGAAGCTTGCTTTTCAAAGCACCCGATAAGGTCATGAGAGCTTTGGTATGAACCTAAATCTCTGACCAAGAATGTGCACCAGAATGAAAAGATCTGGTAACACGATCAACTTTAAGTAGAGTCTGGGTGACCGATAATGCTAAGAAGGATACAGATATTTTCTTAGAATTTCCAAAGCAATAAGAATTGCTAGGAATATCTGGTACACACATCAACGCATAGACCCACCATTCTCAAGCACTCAAGCTTGGAGGAAGGGGGTGAGGACGTGTAGGAGCATCACTTCATCAATAAGGCCATGAAACTTAACACAGTCTCGTGATATAAAAGAGTGTGATACTCGAAGGTAGAACAGAACAGAAGCTGATTAAACTTCTTCAATCTGCGGATTACAAAACTTTGACCTGGTCCTGGAGATGAACGAGGTACTGGAGTTTGTTTCTCCTGACATTCCAAGGTGGAATGTTTTGACGGAAAACAAGAGCAAATGCATTGGAAAAAATCCAACACACATATGCAACTTGGTTCCAAAACAACGGATGTAGATTTAAGAGCAACTGGAAGAGTAGAATCATGCTCAGGGGAGATCCTAGGATCACGTTGATTGCACAGGGTAATACTTATTTCTGGAACCCATGCCAAGAGGAGAAGTATAGCTGAATCAAGAACGAAGACTTGGAATTCATCATGACGACTCTTGTTGTGATCCCTCTGATTCCAAGGGAGAACCTATGGCTGTTGGAATTGAGATTGCCTAGCCATCCTGAGGTAGAACAGATTCTTCAGGATCCAAAGAAACATAACTTGGGTTAAAGGTCAGCATCCTGTACTGGTAGAGTGAGCATCACATGGTTATAAAACCACAAGATTCAACCCACCACCATTCAGCACATTCCAGGACCTTCGGTTCAAGTCCAAGAATTAAAATCACAACGAAAGGAGTAACTACTATATGAGTGCCACAAAGGACACTACCATTAGCAATCATGAGGTATCTTCCAAAAGACAACGATAGCTCCGGAACAAGTTTGAGCAGAGGATAACGGACACATTCGAGATGAAAAGGAAATCTCGAGGTTCAGAATTTTGAGACTTTAGAACAGGGGTATGTGGAACCTATACACCTTTGAGAGATTATGATTGGAAGAGAATCTCCCAGTTTGAATCTGGAGATAACGGAACATGGAACACACACGACTCTAGAAACTCATAACTAGGTCAACTTGGATAACAACGTCCTTGCCAACGAAGGCACCTAAGTTTTGAATAACTGGAACCTTTTCAAATCCAAAACAGGTAAGGAGACCCAGAGTTAGAGAGGTACCAGATAAGGAGTAAAAAGAATCCTAAAGAGATTTTCACAACTCATTTGAAGTTTCAAAATAGTTTTCACAAACACTAGACTCAACATCGACCAAGCAGTAAGGTTTTCCTACAGGCAGTCCTGCTCTGATACCATGACCTGTCACGACCCCGGACCCAGAGATATACATATTGTTATGTGCTCCTAGCCATGGACTCACAAGGGCTTCAGGGTTACCAGCCCCGGCCGCAACAAACAACGGCAGGCAGACTGGATTCATTGGCACGTGGTCCGGATCCCCAGTCTACTACTCCTTGTATCCATGCTAGTCATAACCAACTATGCATATCAAAGCGTCCACGAATCGAAAGAAACTGAAGGAAACGGGACCAAAGCTATACAGAGAAGCTATGTATCCAGAAAGTGCAACAACAATCGAGAGTTACTGGGGTTACCTCGCCCCAGGCCGATCACATCGACAGGCGGGCTCGGACATGGATCATCGGCTCCACAACCCCTCAACTGCGACAACTATGCAGGCATAGCCAAAACTGTATAACAATGATCTCGAAACCAACAACCGATCAAAGCAGTACTCTAAACATGATGCTGTATTAAACAGGTGTTACTAGAGTATAGCTTACAAGCAGAGGTCACATGACCCAACATTACATCACACAACGGAAGGCAAATTATGTTCCTAATCAACAAGAACCAAAAAGGCCTGAGAGGCCGCAACATAAGGCGACGTCCCAGCCCATAGATTCCAGGCTGCTACCTGGGAACCCCAAACTACTCGTCGATGTCCACGTTGAATCACCACTGAAGTGAGGAACTCCATCTGAACCAAAATTAAGTAAACCTGAGTACGGGAGGTACTCAACAAGACTTAGTTAACCTATTATATATCTGCTATCTTCAAAAAGGGTTTTATGAAGGCTGATTTGCGTAAAGCAATCTTTGTTTTGCAAGTTGAGGAGGAATAGCACGTCTCAAGGAATATTTTGAAAACGGATGAGAAAGCTACTCGACTACTGAAATCATCATCTTTTTAATCCACCAATATCATTTCAGCACCTCGTGCTTCAAAGATCACCACCTCAAGTTGTTCCGGTAACTCATGCTACAAGGTAACCCCTCTCGGCATCTCCGAGGAGGCATCCTTCATTCGTTATCAGCAAGTTTTAATCATTCCGTTTAAGTTATCTATGATCACAGAATCCGTCACCAAGTCGTCCTTAACCGCGGACACGGCTTTTTGAAAAGATTTAACCCTGCAGGGGTGTACAACTTTAACCACACGTGCCAACCAACTCTTGATGCCAGATCATTAGCACTAGTCCGGGAAGTGCCGGCAGATGGAGGTTGACCACGACCTTTCCCTTGCTTCGCCTATTCCATGAGTCGCTCCGAGTAGAGATGGACCGCCAATAGGGAGTGGCCATCTCCTGCCGGGTCTCTATCATTGTGAGCGGTGCTTCAACTACTGTCTCGCCACAGGCTGTTACACCGCCACGTCCTAGTTTTGTAAACATTTTTAACATCCCCGCGAATCCAAATGGAAATCCCAAACTAGGCAACTCATGGAACAAACTAGGCAAGTTGAGACCGAGGGGAATCTAAGCCCCGTGTGGATGCACGCTCAGTCTTGGCTCGAAGACGAGAACTCGCTCCTAGGGGCATGAACGAGACAACCACCACAGACCCTCTGTGGTCTCGTCATCCACACCTTTAAATCATGTTAATCAAATTCTCTTAAATTTCCACAACATCCTACCATACTAGATTCATTCGCAACTCTGATTCATCAACCGGATGGAGAAGAGATCAACAGACATGTATGACTAAGCATGGCATATTTGAGGCTCTGGCGATACACACAAACAAATCCTATGTCTTCTAGGAGCATTGAATCATGATATCTGGGTTATGCAAATAAATAGGATAACTCTATCTATTGACTCAAGATACATTGGAATCGAATGCATTTGTACGAGAACGAAAAGTCTTTCGAAATCATATATGGGCAGATAAGAGGTTATGCTTGCCTTGCTTCAAGAAAACCAGAGAAAGTCTTCAGGAATAAGTGCTTGACTTGTCGGTTAGGTTCAAGTATTCTCCATTGGAGTTGTTGGCCTTCTCTTCGGAGTCACGTTCTACCGAGGGGGGGAACAAACACCGAAACAAGAAAAAATACAATCAACACATGGCATCGATGCAATGCGCAATATGTATGCATGAGCAAGTTAATGCACTTAAATAAATCCCTAAACATGTTCGATGGGTTGCTAGGGTTCGTATGGCAAACATGCAATTTTACCGAAATTAGCCTGAAATAGACTCCTGAGGGGGTTTCGGGCGATTATGAAAGTGAGTACAATTTTAAAAGCTCAAATGGGTTTGAAAACATCATAAACAGGTTGCATATGTCATTTTGAGCAATTTGGTATATAACTTTTAATTTTCTAATTTTAGTGAATAAAAACTTATTTTTCTATTTTTAAATGAATAAACAACATTAAATAAAGTTCAAAACTCAACTTTGTCAAACATGAATGAAAATGATATAGTTGGGTAGAGAATAATTTTCTGAACATTTTGGTACCTCACTTTCATTTTTCTGAATAATATTTTGGGAAATATTAATTTTACAAGTTTTTTATTATTTTCTGTAATTTCCTGGAAAGAGACAAAATAGATGTGACGTCATGATGACGTCGGGATGACGTCATCAATGGCCAAAAATGGCGCTGGCTTGATCAATGTCACGATTCAGCGCACGATTTTGGAGTCGAAGATCACCATGCGGTAGAGGAGATGCTAGCGAGCCTTTTAGGGGCAGCGCCGCTTCCAGATGGTTGTCGGAGGCTCGCCGGCAACGAGGTGGCGCGGCGGCCGACGGTGACCTTCGGCGCCACGGCGAACCAGAGGGGTAGGGGCGAAGGCGGGAGCACCTACGTGCTCAGGAGCTCACCTTGAAGGTGTTGAGGCAGGCGGAGAGGGCGGAGGAGGTCGAGAAAGGCGGCAATGGCACACGGCGGCGCTCGGACGACCGCGAGGAAGACGGCGCGATTCCGTCGCTTCCGGCCATCCCGGATGCTCATCTCGCTCGTGGAGGACGAGTGGAACACGGCGGAGCTTCTGGAAGTCTCATCTCCGCGGCAGGGGGCGTGTAACGGCGGCGGCGTCGAAACTCTGGCGTGCTAGGTTTTCGGTTAGGGTTTCGTTTGGCAGGGAAGAGAGACAGAGAGGGAGGGCGACCTGGGGGTTCTGCGAGCTCGGCTCGATCCGGACGGCACCCTGGGGTTCTTCTAGTCCTCCATGTCGCGAGGAGGTAAGCAGGAGGTGGCGCTCGCCGGCGTTTCGTCCTTCTGGCCGGAAGGAAAGAAGAAAAGGAAATAAAACGATTTTTCCCATAACCCCCTAGCTTTCTGGAAAACTGCAAAGAGGTCCTTTTCCCTTTTAAAACTGAAAAGAAACATGGTTTTTGAGGGCCTTGTTGTAAACAGAAAATTTGGCAAAAATACTTTTTGGAAACCTCACAGAATTCCCAACCTCGCCATGTTTTGCTTTGGTGAAATTGAAATATTTTTCAGTTCAAAATTTTGGAAACCAAATTAAGTACTTTTTGTGATATTTTCTGAAACCATTTAAATTCACAATTTAAATTGGTTAAAACATGATTTAAATTTTTGTTTTCATGCATGTATGAGATGAACACAACCCACACACCCTAGTATAGCAAAATTGGGATGTTACACCTTCTTTTACCCGAAGACCCCCGGAGCCAGAAGAAGAGTCGGAGGGTGGGGGCAAAGGAGGGCCCACACCATGGTTGGGAGCGGCACCCCCTCGGGCTCCCATTTCGACTACTTATGCCCCGTAAACCTAAAATCGAGGGGGGTTCGTCATATTCCAGAGAAACACATCAGAGCGCCGCCGTCACCTCGAAACTCAATCCGGGGATCAGAAGTTCATGTTCTGGCGCCCTGCCGGGACGAGGATTCGGAGGAGATCATCTCCATCGTCACCGCCACCACTTCTCCATCAACCATACATGATTCCCTCATCCATGTGTGAGTAATCCGCGATGTAGGCTGAGAGGGATGGAAGGGATTGGATGAGATCGATTATGTAATAATGCAGATTGTTAGGGCATAGTGCCTAGTATCCGTTGTTAGTGCTTTTTACCGTTGTTGCAACTTGTTATGCTTAATGCTTGTCACTAGGGCTCAAGTCCCATGATCTCAGATCTGAACATGTTATTGTTTCATGAGTATAATTATGTTTCTTGATCATATCTGCAAGTTGTTTACACACATTATTGTCCGTAACCCGATGCCCCAGAGTGACAAAAATTGAGACAACCGAAGGGGATTGCTGTGATATGAGGATCACATGCGTTTATGGAATGTTAATGCTTTGCTCTGGTGATTTATTAAAGGATCACCTTAATTACCAGTAGTTTCCCTTGAGGCCCCGCTGCAAACGGGCTGGTAGGACAAAAGATGTTGTGCAAGTTTCTCATTGCGAGCACGTATGACTATATTGAAACACATTCCTATGGTTTTCCTAGAACTTGGATGCTTTATTATTATCTATCTGTAATGCCCATGTTTTGATTATTATATGAACTATCTTATCCATGCAACGCCCGTTCATCCATCCCTATGCCTACAGTACGTTAATCCCGTTGTTTCCCGCAATTGCTACCGTTGTTATTATTTTACTCATGTTGTTATTTTATTACTACTGCTACTATAAAACTGTTACCACTGATAAACTGTTGCGAGCAAATCTACTTTCAGGTGCAGCTGAATTGACAACTCGGTTGTTAAGGCTTAAAAATATTCTTTGGCTCCCCTTGTGTCAAATCAATAAATTTGGGTTTTACTTCCATCAAAGACTGTTGTGATCCCTATACTTGTGGGTTATCAATGCGCAATGAGGTTCTGGTATTCCAGTTCTCAAGGTATTTTTTCCACTCCAATCTGGCCTATATATAGGATTAGCAAAATGAGGTTGGATAGAGCCCTAGATTTGCTATATATAGGAAGAAGTGTACAATTTGGTACATATACAGTGCATTAATTTACAAGTTTGATCAATCCTACAACTTCGTACTAGTAGTGTATTTACAAGTTCAATTTGACTCTCAATGTGATCCTGATCTCACTTTATATATTGATTACTGCAGCTGTGTGAAGGATTGCCAGCGTCTGATTGATTTCCTTACTAAACGTTGTATAAGTTTTGCTAGCGTTGACATACGGGGTGACAGGAGAGTGATGTACAATACCTGGAAAGCTACAATTCAACCACGGTTCCATGTGGATATCAATAATTTGTTGCAATTCAACAAAGAAAGGACCGGAATGGTTGAACTCGCTGCAGAACTAATCCATGCCAAGTATAGAGACAAGAAAAAGGAATTCCCAGAAAAGGGGCACAAATTATGGGCGCAAGAGCCACTTGACAGTCTTAACACCGAGTAAGCAGATAGAGATGCTTATGTCGCGTACGAGTTGTATCGCAGGATCAGGGTAGTGAATAAAGGGAAACGTTACCTCGAACTAGCACCGACGGTAATTGTCTGCACTAGAGTCCCAGAACCAGGGAGCAGGAAGCCTCTCTACCATTGAACAAGCGCTGAAGGTGGCCGGATGCATGAGGTGTGATAACTTCGTGGGAGTCATGATGCAGCATGCTCTTAGCTAGCTTTCAGTGTGTTTTTATTTAGTTTGTACATAGGCTATATTCGTGTGATCAAAGTTTGTGTCTAAGCAGTATATATGATCCTCTTGTGTAATCGTACATTACAGTTTAGTAGCACTTTCTTTTTACATTCAGTTTATGTATATCCGGTGAGCTTTCAGGCTTACTATATTAAAGAAATTAAATCTTCTTGGATTACATCGAGGAGAGGGACACACGGCGGTGCGCGCCAGCATTATAGTCTCGTAAATTGGGGCTACGCCATCGATTGCTTGCAGCGACATGTCCCTGTCGCGACGAAAAATTAGGGTTGTGCCATCGACGATCGACGACACGTCGCAAAGCGTCAGAGCCCGTCCCGTCGAATTAAACATGTAAACCAAAATGTCCAAAGCACACCATCGAACGCCACTTTACATCTTTCTTCACCTATCCGGTCGGTCAAACAAGTCCCCAGTACAAGTTCGGAAAAAACCCCAGGAAAAGAATAGCAGTGGAGCGTAGAGGATTCATGTCGCCGTCGCCGTCTCCGTCTCTGACGACAAGGGAGGATAAGCAGAGGAGGCGGACCGTCCCCTCTGCAAGTATTTGTTGCTGGCGCGCGAATTTTTTCCAGCGTCCGTCGATGAGCCAAAAAACCTGGATTTTTTCTCCGCCCGTACCAGAACGTCCGAATTCAAGGTTAGTCCGTCTGGACACATAATTCTATAGCAAATTCCTGCATTATGTAGATGTCATATTTCATTAAAAAATGCCCCTACTTTCTGGATTAAAATCTGTACTACTTTCTGCCTGCGTGTGTGTAGTTCTAAATAGAAAGGCTGGATATGAATGCCGCGTGTGATGTGAGCCTACCGGCACCATATGTGGTAGAATCGATCATCGTACACCACTGTCCTTCACTGTCAAGATTAATCAATCCCAGAGTTAAAAAAAGTGTCAAAATCAATGAAAAATATCCACGTCTTTAAAAAAAATCACGTTGTTGCCTACACTCAGTGTGCCTTGAAATTAGCAAATCTGCAGGCAGGATAGATTCACCTACCCATGTGCGTATGCTGCACGCGGGTAAATGACAAAACGGTTGATGTCATTCTGCATTGCCAAATTCAGAAATTTCAAAAAAAATTAGCACAAACCATTTATCTGATTTAAGATCTGTTTACATCCTTGGACTAGTCACGTCAAGATTTTCGAAACTAGATCTCATTTTAATATGTTCCGATGATATTTTTTGACACTATTTCATGGGTAATATCAATTACTTATTTGCAAAAAAAAATTCTTATTACAGACTTTATCTCACTTAGTTAGATAATGACTTTAAAATTTTCAGGACATAATTTCTAAAATGTATTGTGAAGTTTTGGCTATTGGCAAGAGTATCGTTAATAATCCAACAAGTCTTTTCTTGTTGACTTCACTATGTCCTTGAAATTTTTAACGAAATCAACCTTCAAAGAAGTGTGAAATTCATCAAGGTTCTCACTCGATATCTCAAACTTCCCTCATCATGTATATGATGTGTTTGAAATCATAGTGCCACATGAAGGCGGTGTCAACCCAATCACAAAATATGTTAGAAAAAAAATGATATATCACAAATTTAAAACATTCATAACTTGATCATGCACGAACGAAGTAATCCATAATATTCTCATAAGATAAGCACGACTTCGTCCTATGACCACAAGAGTATTACGTCACCAAACATGCGACCTTATTACAATAACTTGAGCCGAAGCTCACAAGTCTTTCAAACTTAAAAAATAAATGTGGAGATGTCTTCAACCTTGGATGATCCTTTATGCGTCAGTCTTGACGCTCACCAACACATTTTATTCTTCCATCTCCTTAGTTTTCGTAGCTCCTATATCGAATGCATAAAATTGCTTCAGCAATCGATACATGATACGTTGCAAACGTATCTATAATTTTTTTTGCTCCATGCTTTCTTTCTATCCAATGTCTTTATGTTTTCCACATGTTTTCCTCCGTTTTTCGGATGTTTTCATGCATTGACATATTAACAAGATGCCCCAGGCCGGTTATTGTTTTCTGTTGTTTTTGTATTTTAGAAAAGTTCTTAAACAAATATTCTCGGAAAGGGCTAAAAATTCATGGAGATCATTTTTTACCCAGAACGAAGTCGGAGGCCAAAGAATACATGGAGGGGAGCCAGGAGGCCCCAGGGGGTACCAGGCGCGACCCCACCCTAGTTCGCGCCTGGTGGCCCTTGGGCGCCCTGGCCACCGCCTCTCGTCGTCTCTTCGCCTATAACTTGACATTAACCCTAAAAAGTTCGGGGACGGAGATATTTTCCATGAAACATACAGAGAGACGCTGCCACCTCGAAATTCCAATCTAGGACTTCTACAGCCCTATACCGGCATCCTGCCGGAGGAGGGAATTGCCACCGAAGGCCTCTTCATCGCCATGATTGCCTCCAGGATGATGTTTGAGTAGTTCATCTCGAGGCTTCGGGTCCATAGCAGTAGCTAGTTGGTAGTTCTCTCCCTTATGACTCCATGTTTAGAGTCTCGCAAGCTGCCTCACATGATCAAGACCACCGTTATGTAATTGTGCATGTTGTGTTTGCTGGGATCTGATGAACCATGAGATTATGATTATTTTGTTCATGTCAAACTTAATTAGTTTCTTCACTTATATCTTTAGAGAGTTTTAATGTTGTCTTGTAATGCTCTCCGGTGTTTATGATTAACTTGGTCACGCAGTTGTTTTCACCTCCAAGAGAGGGTTTATATGCTAGATAGTGGGTTCATGCCTCCCTTACATCTGCGCTCGAGTGATAGAAACGTGATGGGTGGGGATGTGTTGCTTCCACTAGGGAGAAAACAACGATGCTCTTGTCTACGGACGAGCATCATTTCTTACATTACGTATCTTACTTAATGCAATTTTCTGTTGCACACAAAGAAATCACTTTGTTGCTACAAATTAATACCAGATAGATTTGTTGGTTAGTTTTCTTGAGGTGGACTATTAGATATGGATGCATGCTGGAAATCGGTCCATATTCCCTGACGTAATGCCTACTATGTTAGAACCCTTACACTATATCTCGTCATAATAGTATTGTTATATGTTGATGATTTGTCACTTGCCCAGCTGTAATTTCTTCACCCATGTATGTTTTCTTTGGAGAGAAAACACTAGTGAAACTATGGCCCCCGGTCCTATTTTTCGTATCAATACAATCTTATTTCAAGCACTTTCATCATTGTTTCCTTGCTGCACTATTTTTACTTCTATTGCTTTTCATTACTCTATATATTTAATTCTTTAGTTTTTAGCAAGACGAGAAGCCTAACAACCTTCTCGGAAAGTTGGGGACAAGAGAGAGTTTGTGTGTTGTGTACTGGTTCCATGCTTGTTGATGCGCCAGACAACAATCAACCTTCTCCAAGTCTTCGAAGTCCTACTGGTCAATAAACCCTGGTTCCACAATTATGGGGAATTTCCACTAGACTGCATCATACATTTCTCTTGGGGTGACCCAACGAGTGTGTAATCACGTCTAAGAGCATCAAGAATTTCTGGCGTTGTTGCCAGGGACTTCAAGCTTGCAGCAAGGGGAGTCTCACACTTCCACTTTCTTTCTGATGTTTTGCTTTTGGTTAGTTTACTTTTGTTTAGTCTTGTTTTCACTTTATCAAAGATCCAAAAAAAATAGTTCTCTGGTTTCTAGTCATTTATTTGCGTTGTTAGTTTATTTTGTTTTATCTTGCAAGCATGGATACCAATGATACAACCAAGCTTTGTGATTTTACTAGTACCAATAATAATAATTTCATATGCACACCAATTGCTCCATCTGCTGCCACAGCAGATTCTTATGAAATTAAACCTACATTGTTGAATCTTGTCATGAAAGATCAATTTTCTGGTATTGGAGAAGATGATGCCTCTCATTTAAATAACTTTGTTGAGTTATGTGACATGCATAAGTATAAACAGGTAGATGGTGATATTGTGAAATTAAGTTTGTTCCCTTTCTCGTTAAGAGGAAGAGCTAAAGAATGGTTATTGTCTTTGCCTAAAAATAACATTGATTCTTAGACTAAATGCAAAGATGTTTTTATTGGGAAGTATTATCCACCTACAAAAATTATACAACTAAGGAGTAACATTTTGAAATTATAAAAAATGATACTGAACATTCTTCTCAAGCTTGGGAAACAATGAAAACTATGGTTAAGAATTGTCCCACACACGGACTAACTACGTGGATGATTGTCCAAACTTTTTATGCATGATTAAATTTTTGTTCAAGGAACTTATTGGATTCAGCTGCGGGAGGAACCTTGATGAACCTCACATTAGGTGCAGCAAAATAAATTATTGGATGATCTAATGACAAACTATTCCCAATGGCACACAGAAAGGGCTCCAACAGGTAAAAACGTAAATTCTTTTGAGGAGGTCTCTTCTTCTTTGAGTAATAAGATTGATATGCTTGCTTCTTTGCTAGTGAAATAAGTGCCTATAGATCTGTAACACCCGGGGTTTTCCCCAAAATAGAAATTGTTTGTTTTGTTTTTCGCATCATGGCATCATGCATCATCATGCATTTGAAAACTTGCACACTAGCTGAAATCCATCAAAACCTATTTTCTAAAAATTTCAGAAATTTATTTGATGTATAGCTCTGATTTTATTTGTGCCCAAACTATTTCTGAAAGAAAAAGATAAAAACATTTTGGGGAGGAGGCAGCCCATCTCCCGTTTGTTTTGGGCCCTGGCCTTCTTCCCTCTCCTTCCGTACACATCACAGGCGCATGAGGCGTGAGGTTGTCACTGTCGACCACCCCACCACCACGGCACCACCTCATGGTCCCCTCCTCCCCCTCCTTTTGTCTACCCGAGAGAGGCTCCCCAAACCCTAGCCTCCTTCCTCTCTTCCCATCCTCCGCCACCACCTATCTCTTCTCCCTTCCCCCACTTTTCTTCTTCTCCACAATCAAAGCATCACCATGGCTGCACCTCGGACCTCATCATCGTCTCGCCGCCACGGTTTCCGTAGAGACGAGCTAGCCGCGGAAATGGAACCACCATGCTCTCCATGTCGTTCACGCTGAAGATCAGGAGTCGGCGCCTCCCAGATCATCGTTGCCGAGGTCGTCTTCCTCCTCCGGCCATGTGTACGCTGGAGCCTTTTACTTCGTATCCTCTACATCTATGTCGCCCCGAGCCTCTCTGCTTCGGCTACAGTCTAGCGGTGAGCACTCTGGCCGTCTTGGACTCGTTCCCCTCTCTCCCTCTGCTCTGGTAGCGGCGCTCGCTGCAGATCGTCGTCAGCCTCGTCCTACTCTCTGAACTTTGTGTCCATAAAATTCAGTTAACAGAGTTCTAACTCTTCTTATTAAGTCAAATCCGTTTACTGTCATAAGAACGCACACAGCTCAGTGGCAGCGCACTCAATCCATCTCCTAGGAGACCCAGGATCGAATCTCACCCGAGGCAAACCTACCACCTTTTCCTGACTGTCAGCCCGCGTGGCGCCAGGGCCCGCGAGTCAGCCTCTTTGGCTAGAGTGCCCGTTGGTAGAACTCTCCCAGATCCAGATCTGGATCTAGAATTTCGCACACAAGTCCCTAGCCTTTCTGTTTCTACACCGGAGCCCTTTAGTCCTTTGTTTTCCTCTCAAACCAGTCCAGGTTTGTACAGAAAACACCAACAACTTAGAATGCTCATATCTTTTGTTCTAGTAATCCAAATAACACAAACTTTATGTCTATTTTTATCAGAAAAATGCAAGGAATATTAATTTTTCATCTATGCTCATGTTTGCATCTTTCATCTTGCATTATATTAGTGTTATGCATGTCCACCTTTTCCTGATTTTACACCTCGCGCAGCCAGGTCCCACCTGTCGGTGACCTTGGTGTCCAGTGCGGATGCCAACCGCACCTAGTCAGCGCCGCGTGGCGCCAGGGCCCACGAGTCAGCCTCTCTGGCTACAGTGCCCGTTGGTAGAACTCTCCCAGATCCAGATCTGGATCTGGAATTTCGCACGCAGGTCCCTAGCCTTTCTGTTTCTACACCGGAGCCCTTTAGTCCTTTGTTTTCCTCTCAAACCAGTCCAGATTTGTACAGAAAACACCAACAACTTACAATGCTCATATCTTTTGTTCTACTAATCCAAATAACACAAAATTTATGTCTATTTTTATCATAAAAATGCAAGGAATATTATTTTTTCATCTATGCTCATATTTTCATCTTTCATCTTGCATTCTAGTAGTGTTATGCATGTTCACCTAAATAATAAACATGGAATGTGTTGAGCTATCTAATTCAGTTTGTGCCCTACTCCATTTAATCTTGTATAGCTCACCTATGATATATTCTCCATGTTAATCAACATTTAATTTGATGGTTAGATAAATAACTTGAACCTTCTGATTAAATTGCTCGGACTTCGGTTCCGATTAAATTGGTTATGTTGCATCTCGCATGTCATGCATATAAAATAGGATCATGATGGATCTTTTTCCCTAATAGTAATTGTTGCATCCGGTGTTTCTTCTAGCACTTCGCTTTCTTCGCGGATAGGACGTGAGATGATGTGAGCAACGACAAGTTCTGCTACCTCTACAAGCTGGATTTCATGCAAGCTTTACTCACTTGCTATCTATGGCTGCCGTTCCTCACTTGTTACTGATGCTTTCCGTTGTCTTTATTCTAGCCTTATGATTCGATACTTTTGTCTAGATCCTATCATATGTTTACCTCTCCCCCACCTCCTAGAAACAACTTATGGCAATAATTTTGGTTATATAAATAACTTTGGTTGTAACAACTATAGGCCATATACTAATAATAATGGTAATTTATATGGAAATTCTTATGGCAATGATTACATCAATCCTAAAAGTTTCACCTCTGATCTTGAAAACATGCTTAAAGAATTTATCACTTCAAAAAAAGGATTTCAATAAACTGTTGATGAAAGGCTTGCAAAACTAGATAATCTTGTGCAGAAAGTTGATAGTCTTGCTCATGATGTCAAAATTTTAAAAATTAGGACTACACCTCTTGAGGCCAAGAAAACCGAATCTATGAATTCTATATAGGTTCAAATAAATGATAAAAAAATAATGTTAGCTCAAATTCGTGCTAGAAGAGAAAGAGAAGCTGAAATTGCTGAAAAAACTACTAAAAGTGAGCCTGTTAAAATTTGCACCATCCAACCCTTCGAAGAAGTGAAAACTTTCAGTACCCATGAGTATCCTAATGCTTATGGACATATTCATGTCAAAACAAATGGGATTGGAGAGGTCATGACTTTATGTAGAAGGAGTCCCAAAAATTTGGAGAGTGAAAAAAATTTCTAGTGAGAAAATTGTTGGAAGTGGGATTGATGATAATATGACTTTAGAAGTAAATTTTCCCACCATGTTTGAGGATGATAAAATTTATTTTGATAATTTCACCATCTCTGATGTTATTAAGTTTTTACAAAAATTAGCTAAAGATCCTAATGCTAGTAAGTTAAATATTGCTTTCACTAAACATATAACTAATGATGTCATTGAAACTAAGGAATAAATGCTCAAATTGAAGCCTCTATTCCTAGAAAATTACAATATGATTGGGAACCCATTATTAGAATAGGAGTGAATGGTTTTGATTGAAATGCTTTGTGTGATCTTGGTGCAAGTTCTTATATTATGCCTAAAAGTTTATACGATATGCTTGATTTGAAACCATTGGATGAGAGTATTTTGGGAGTGCATCTCATAGACTCCACTCTTAAAAGACATTTGGAAAGAATTGATGATGTTCTTATTATTTCCAATGATAATTATGTTCCCGTTGATTTTATTGTTGTGGATATTGAATGCAATTCTTATTGTCCTTAAAACATGTTGTGACAGTAGCTAATGTTTAAATTGAGTGCTTGACTTGTGTTGAAACTGAACCAAGTGGGTTTATTATTTTTAGGCACTAACGTTGCTAATGAAGATTGTGAGAAGTTTTAGGTGGAGTAAGTTTCAAGTGTAGAGAGAGAAGGATGATATGAGAAGATGAAGGATGGACAAAAGCTCAAGCTTGGGGATGCCCATGTCACCCCAAGAAATATCCAAGAAGTATAAGCGTCGAAGCTTGGGAATGCCCAAGGAATCCCGTTCTTCATCAACAAAAATATCAGGTTTCTTTCAATACACTGTATTTTTATTCCTTCACATGATATGTGTTAATTCTTGGAGCGTAATTTTATTTTGCATTCAGTTTTTGTTTTGTTTTCTTGCTGTAATAGATGGATGGATCCTAGCATTTTTAGTTTGGATAGAGACATCCTCTGTTTTCATTGTCTAGAACACTCTAGTTTTCACTCTCATTATTTTGTGAGGATTCAGTTTTTGCTATTACTGCATTTAGCTCTTCTTTTTCACTCGAATTTTGTTCCGAGCTTGTTGGTTTGGTTCAGTTATATATGATTCGATCTCTTGTCTTTAATGATTATTTGCTTTGAGAGTTGTTTCAAATAAGTTGATTGGTGTTGGAGAAGAGTAAAATATTTCATGCTTATAGTGGTGCAATAGGAAGCTTGTTTTGACTGTGGCTTAGTCACCTTTATCCTTGATGACTATTCAGTTTTTGACTTATAATATCACTTCATGTTTGATTAATAATGTTTTGCCGTAATGCCTGATTATGACCGTTATTTCTCTCTTAGTTGGTCACTCCCAGTCTCTTGCTAGCCTTCACCTTGTACTGAGTATGAGCTCTAATCGTGCATCCAAGTCCCCAAAACCAAAGTTTTCCAATGTGTCCACCATATCTACATATATGTGTTATTTCATCGCCACTCCATGTAAATTTTGTGTGTGCTACCTTTAAACCTTGAAAATTACTAAACCTGCTTTGTGTTCCTATTTTAGCTCATGAGGAAGTATTAGATGCTTTATTATTTCTTCATGTTTGATGGATTCACACTTTGACTAGCCTGAATAATGTGCTAGTCCCTAATATTGCAAAAAGAGCAGGAATTGGGTGCCCAACCCACAAAATATAAACTACAAAAATCACATGGAATCTCCTGACACTATGGACTTGAGAAATCATGAACTTAGCTTGTGCAAACAAAGGAAGAAAGATGAACGTTATGGTTATTTCTATGGGATCCGCTCTTGAAGCTACTAAACATGAAAAGATGATAAGTCATTTAATAGAATTCGTTGACATAGACATACACATCTCTCAAAATTATATTTTCAATACCTCTGTTTTATTAAATAAAAAGGTCTACCACATTAGTAATCCCTACTTCCCTCTGCGAAGGGCCTTTCTTTTACTTTTATGTTGAGTCTTCACCTTCTTACTTTATCACCAGTTAAGAGAGCATAGGATCTCAAAAAAAAAGTTAAGAGAGCATAGTTGTCATTCCGAGTATAATGTGCATAGTCCCAAAATTTATTAGATTGATTCATGATGATAGTATTGCTTGATCTCAAATTATTTGTATCTAGTCATCATTTGAACTTTGAAGTTGTCCTAACATTTAAGATTTGCTACTCCATGAAGGACAAGCTGGAAACCACTTTATTATGTTTTTCTTTATGATTGAAACAAACATATTACCTTCAATGCATTATTGCTCAGTGTCAATTATTTGTATTACTTTTAATGTGCAACATAGTTTCTAAGTTTACATTAGTTCAAATAATATTTAGCATGCCTTTGTTAAATTACTTTGATCTCATATTATAATGCTTTTACATAACGTTGATCAAGATTGTGTTGGCTTCATGTCACCTTAAAAATTATTTTGTTATCATTTACCTACTCGAGGACGAGCAGAGTTAAGCTTGGAGATGCTGATACATTGCAAATGTATCTATGATTTTTTATGCACCATGCTTGTTTTCAATCCAATACCTTTGTGTTTTCCATCGTTTTCTAGATGTTTCCATACACTTACCTATTAACAAGATGCCCCAGGCCAGTTGTTGTTTTCTGCTATTTTTGTATTTCAGAGAAGTTCTTAAAGAAATATTCCCGGAAAGGGCTGAAAATCCATGGAGATCATTTTTTACCCGAAACGAAGACGAAGTCCAAAGGAGACACAGAGGGGAGCAAGGAGCCCCCCCCCGGGGGGAGTGCGAGGCGCTAGATAGTACCAAAGTAAAAGTTTTAGAATATATCACCCCGATAACCTCATGGTCAAAGGATGAATTGTCATATAACTGTGTTGTGATATGATATTAAGGACAAAGATTTCTTAATGGAATCTCTTAGCATATCAACTAATAGGGTATACCCTGCCATATTGTTCTCTTCCAACAATATGATATTCGTTGATGCTGATATAAACAATGTCCATGATCAGGAAACACAACCATCAAATATCAAATAAATTTGTCATAAAAGGAAAGACTAGTGTGTGATACTTTGTTCATGTTACTACATGTGAGCACGAGTTTTCCTCTGGATCTCATATTTAGGAGCCACGTCAGTTATAACATAGGACATGTTTGGTTCAGTTTCCTACACGTTAATGG
Source organism: Alopecurus myosuroides (assembly GCA_028641055.1). Classification (NCBI taxonomy): domain Eukaryota; kingdom Viridiplantae; phylum Streptophyta; class Magnoliopsida; order Poales; family Poaceae; genus Alopecurus; species Alopecurus myosuroides. Next base: position 438,939,879 of record CM054059.1, on the reverse strand, counting down.
TAGTGAATCAGTTCATGGTGCTAATGGTAACGCAATGGGGAAAAAATCCAAATTTGTTTGGTTCATGTACATGTAACGAAAGTGGATACAAACATAACTCTTTTGTTTTCTCTCCAGACCGACAATGCCATGAGAAATCCAAGAAGACATCAGGCACATATGGGTCAGGAATTCGGAACTACACCAGATCTGAGGTGGCAGGGGATCCGGAAAAGAAGCAATAAATCAAGCGGGTTAGGGATCGACGACCTTCGCTGCTCCCTGTATGATGTTGTACTGCCGCTGCTCCTCGCCTGGCACCGTAGCAGTGAAGTTGAGGAAGTCTGATGGATGATTGATGGCTCTCTGCCGACGCCGACGCAACTTCGTGGATGTGTAGGGGGAGATTTGGGTCGCTGGGATCTACAGGCGATAAAAATTGCGGACGGGAGGATTCTCTGGACACAGGACTGAGCTTGCTAGAGGTAACGATTCGTTAACGATGGGGGGTGGAAGGGATCAGTTTTGACTTGAGGTGGGACGTGTTTACATGGGACTTGTTTACGGAAGGAGATAACCAAACATTATTAAAGGTATCAGATTGCAGTGTAATCAAATAACGGACGGAAAAGTGTGAACCAACCACACTCATAGTAATATGAATCATAATTATGAAACAAATGCACAAATATTATTGCCTTTTGGGCATACATCCAACACCCACTACCTTTGAAGTTTAATATTCTTGTGTGGCAGCTGCTCCGAGACCGGCTTCCCTCTGGGATCAAGGTCTTAAAATTCCACAGTCCGGGGGATGGCATGTGCTCCTTTGTAGGATCCCCGAGTCGGGAACCTACATCCTATCCGCGTGTCCTGCTGCCCGGTTCATGTGGAACTTCGTTCATGAGGCTCCGGGGCCAGTGTAGGCTCGTATCTCGTCAAGTTCCTGGAAACACTGGCGAACCATGCCAGTAGGGAAAGGCGCCTCTACTGATTGGTGTTTGCGGTGATGGCCTGGACTCTATGGATTATGCAATAAAATGGTTATTGAGAAGATTTTTCTGAGGCGTGCGTCTGACTCTGTGTTCAAATTTTTGGATTTTTTTTGCAGTAGTGCCACCCGTTGTGTAGGCAATGGGACAGGGCACGGCTTGCTGACATGATCGACAGACTTCTCGTGGCCGCGCGCCGTATTTCCTCTCCGCCGAGCCGCTGAGGTTCCCCAACCCTTGAGCGGGCTTTCTTCTCCATCCACACCCCTCCCCCCGCCCCACCTCCCGCACCTCTTGCTCTTTTCGTATTCTAGTTTGGGCTTGCTTTGTGTTGTTACCCCAACGGACTTGGTATTGTGTGGTGGTGTTGTACGTGCTACTTTGTATGATGTGGTGGGGAGTTTGCTTTATTTATAAAGCGGGACGAAATCCTGTTTTAAGAGTAGTTCGATTTTGTAATAACTTTTACTTCCTCGTCAAACTCCTGTGTTAATTAATAGAACGAGCTCGACAAAACTTTTGCCTCCGTACACTGGTAGAAAAATGGCCTTCGGTATGCCAGCATCAGTCCCCAAGCGTCGCGCCCCGTGACTAATGAGTCTTTATTCCCGGGTCGCCAGGAGACCCGCGACAGACCAATCAGACGTCGCGGTTTGGGAAACGCGTTGCCGCGCGTGGAGGGAATTAATTCCGGTTGACCTCGCCGCCCGGGACTATTGGTCCTTTATTCCCCGTTCCCGTGGCCAACCGGGACCATTGGCTCTTTATTCCCCGTGCCCGTGGCCAACCGGGACTAAACATCGGCTTCTCGCCTTCCCGCGGCGGTTTTTATTTCGCGAAGAGGCAGAGGGCGCCATTTCCACTGCTCGCTCTCTTCTTCCTCTGTTCTTCCTCGTTCTTCCTCTGTTCTTCCTCTCTCGCCATTTCAAGCACACGCACGCAAAATGGCTGAATGGACGGAATACGATGGGAAGACACCATGCGGCAAGGATTTGGACGTGCTCTTCAGCAACAGTTGCGCGCGGCTGCCTGAAGCTCTAGGTCGTTTGGCCGATCTGTATTGGGCAGCTCCCGAAGAACACCGGTTCTTTGGGCTCGATCTGGAGTACACGGCGAATCAGCAGGATGTTGCCGTCATCCAGATTTCGTTCAAGGAGACGGTGTTGGTCTTCCAATGGTCAAGGTACGTAGAAGCTAGCACACGTCCACGTACAAATCTTGCATGCATGCATTTCGGGTTTTTTGGTTGCATGTGAAGATCATATGTGCTGCAACTAATCTAACACATAGCCTATTTTTGTTGTTACAGTAGCTCAAGGCATTGCCCGGACCTTGTTGATTTTCTTGTCTACAATGGGTTCGACTTTTGCAGCGTTGACATCACGCAAGACCGCGTGAAGTTGGCGCGCATCGGTGTTGTGATACCTGAAGATCACTATATTGATCTTCAGAATCTTATCCAGTTCACCGGGCCAAAGACCGGGATGGCTGTCATGGCAAGCTACTTAATCGACCCCTGCTATCACCGGATGAAGACTGATTTCCCCCGGCAGAATCACAACTATTGGGAGGAGACCCCATTGCGCATGACGAACCTCAAGTATGCGGCCGTAGATGCATATGTTGCGTACGAGTTGTTCCGCATCTACTCGGCGGGGCCATAGATGATGTATGCGTTCGATATTGCGCATGTAATGGTTATCTATAATTAGTAGTATATATATATGTAATGGATAACTTTTGTGATCGACTCTATATATATATGTTAATTATGAAATGTGATCGACTCTATGTTTGTGTTATGTGTGATCGACTCTATGCATGTAATTAATATTGTTTGTATTATTGTTCTTTATTTTTTATATATTTTTTCATTTTAAGATTTTAAAATGAATTAGTATTATTTTTCTTCATTTTTTGATATATTATTTGTATTTTTAAGATTTTAAAATGAATTTGTATTATTGTTCTTAATTTTTGATATACTATTTGTATTTTAAGATTTTAAAATTAATTAGTATTATTGTTCTTCATTTTTGATATATTATTTGTAATTTTAAGATTTTAAAATGAATTAGTTCTATTTTTCTCAATTTTTGGATATATTATTTGTATTTTTAGAAATAATACAAATTAAAAGTTAATGTTTATTTATTTATTCAAAATTATTAATTACATCATTACTTTTGTTTATTAAAAGATTTATTTGCAATTCAAACAATTAAGAAATGTGGCTTCGACTAACATGTTAATAAGATTGATATGATACTACTATCACATACATGCGTGAGAAACACTTGGATTCGGGACGGGATGGAACTCGGAAGTTAAGCGTGCTAGTGCTAGAGTAGTGGGAGGATGGGTGACCGAGCGGGAAGTATGACCATGAGTAAGTAATTTGACTAGGGATAATCTTAGTTAGACACTAAGCAAAGCAAATAATACAAATTGTGAAAAAAAGAAGGGAGTGAAAAAAAAGGGAGAGGGAGTGAAAAAAAAGGGAGTGAAAAAAGGTGAGAAAAATAATTAGAAACCAAATGAATTAAAAAAATTACGAAATAAATCTAGTCCCGGTTCATGTGGCCAACCGGGACTAAATGTCCTCCGACCCCAGGCTCCGCCACCCGCCCACGTGGACGGGCCTTTAGTTCCGGTCCGTAAGTAGCGGGACTATAGGGGGGGGCCTTTAGTCGCGCGTAGCTAGTCCCGGTTGCCTGGACGGGATTAATGGGCCTGGCGAACCGGGACTGTAGGCCTTTTTTCTACCGGTGGTATTTTTAAAAAAAAACTTTACATGATATCTCAGGCCCTATACGTGATATCATAATCATCTAAAACAGATGAATAATTGATAGTAGAGAAGTTATTATCTTCCATGTTTCTTTCTATTGCTTGGTTGACTGCCCTGATTTTATATACTCTTATTCGTCCAACTCCCTGTTCTGCAACTCTAGAGCTCGTTCAGCATAGGAAAGGTCCGGATCTGACCATAGAAGATAGAACTGGTCGCTATTGCTTGAGAGATCCATGCATTCATGTAGCGAACAGTTTCAGTGCTACGTGCATGTTTTTAGAATGCCAATAGACTTGATGGGCTTTCTCAATGTGAACGAAGATTTGCTTTGCTAAGTACTTTCGCCAACATGAGTTCTACACCGATTTGGGGCATGCAGGATGCTCCTGATAATACTTGGAGACCTGATGGCTGCAGGTTCTACTTCTGTTCTTGAGCAACAATGCACTCGTCAAAAAAATAGATGACAGAGTTAAGTCTGGTTGGAAGAATATGCGTCCAAAACTAGTGACCGAACCGGAACAACGGGCGGTTCGTACGACATGCATGGAGATGGATCACTCAGATCTAGTAGTCCATTATTCAGCCAATATTCCAGAGCTAGTTGCTCGCTTCTCGGTCAGACGGAGGAATTGTGCGGTATATAGTTGCCGTTGCGTACACCTTTGTCCATGACCAGCGAATTCGCCGTGACAGTGAAGCTAGCCCCGGTGAAACGATCGAGAGGTTGTTGACACCATGTGCTAAGTTGTGAACTTATGGCAGTTTTTTGGGTTCACATATTCTATATGTGCACTTGTAGCTAGGTCTTCTACCCATGTTGTGCGGCTAATAAACGGTTTGTGGTCGGTGCATAGCGAACACCGAAGATGTATATTATGATTGATCCACTCGACTTCTGGCAAACCAGATTTCGTCGGCAGGGAGTGAAAACCGAAGATGTACATTGGTTGACGAACCGGCTTTCTGGCAAGACAAATTGATTGTCTCCCTTGTAACCGTAAAACAAGTTACTCCGGGCTTCGTTTGTTCTGTTGTTCAGACCAGATTAATGTGTTACTGAATTCTGTTGGGAAACGCCATAGGATGGCAGCCCACTCGGTGGGTTTTGCCCAGTCCAACCAGGGCAGAAGGTTATCCCTACTTTGTACGTACGTTTGGGTCTTATCCTCTCTCCATCCCCTTTATATATTGAGGCACTGTACGTAGTCTAGAACAGAGAAGAGAAATAAAGATTAGTTTGTCCACACTGTGTCATTTTTCTTTCCTGTACGTGTGTTGATCTGTGTCTTCGTCTATTTCGACATCGCCGCACATCCTCGGGACCGGCCAGCCGGCAGAGGTTGTGTAACACGTTATCAGCACGTGTCTCTTCATCGAGCCTGCACCGAGTCTGCACCCAGCAGGCTTTCTGCAAAAAATCGCGAAGGTATAACTCAGATCTGATCGCAAAAATGGAACCGTGACGAAATTTACTTTCCGTTTTTCCGTTTTGCGTAATTTTTAGATCAGATCTGTGGTACGGATTTCTCTCCCGGGGATCGAGATGATACGATGTCGCCGGCCAATGTCGATATCCCCGGATCACGAGAGATTTGTTGACTGCACCGCAGAGAGCCGGTACAAATCCGATCCAGATGATCACAGTACCGCCGCGACGCATCCGCTGTGCGTTCGTGCCGCCAATATTCCAGATGATTTTCCAAATTTTCTTTTTGGTATTGTGCACCTGCGGCATCCATGGACGCGCCCGTCTGCGCCATGGCCGCGCCGCCCCGGCCATCCCGCCGCCGAGCTGGCCGCACCGTGGCCTGCTGGCCACGCCACCGCGCCGCCCACCGGCCGCACCGCCGCGCCACGGCGCCGCCGCCCGCCTTCGCCCGGAGTAGGCCGGCCGCCGCCGCCACGACCTCGAGCTTCCGCTCGGTCGCGCGCGCGTGCCGCAGCCCCGCGCTCGGCCCGGCCGTGCGCCGCCCCTGTGCGCCACCCCGCCGCCGCTGGCCCGCGCTGGCCCTCTGCCGCCCGCCTGGAGCCTAGAGGAGGCCGGCCGCCGCCGCCGCGACCTTGAGCTCGCGCTCGGTCACGCGCGCGCGCTGCCGCCTCGGCCCGGCTGGCCGCGGACGCCCACGCCGCGTCGCCGCCTCAGCTGGCCGTCCCGCCGCCACCCACCGCGCGCTGCCCCGCCGCCTCGTCCTCCGGCCCCGATGGCCGCCGGCGAGCGCAGGCCCGGCACCAGCCGCCACCGCTCAGTTGGCTCGAGGAACCCTACGTTCCTGGCCGACGCGGGAGGTGGGCCGGCCCGCCACGGGCCGCGGCCGATGGGCCGCATACGGTTCGAAACTACTCTGTCCAACAAAAAAAAACTCTTGGACAGCGTTGTGCGGCTCGGTGGGCTTCGGCCAATTTCATTTGGCCCGTACACGGCCTGCTATCGATACGGCCTGAATCGAAAACGGCCCGCGCGGAAAATTTGACGTTTTAGCACCCGGATTTTTTCAGAATTGCGTACTTTTTATTCGTGCTGAATAACTTTACCAATAAACCCCTGAATTAGTCTGTTTTTGCTGAAATTGCATATTTGGGTACAAAATAAATTCGGAAAGTTATTTTTAGGGCCAAATTTCACGTTTCGAACGCGCTTAACATAATATCTCTTCATACATGCTTTTATACCATGTTTTACAACTATAATTAATTGTTTAATTCATAGTAGAGCACTGTTAGCATGTTATTTAAATTTTGGAAGGCCGTCATATTGAATTTTTGTATCAACATCGCTTTATACAATCGATTACCTGTTGTAATCTGATACATGTTTGCATAAATCGGAGATGGCCGGAATCATGAACCGTGAATTCGAGGAGTTGGCTCGGACTGGGCTGAACTACCTTGCTTGGGCCTCGGACGTGGAGATCCTCCTCGAGGGCCGAAAGATCAAGGGAGCGCTGGATGCGGGGACCCCGACGGCCCCCAGCACCACGACTGCTGCAGAGAATGCGCAGGCACTGCATTTCCTCCGCCACCACATGAGTGCTACGTTGAAAAACGAGTACATGGCTGAACGGAGTGCTTCAACACTGTGGGCCGCTCTTAAAGAGAGGTTCGCTAGGTTGAAGTACCACGTCAAGCCAAAGGCGGAGGGGGATTGGTTGCGTCTGAGGTTTGCGGACCACAAGTCGGTGACGTCGTTCAATTCCGTGTTACACGTGATTTGTGCGAATCTCAAAACGTGTGGTACGAAAATCACAGACGAGGAGAAGATATAAAAAACTCTCTCCACCTTCCATCCAAGTAACCTCCAGAATGCGCGGAACTACCGCCAGGAGAACTTCACGCAGTACTCGGCGCTCATTGACGCCCTCTAGGTGGCTGAGGCGCAGGATGAGGTTCTGAAAAAGAACTTCAACTCGCAGCCTTTCGGAGGGGGCCCAAGCCAGGAAGGTTATGCCGGTGCCTATAAAGTGCGCCAGCCAAAGTTCAAGCAGCGCGGCAGAAAAGGCAAAGGCAAGAAGGGACCTAACCACCCCCACCCGGCCAAGGAGCAAAAGGCGGGTAAGGGGGAGGTGAGGCCCAAAGACTGCTTTCGCTGCGGATCGAAGCTTCACTTCTCCAGGCAGTGTCGTGCTCCCAAGCACGTCGTGGACACCTTCAAGGCCAAGAGAGCGCATGAGGCGCACCTTGTCCAGATGGAGGCACCACCGGCGCCCGCTGCGGCGCCCGTGATGATCCCCACGCCCCCCGCCGCGCCCGTCGTGGCGCACACCGGGGCACCTGTGGAGGCACACGTGGCGGTTCCCACGAACGCCACCGTGTCCATGGAGGTTGAGCACACCGTGTCCCCTCCAACGCCACAGTTGGACATCGCCGCTGCCGCCACCATGATAGCCACTGAGGAGAAGCTTAGCGAGATGGAGATCTCGGCTGAGCTGGATGGTTACCTTGTGGACTCCATCTAAACTCCGCCCATTTATTCATGATTCTTATGGCAATAATTTGATACAATTCATTCGATTTGGTTGTAAACTCTATGAGAGCAACATTATTTGTTTTCTAAAACATTTATCGGTGCTTGGATGACTTCTCATCATTCATTTATTCCATTATTTTAAATAGAGATGCTTATGTTCTGTTCTGAAATATTTGCATGTTTAATTATTATTACTGTAGCATCTTCCTCGCTCTCGTTTAATAATTAGACACTATATTTTAGAACACGTGTGGCGCCCGAATGGAGGAAACGTGCCTTGCCGATAGCGGTACCACCAATACCATCTTGAGAGATACAAAGTACTTTGAGTCCATCAAGAAAATTCCAGGGAGTATTACGACGATCGCCGGCTGCGGTCCTCATATAGTTGGCTCCGGACGAGCCACTATAACACTCCCCATGGGAACAATTTTGATCATTAATGATGCATTGTTGTACCCGGAAGCGACTCGTACTCTCTTGAGTTTTAAAGACATTCGTGTTAATGGGTTCCACATTGAGACCTATGATGATGACACCGGTAAGGAGTACCTACTCATCACGAAACGCGGTGAAAATGGTAAACATGTTGTCGAAAGGCTTCCTTCGTTTGCTATAGGGTTGTACTACACTAAGATAGTAGCACTACCCATGTACACTACCCTTAAAACTGTTTTTAGAAGCTCTGAATTATTCTGCCTTTGGCACGATAGGTTAGGCCATCCCGGTCTTATGATGATGAGAAACATAATTAAAACTCTAATGGTCATAATGGTAATGTGAAAAATTTCCCGAATCCTAATGATTTCGTGTGCTCCGCATGCGCTAAGGGGAAATGAATCATTAGACCATCACCCCTAAAGGTGAAGGATGAAATCCCCGCGTTCTTGGAACGTATCCAAGGGGGCGTTCTTGGAACGTATCCAAGGGGACATATGCGGTCCTATTTAGCCCCTTTCGGGTTCGTTTAGGTACTTCATGATGCTCATTGATGCTTCCTCTAAATGGTCCAATGTTAGCCTGCTGTCAACAAGGAACCATGCTTTTGCAAAATTGATCTCTCAGATCATACAAATGAGGAATAAATTCCCTGATCATCGTATTAAGTCTATTCGAATGGACAACGCCGGTGAATTTACTTCAAAGGCGTTCGATGATTATTGCATGGCAACATGAATCAAACTTGAGCACTCTGTACCGTCCACACGCAAAATGAACTTGCGGAGGCATTGATTAAAAGAATTAAATTCATTGCCAGACCGCTCCTTCAGAGTTGTAATTTACCAACTACATGTTGGGGTCACGCGGTGTTACACGCTGCCAATCTCATCAACTTTTGACCATCGGCCTACAACATCCATTCTCCTATGCAGCTTGCGCAAGGGTCGGCACCGAACATTTCCCACCTTCGTAGGTTCGGTTGCCAGGTATATGTACCAATACCACCCCCTCAACGATCAGCAATGGGACCATTCCGTAAGTCGGGGATATACGTTGGTTACGAGACTGTGTCCATAATCAGATTTCTGGACCCCGCGACAGGTGACTGTCATACGGCTCGTTTCGCTGATTGCATTTTTGACGAGGATCTTTTCCCGACTTTAGGGGGAGATAATCAACCCCTTGATAATAAAAGTCGAGAACTTACATGGCAAGCCACGGGGATCCACGCTCATGACCCGCGCACTGCTGAGTCTAATAGAGAAGTTCAAAAGATAATAGATTTGCACTCGTTGGCGAATAGACTGCCTGACCACTTTAGTGACTTAAAGACTGTGACAAAGTCGCATGTGCTTGCGCGCAATGCACCGGAAAGGGTTGAAATACCAAAGAGAAATCATGGTACACCCGCTCCCGTTCTTAGGCCTAAGAGGACGAGGAATTCGGTTTCTCAAATCCCAAGTACCCGGGGACGCCCGAAGAAAAAGGATAAGAGAGATTTATCGCAGCCTACTCCTGCAAAGGGGAGCCAGTTGAGACATGGCACAAGTACGGATGTTTCTGTGCACGAAATTCCGGACTTGAATTTTCCTACTTCGGAAATACCCAGCGAAGATGTGTGCGCACACATTAGAGCGGGAAAGCTAAAGGACCTTGCTCTCGGAATCGGAAATCCGGTGGAAGAAGGGAATGTGGCTGATGCACTCCATGACAAAATGGCCATTAATTATATTAATTAGGGCGAGTCAATTAATCGAGCTATGGCAAATGTCGACATTTATTTTGCCAAGAAAATTGCCTCAATCATAGATCTTGACCCAGAGCCTAACACTCTCGCTGATTGTAAGCAAAGGTCGGATTGGAAAGATTGGAAGAAGGCAATAACTGCTGAGTTATTTTCTCTCAACAAAAGAGAGGTGTTTGGACCTGTTTGTCTAACTCCTCCCCATGTGCGCCCCGTTGGTCACAAATGGGTCTTCGTTCGAAAGAGGAACGAAAATAACGAGGTAGTAAGGTACAAAGCAAGGCTCGTTGCTCAAGGTTTCTCCCAGCGACCAGGTGTCGACTTCGAGGAAACTTACTCCCCGGTCATGGATGGAATTACCTTTAGATACTTGATCTCAATGGCAGTAAACTTGGACTTGACAATGAAACTTACGGATGTTGTCACCGCTTACCTTTATGGTAATTTTGATTCGGACATATACATGAAGGTGCCCGAAGGTATCCCTGTTCCGAACCAAGATAGAGCTAACAGAGGTTTATACAGTGTTCAGCTTAAGAAGTCACTGTATGGACTTAAATAGTCAGGTAGGATGTGGTATAATAGTTTAAGCGATTTCCTTCATTAGAAGGGCTACATGAGCAATGAAGATTGCCCATGTGTTTTTATACGGAGATCACAAGATGGTTTCTGTATTATCTCGGTGTACGTGGACGATTTGAATATAATCGGTACACCTGAGGATATTGAGGAAGCGAGTTCCTACCTGATGTCGAAATTCGAAATGAAAGACTTAGGCAAAACTAAGTTCTGCCTAGGTTTGCAACTTGAACATTCCCCTGCTGGGATCTTAGTGCACCAGTCTGCCTACACCCAGAAGGTGTTGGAAAGATTTGGATTTGATAGGGCATATCCTTCTAAGACCCCGATGATAGGGAGATCTTTAAAGCAGGATAAGGACCCGTTCAGGCCTAAGGAAGAGGGGGAGGAAATTCTGGGACCAGAATTCCCCTACTTGAGTGCAGTTGGCGCACTCATGTACCTCGCGAATTGCACACGGCCGGACATTGCGTTCGCTATCAATTTGCTTGCTAGGTATAGTTCTAAGCCTACCAAGAGACATTTGAAAGGCGTTAAGGACATCTTCCGATACCTGCAAGGGAGCAAAGATCTTGGCTTGTTTTACCGGAGGAATCAAGACCTCACGGTCGTAGGCTATGCTGATGCTGGGTACCTATCGGACCCGCACACATCCAAGTCTCAGACTGGATATGTTTTCCTTTGTGGTGGAACCGCTATTTTCTGGAAATCGTCTAAGCAAAGCATAGTGTCAACTTCGACGAACCACTCGGAAATCATAGCACTATATGAAGCATCACGTGAGTGTGTATGGCTTCGACGGGTGATCGGCCACATCCAGCTGTCATGTGGGGTTAACACCGTCCAAACCCCCACCATTATCTATGAAGATAATGCCGCTTGTGTTGCACAAGTTCAGACGGGTTATGTGAAGAGCAATCTCACGAAGCATATCAACCCCAAGTTCTTCTACGCACATGAGTTGCAGAAGTTGAATGAAGTAAAGATGTTACATACTAAGTCGTGTGAAAATCTCGCTGATTTGTTCACTAAATCATTACCGACATCGTCTTTCGAGAGATGTGTTTGTGGAATCGGTATGATGAGACTTAGAGAGATGTAAGGTTCAGGGGGAGAATCTTTACAAACTCATCACTAAAATCTTAATCCCGATGATTGAGTACTTAACTTAACAGTTAAGTGAGTTGTACTCTTTTTCCCTTTAGTGAGTTTTTAGGAATTTTCTCACATAAGGTTTTTAACGAGACAATTCGTGCAACATAGCAAAAATATACCATGTGCGTTTTCGCCATATTTTTCCCACTGGGTTTTTCGGAGTTTTGAGGCATGGCTATACGGATACTACACAAGGGGGAGTGTTGGAAAACTTGGGCCATAGGATGGCAGCCCACTCGGTGGGCTTTGCCCAGACCAACCAGGCCAGAAGGTTATCCCCACTTTGTACGTACGTTTGGGTCTTATCCCCTCTTCATCCCCCTTTATATATTGAGGCACTGTACGTAGTCTAGAACAGAGAAGAGAAATAAAGACTACTTTGCCTACACTGTGTCCTTTTTCTTTCCTGTACGTGTGTTGATCTGTGCCTTCGTCTACTTCGCCATCGCCGCACATCCTCGGGACCGGCCAGCCGGCAGAGATTGTGTAACAAATTCTATCCATCCACCCTGACTCCAGTAATGCTACACTTACAGAATTTTCTTACGGATGCTACGTGGTTTAACGCCATTGGAAAGTCTCCTAGGCACATAACCACATTCCACATGCTCGCATCACTATACGTTCACTACCTTAAAGTCAGCGTTGCGGAGTTTAGATCAGATGCATGCTGAGTTGTATTCGCATGTTCCCTGCGCCCCTAGAGAACATGCGCTTGCTGATTAAGCAATGCAGACAAGACAAACCCTGCCAATTCTTCTTCCTCTTGACTCTACCCCGCGGGTATAAATAGACATGCCCAGGAGCAGCGTCTCCACACCTCAACCACACTGCAGCTAGCTAGCTTTCACTTTCAGTCTCCTGCCCCACAGCTAGAGCAAGTGGATCGAGCTCAAGAAAGATGGCCAGCAGGGTTGCCATGATCTGGGTGCCGTGCCTGCGCTGCTCCTGGCGGCGGCATGCCAGGGTGCAGGGGCGGCGCCTCGGCTCAGGGTCGGCTACTACCAGAGGAAGTGTCCGTACGCGGAGTACATCGTCAAGACGGTCGTCGACGAGGCCCTCAAATCGCGACCCGGCCTCGGCGCCGGCATCATCCGCATGGCCTTCCACGACTGCTTCGTCCAGGTACGTGCCCAGCTTCGAGCTTCCTGCTCATGCACGTGATGTGAAGCATATTGGGTGGTTAACTGTTGGCGCATGCACAGGGCTGTGACGCGTCGGTGTTGCTGGACGCGACGCCGGCCAACCCGCGGCCCGAGAAGCTCAGCCCGCCCAACTTTCCCAGCCTGCGCGGCTTCGAGGTCATCGACGCGGCCAAGGCGGCGCTAGAGAAGTACTGTCCAGGTGTCGTCTCCTGCGCGGACGTCATCGCCTTCGCGGCCCGCGACTCCGCCGCCTTCCTCAGCGGCTCTAGGATCAACTACGACATTCCTTCGGGACGGTTCGACGGGCGCGTGTCGCTCGAGAGCGAGGCGCTCCAGTTCCTCCCCCCGCCAATCTTCAACCTCACCGAGCTCGTCGACAGCTTCAAGGCCAAGAACATGAACGAGGACGACCTCGTGGTGCTCTCCGGAGCCCACAGCATCGGGGTGTCCCACTGCTCCTCCTTCACCGACCGCCTCCCTCCCAACCCCTCCAACATCAACGCCGCTCTCTCCGCTCAGCTACAGAGAAGGTGCCCGTTGAACCCCACCTTCAACAATGACCCCATTGTGGTGCAGGACATCGTGACACCAACCCAGTTGGACAATCAGTACTACTTGAACGTGCGCAAGCGCAATGTTCTCTTTGCCTCCGACGCGGCGCTGGTAACATCGACCCTGACAGCCAGGAAGGTGTTCCAGAACGCTTTGTTCCCCGAGGTGTGGGAGAAGAAGTTCGCCAGGGCGATGATTAAGATGTCATCCATCGAGCTGAAGAATGCTGCCAATGGAGAGATCAGGAAGAATTGCAGGGTCGTTAACAAAAAATAGAGATGATATCCATTATCGAGTTGAACTCGTGCGCGCACTTTGTTTTAGATTTGTTGACCGTTTAAGTTGCAGCATCTTTCCGTATAATTCATTTGTTGCATTCCGTTGTTCGCTTCAGATCGTCGCATTGTGTTGGTGACATGGGCCTGCCTGCCTGAATAAACGTTTAATTTTTGGAAATCCGTTTTGCCTCGGGTTCACTTTTGTTCATATTCTCACTTGCTCTTGGATTTCCCCCTGTGAAAGCAATTTCTGAATATTTTTCTTTACAAAACACATGGCCTACATGGCCACATCTGGCACTAGAGTGTCAGGGATGAAGCTATGAACTATGCTGTTACGACCTTGACAATGGTGATTCGTACTCTCGGCTTCCAGCGACGTCGATCAGACTGTTCAGTTGATTTTTTCTGCAATACTGATGTTGGTACTCCTGCCGATGTTGGTTGATTATTTTAATGGTTGTCTGCGCGCTCGCGGCCTTGGCATTGCGGCTCAAAATAATTATGGAGGAACCCTCTTTGGCATTTACAGATTTATGATGTGGTCTAGATGTTCTAAGAATGCCTTCAGAAAAATAGAAGATTGTGTCATAGAAGAAGAAAGATTTTAAAAATCTCAAAAATTTTCTATTTTCTTTTAGACTTTATTTTGTAACTGCCGTAGTCGGCTCATATATCTCTATCATGTATTATCTGCTACAATAATATATCACGATATTGATAATCATAAAAAGAAAGAGGGAGGGTGGCCACGATCACTAGAGTGCAAGGTGGCAGGGTTAGAGCATCTTCAACCGGTCCCCCCAAACCTTGTCTAGGATAGCATGGCAATAGAGAGGGAGTAAAAATACCCCACCCAACCGGTTCCCCCCAAACCCTTCTTTCGTGCCCGTACTGTGTGGCAATCTCCAAATTCAACCCATATGTGGGGAGAGTTTGAGGTAAGTTGGGCGTGCGCCGGCACATGACGCAGATCACTTTATCAATTTCTCTATTATTTATTTTGGCCATCTCTCTACATCCCCTGATCACATGGCCAGATATTTTCGAGGGCCATGGCTGGACACACACTTTTGATGGTGCAAAGCGGACACACCTGCAGACACTTTAGGACCATTTTTTT
>CM054059.1:438731494-438925030 GCA_028641055.1 Alopecurus myosuroides | reverse complement strand
AAGACCGGTGAGATTGACAACCTCACTGTACCGTTGGGACAAAGTATTTTGGTTGAGTTGTGTGCAGGTTCCGCGTTGTTGCTGACACCGGTGAGGCGCCATCACCACCGTCAGTGGCATCAACCTTCCGAAGATCCTCTTTCTCCTACTGGATTGTTAACCTTGGTTCTTAACTGAGGGGAAATTCTTACCGTTGTGCTCATCACACCCTCCTCTTGGGGTTCCCAACACACATTGCCAACATCAAGGATTTTTCTGGCGCCGTTGCCGGGGACTTAATCATCATCAAGAAGTCTCCCCGTCAAGGCACCATCCACATTTGCATCAAGAATTTCTGGCGCTGTTGTCGGGGAGAAAGAAGTTTTCTGGCAAGGGTAGTCTCTCACTCTCAACCTGTTTATTTTGTTTATTGTCTTGTTTCTATTTTTGTCTTGTTTTGCTTCTTTATATCAAAAACACAAAAAAAAATTAGTTTACTTTATAACTGTTATTTGATTTGCTTGCTTTTATGTCTAATTTAGTTCCTGTCACTATGTCATCGGAAGAAACAATCTTCACTTTCAAGCAAGGGAGCGAGGAGAGTTTCAAGGAAGCTTGGTTTAGGATTTTTTATTCTTATAGTAAAACCGAACCCATGATGACCCTGAATTTTTTTCTTAGTAGTTTTTACTTTGGTCTTGTTCTTTGCTATAGATATGCTTTAGACTCTGCAGTAGGAGGAGACTTCATGCATTGTGATGGGGATCAAGCTCTTAATGCCATTAAAAAGTTGATTGCAACTTCTAGCTCAACTAGTAATTCTGATTCATCCCTTGTGAGCTTTCAGGCTAGATTAAATACTCTTCAAACAAATATATCCTTCTTAAAAGAAGTCTATAACCAGATTCGTTCTTATTATGATTATATACCAATAAACTTTGAACCTTCAATGTGGATCCCTACAGTAGAAGTTGTTATAAATGGTGAAACTTTTCATGCTCATTGCGACATTATGACTGAATGTTGTCTTATGCCTAAAAATATCTACGAGTCTTTGAACATTTGGAAACTTTAGAAGGGGAGAAGAAATATCTCTTATCAATAATACCGCTGTTTTGCCCATTGGGATAGCTGAGGGAGTGTTTACAAAAATCATGGGAAGGACAATATCCACTGATTATCTTGTTATTGAATGTGTAGGACAAGGACAAATTATACTTGGAAGGTCCTTGCTGAAACTCCCAAGGGCAGTAATAGATGTGGGGAAAGGTACGTTAAATTTTGCCTTCGCACCAGGTTGTGGCCACATATTCCCCAAACCCAAGAAGAAGGGTAATAGGATTAAAAGGAGAGTTCTTGGTATTGATTTGAATGCCTCACTTGAAAATACTTGAGTTGCCTTCTATGCCTAGCTGAAATGCCCGTTTTATTTCTCTGTTTTCAACATGTTTTCCATCATTTCCTTTTGTGTGCTTTGCACCTGGGTGTTGTCTATTTACTTAGCAACCCCGCTGTATCTTTTCTTTTGTGTCTTTGTTGAGCCAAGTAAATCCTCCAGTGGAAAGTTGAGACTATATTTCGGATTTCTGCGCAGGAAACAGATTTCTGCTGTCCAATGTTAAATTCGTATAAAATCACAGAAAATTCAAAATGACCTGAGTTTTTTAATGCATAATCCTGGGCTATATATGCAACTTTGCTTAGTTGACCACCTTTTGATTTTAGCAACAGAAGATTTTAGAAAAAAATCATCTTTACCTGCTGTCCTGTTTTGACAGATTTCTGCCAATAATTGCATTTGTATCTTAATCTCTTTCTTTTGGTGTTCTTTTGAGAAAAAGAGTTTTAAAATAAGTTGTGACAGTATCTAATGTGTTTATGAGTGTTAGGCTTGTGTTGAAACTGAACCATGTGAATTTATTATTTCGATTGCACTAATGTTGCTAATGAAGATTGTGAGAAGTTTGGTGTGAAGGAAGTTTTCAAGAGTCAAGAGAAGAGGATGATATGACGTGATCAACAAGAGTGAAGAGCCTAAGCTTGGGGATTCTCCGAACGTACATCCCAGCAAATTCCAAGAAAACTCGAGCGTCTAAGCTTGGGGATGCCCAAGGCATCCCCTTCTTCATCGACAAATTATCAGGTCACTTCTAGTGAAACTATATTTTTATTCGGTCACATATTATGTGATTTACTTGGAGCGTCTTTTATTTTTTGCTTTTAGTTTGTTTTTATTTTTGCAATAAGCTTGGTTGGACCCCAACATTCTTTTATTGGAGAGTGACACGCTCCGCTTTTTCATGGGAATACTTAGTATTCTTAGTTTTTCTTCTAGTTGCTGCATTTATTTAGCTCTTGTTTTGTATGCATCTCTTATCAGAGCTGTTAGTTTTAATAGTGTTATGGGAGTACTCTCATGTTTTCTTGCTGTAGCATTTGGAATTTTTTTACTAAAGCATGTTTTGTATGGTGCTTGTTGGGAAAAGAAACTGCTGCTTGAGGTAGATTTTATAACGGTGCACATAGAAGCTTGTATAGACTGTGGCTAGAACTATTTCATGTCATGCTAGATGTTATTTTAGTTTTAAAGCCTTGTGGTTATTGAGTAGAATGAATAGCCTCAAATAGCTGAGAGTGTTTAATATGCCATTGAAATAATCATGAGTTGTTCTGTCATATTAAAGCATAAATTTGTGGTATTCTCCTTTGAATGTTTTATTTGGTTAACTTTGCGCATGCTCACACCATGTTTATGACTATGAACCAGTCACGAATAGCCTCCATGACCATTTAGTTTTTAAACTTGTGATACCACTTATGCTTTGATTAATGATGTTTATGTCGCAATGCATGATTATGGCTCTTATGCTCTCTTGATTTGTCGCTCTCAGTCTTTTGCTAGCCTCCACCTGTACTGAGTATGAGCTCTACTCATACATCCAACTCCCTAAAACCAAAGTTTTCCCATTGTGTCCACCATACCTACCTACATGTGGTATTTCATTGCCACTCCAAAGTAAATTGCTCATGTGCTACCTTTAAAACTTTTAAAATTACTCCTGCCTTGTGTTATTGTTTTTTCTCATGAGGACGTAAATAGAGAATATTTATCTCACTAGTTGATTGGATTTCACACCTTGGACTAGTGGCTTCATACGCTTATCCAATTGATAGAAGAGCTGGCAGCGGGGTGCCCAGTCCCAAATTAATGCAAACAAATTCTCTTCACTATTTTGCCCCTGAATTATCAGTCAAAGCATAATCCTGTAAACAAAAGACAAAGAGGGATCACCTTCTACCCAGATGCAGCCTTCACATGGGAGCCGCTCTTGTGAAATCTAGTTGGCTTGTGACGTACTGTATTTTCTGTTTACCATTCGTTGGCACTAGCATGCACCTATCTTAAAATATAGACACTCCTCCATGGTATGTGATTGTTGGCAGGCACCCGAGGATTCGGTTAGCCATGGTTTGTGTAAGATGGATGGGATGAGTGTCAAACTTTTAATACCTCTGTTTAATAAAATAAAACCTCTAGCACATGATTGATCCCTGCTTCCCTCCGCGAAGGGCCTTTCTTTTACTTTTATGTTGAGTCTCCATCTTCTAACATTATGCACAGTTGAGAGAGCATTTTTGCTATTCTGAGTTTTATGTGCATTTGTCCCAGAAACATCATCAATTGATTCATTAAGTTTTATTTCTTGTTCTCCAACTATTTGTTCTAGTCTTCCTCATGAACTTTGAAGGTGTCTTGGCATTTATGTTTTGTCCCACTCTTAAGGACTTGTGAAATACCACTTTGCCATGCTTTCTTTCTATTTGAAACAAACGTATATCTTTCTTTGCACTGTTATTCATGATCTTTTATTTGAGTTACTTCTCACGATGCAAAATGATTCCTATGCTTTATTATTAAAGTTCTATTTATCATGTTTGTGTTTAAAGTTCTATGATCTCAGCTTACATATGCTCTGACATTATGATGATCAAGTTTATATTAGTAGCATGTCAACTCAGAAATTATTGTGTTTTTATTGTTTACCTACTGGAGGACGAGTAGGAACTAAGCTTGGGGATGCTTGATACGTCTCCAATGTATCTATAATTTCTGATGTTCCATGATGATATTATGACAATTGCTACATGTTTTCTCCCTTCTTTATGTCATTTTTATCGATTTTTCCAAACTAACCTATTGACAAGATGCCACAGAGTCAGTTCTCTGTTTTCTGTTGTTTTTAGTTTCAGAAAATTTGTTTTGGAAATATTCTCAGAACTGGAAAATTCGAAGCCCGGAAGTCTTAGAATTCCTGAAGGTTCCACGGAATCCCGAAGAGACCCGAAGGGGGGGGGGGCCTCGGGGGGCCCACACCATGGGGCAGCGCGCCCCCCCTTGGCCGCGCCGGGGGATGGTGTGGGGCCCCCAGGGCTCCACCGCCTTTGCCCTTTCGCCTATTTATTACCTTCCAAAGGAAAACACTAAGCACCTGATCAAAAACCCCCCGAAAAGTTCCACAGCCGCCGTTGTCGTCAACCCTAGATCAGGGGGTTCTGAAACTGTCTCCCGGGACCCTGCCGGAGAGGAGATCATCACCGGAGGCCTCTTCATCACCATGCCTGCCTCCAGAGTGATATGTGAGTAGTTAAACCTTGGACTACGGGTCCATAACAGTAACTAGATGGTTGTTTCCTCCTCCTATGCCTCAATGTTTAGATCTCGTGAGCTTCCTAACATGATCGAGATTGTTCTTATGTAATTCTATGTGCTGTGTTTGTTGGGATCCGATGAATATTGAACTTATGCCAAGTTGATTATAGTCTTTATTGCATATGTTATTTGTGATCTTTCATTCTTTCCGTTGCTAGTGGTTGCTCTGGCCAAGTAGTTGCTAGTGACTCCAAGAGGGAGTATTTATGCTCGATATTTGGGTTCATGCCTCCTTTTCGCCTGTGCTCGAGTGACGGAAACGTGACGGGGGAGGATGTGTTGTTGCCACTAGGGAGAAAACAGCGGTGTGAGTGCCCGCGTGTACAATCATTTCTTACATTACACACATTGCTTAATGCGATTATCTGTTGCTTGCAACTTAATACCTAAGAGGGTTCGAATGATAACCTGAGGGTGGATTATTAGTCATAGATGCAGTTGGATTACGGTCTATGCATATTGTTGTAATGCCCGCACTAAATATCATAGTAGTCATCATGTCATGAATTTTCACTACGGTGCAACCTCTATTTGTCGATTGCCCAGCTGTAATTTGTTCACCCAACATGCTATCTTTTATGGAGAGACACCACTAGTGAACCTATGAACCCGGTCCATTTTCCTACACTGTTAAACAAACCACAACAATTTCCTGCTTTCTTTACTTACTGCAAGCATACACCATTTTCCACATTATACGTCTAATCTTTGTTTTCAACAAGACCGGTGAGATTGACAACCTCACTGTACCGTTGGGACAAAGTATTTTGGTTGTGTTGTGTGCAGGTTCCGCGTTGTTGCTGACACCGGTGAGGCGCCATCACCACCGTCAGTGGCATCAACCTTCCGAAGATCCTCTTTCTCCTACTGGATTGATAACATTGGTTCTTAACTGAGGGGAAATTCTTACCGCTGTGCTCATCACACCCTCCTCTTTGGGTTCCCAACACACATTGCAACATCAATGATTTTTCTGGCGCCGTTGCCGGGGACTTAATTATTATCAAGAAGTCTCCCCGTCAAGGCACCATCCACGTTTGCATCACTTATCTACTTACGTATGAGACATATATGTATTCTATGTATGAGACATATGCCTATATGAGTTTGTGACGAACATATTATTTTTATTTTGCAAGGACGTAAGTAATTTAACATACAACTCACAACAAGAAAAAACTACAACTTCAAATAATATAAGATGCATAGCGATAACTAATTATACTCGACGACATCACTTCGCTCTCCCACGTGTTCGGGATGGAGGCATGAAGTCGTCATCACTATTTTCATCAGCGACATCTTTCGATGCACCTACACTCTTACACTTAGTGGTAAAGTCATCGTCACTATTCTCTTCAACGACAGCTTTCGATGCACCTACACTCTTACACTTAGTGGTAAACATGCCTCGACTGGAAGTATAAAGTCATCTTCACTGTTCTCATTAGCGACAGACTTCGATGCCCCAACTCTCTTACTCTTGGGTGTGACATTACCTCGTTGACGAGGCATAAATTCATCATCACTATTCTCATCAGCAACCCCCTTCGATGCCCCACCACTTTTCCCCTTTGATGCGCCGCCACTCTTACGCTTTGATGCGCCAACACTTTTCCCGTCTGATATTGTCCTCAAGATCCACTCAACGTGGAGATTGGACTCTGGATAAACGCTAGGACATGGCCCAAACAGTGTGCGCATCTAGCCAAAGTACATGATCTTTTTGTTCAGGTACTCTGCGTCGACATGCCAGTGCTGCACATTGAGAATAAAATAGAAACATAAATTAGAACGATGACACTTCATTCAAACATAATATAAACTCGTAAATCGATTACCTTAAGTGCATAGGCCTCAGGAGAAAAATATATCTTATCGGACTGAGTTGAGATAGGCAACCCCCGAAGCCCCGCCTCAATTCTATTTAGCTCAACTACTCTCGACCACTTATGCCACCACATCGATAGTTCTTCCCGAATTTCTTTGGTGGATCAATGCGGGAGATTATATCTGGCTAATTTTTTCCCATAGCAACTGCGTGGTCCCCATAAAACTAACTCTGTCTCTACCCTTCCTACTATTGGCCTTAGACTATTTTGCCTCATGATATAGAATACACCATGAGCTATATGGGTCGAGACCGTCACTCGGACTAACTCAGAAGTTCACTACACACCATACACCACACACATCCCTCACAAAGTATGACGGGGTTTATATATATAGGCAGCCTCTGGAGACGGTGGTGGGGAAAAAAAGGCGGGAAACAGTGACGAAAAATCATGGCGGGAGACGCTGCCGGGAAGAAATGGAGAGGGACAAAGTGGCGGGAGAAATGGGGAGGGAGAAGAAAAAAATGGGCAAGCGACTATTCGGGATATTGTGCCCAATTGGATCTTGTCGGGCTTGCCAAGCCCGACTTCTCCTTCACTGCGGCCCGACTGGATACGTCGACGCTAATCGGGCCAACCGTGGCCGAAAGGCCTTAATCGAGCTAGGCAGGCCTGACTGGACCCCGTCGGGTTCAGCAACCCTCACGACTGACCAATATTTTAGAAAATATGCAAATCTGCATATTATTTTCGGAATTAAGTAAAAAAAAAAGTATTATTTAAAAAAAATTAGCCACGGTTGGTACATGGGAAAAATTAGCCACGGTGTGTCCCTCTCCAGCAAAACAAGGTCGATCGACGATTGGTACATAACTTTAGGAGTTGTCCATAATCTGAATGAGCCAAAATGAAATTTTCATTCGGGCATCTGTATTCCCAAATTTAGTTCAGTCTATTACTTGATTATAGGAAAGAATGTAACAATAACCTGCTTTACTTTTTTACTCTTTTGACATGAACATGCTTCTACTGATTGAAGAAATAAACTGCACGCGGGGCCTACAAGGAGAGAGGCCGCGAGATTAAAATGAACGAAACCTAAAACACGGTGCATTTTCAATTGTTAACTGCAATGACCAGCCGGGAATCCTAATTGTTAATAACCCTGCACGTCCTCCTGATCTCCCCGTTGGCGGCAGTCTTGAGCTCGATGGCGGCCATCTTGACCATCGCCTTGGCAAACTTCATCTCCCACCTGTTGGGTATAAACGCGTTCTGTAGCACCTTTATCGACGTCCGCTGCGACGACAGAAGCGCGGCGTCAGAGGCGAAGAGCACCTTCTGGTTGAGAATATTCGTGTAGTACCGCTTGTCCAGCCGGTCAGGTGTCACGATATCTTGATTCACCGTGGGGTCATTGGATATGCTACATTCCCTCTTTAGCTGGGCAGCAAAGGTCGGGTCCATGGCGGGAGGATTTGGGGCCAGGAATCCAGTGAAGGACGAGCAGTGGGACAGTCCAATGGAGTGCGCGCCAGAGAGCACCACGAGGTCGTCCTCATCCAGGTTCTTGGCCTTGAAGTTGGCAACGAGCTGCGTGAGGTTGAAGGACGGCGGGGGGAGGAACTGGAGCGCCTCGCCGGAGAGGGACACACGGCCATCGAGGCGTCCTGATGGCATCTCGAAGCTGATCCTTGCGCGACTGAGGAAGAAAGCTGCGTCTCTTGCAGCAAAGGCGATGATGTCGGCACATGAGACCTTACCGGGGCAGACCTTCTCGAGTGCCGCCTTTGCTACGTCGATCACTTCGAAGCCACGAAGGCTTGGGAAGTTGGGAGGGCTGAGTTTCTCCGGCTGCGGGTTGGCCGGTGTCGGGTCAAGGAGAATGGAGGCATCACAACCCTGTGCGAAAATGTTAACCGCAATTAATAATACCATGACATCGCACAAATGTTAGAAATGTATACAACTCACAAAATATATTCGTTGGACAAACTAACCAAGAAAGTTGATATGAATAGCGGGCCAAGATTTTTCGTATTTTTATGAATGTTAAAAAAAAATTTAGTATACCTGGACGAAGCAATCATGGAAGTGCAATCGAATTAGGCCTGCACCGATGCCAGGGTTGTTGGACATGGCAATCTTCACGGCCTCCCTGATGATGTATTCTGCCCGTGGGCACGAGCGCCTGTAGAAGCCAACTTTAAGCCTGAGCTTTGCAGATGGATATGGGGTTGGCCTCGGCGGAGTTGGTGCGGCCGGGCTTGGTATTGGAGCAGCAACGGGAGCAATGAAGCTTGGAAAAGAGTCTATAGGGCAATGTAAAGTTGATATCAGTACCGGGCATCTTCAGATAAAGTGTGGCTAAGAGAAGAACCATGCCATGTTTGAAGGAAGTCTCTCCCGGAGAATTACCTTGCTGGCTCGGTACTGGGGCCAAGCTTGGGAGAGTGTGGCTAGGGCCAGCGGCGGGAGCAGCGTGTGGCATTTCCGGAGTGGGGGCGGCGGCAGGTGAGCTGTATTGAGCAGTCACAGCGCCGAGCGATGCCAATAAGACCAGGACGGCTAGGTAAGCCATCTTTAGGACTAGTCCGAGAGTGTGGTATGAGATGACTAGCTTGAAACAACCTGTGCTCGATTGCCACTGTGTTTCATGACGCTGCTGTGCTCGTCTAGTTATAGATCGTCCTAGCGCCGTCAGAGGCAAGTTCGAGGAACGGACGAGGGATCAATTGTTAGGCCGCTGCATGTGCACAACTTGTTTAATTACTGCATGTTGTAGATCGATGTCAACTAGGGGAACATGGGTGAACAACGCATTCATCCGCCAACGTGGGTTAATTTGATTTGTATCTGCTCTTCCTTTGTAAGAGAAAAAAAAAAGAGAGGGAATGTTCTCGGTTCATAAAAGGGCGGGTATTAGCGTAAATGGACAAGTCTATACGATTTAAAAATCGTCGACCAGCGGAAGGCGATGACTTTGGAGTCTCAGCAACAATAATTCCATCCATGTGATCTAGCTAGGAGATCCAACTGCCTGCTGTTGCGCTCAGAAAGAGAGTCGGTGCAGCGTAATGTCTTGCACGATGAATATGGTGCGATACCGAGAGGAGAAAGTTTAAATGATAAAATAAGCAACAACTCGATTGGATCTCATGTACTCCAATTGCCATAACAAGGCAGCGCTAGAGTTTCACGGATCGAACTCATTATTTTAGGGTATTTGACGTATCAACTTTTTTTTCCAAAATGGGAGCTTGCCCCAGCCTCTGTATAGATTGATGCACACACAGGCAATTTTATTGCATAATAATATCAGAATTTGAATATTGAGAGTTTATACAACTCAAAGGCCACATGAGACTAGTAAGGACTGAGTTGTTAAGAACTAGCCTCTCTCGTCTGAGAGAAGTTTGTCTTGCCAACACCCAAGTTTGTTCTCAAATCTAGTTTCAACTGGGTTACACTCCTTATTTAGAAGTTTTCTATGATGGACCTGTACTACAAAGTACTTACAAGGTAGGGACCTAGTCCCACAACCAAAAGTATCTTTATATTTGTCCTCTAACTTCTTTGCTTTGCTAAAACATAAAATCCCGCTTTTATGAAAGTCTATTTTGAGACCTGATAGCTGTTCGAAGATACATAGGATCATTTTTATATTTACTGTTTTCTCCAAGTCATGTTCAATGAAAAAAAATAGTATCATCTGCATATTGCAGAATAGAGACACCCCCCCTCAACTAAATGAGGGATAAGGCCTCCCACTTGACCATTCTCCTTAGCCCTTGCAATGCGTATGGCAAGCATACATGCGACAACATTAAAAAGAATAGGGGAGAGAGGATCACCCTACCTTACACATTTTCTAGTTAGGAAGTAGTGACCAATTTTTTTTTCTTACGCAACACATAAGATCTACTATGGAGGTAAATGAGAGGATAGATCTTATTCGTTACCAACACGAAGCTCGGAAGGAGTTTCGATGACGATGTCGGTGATGCCTGATGAAGAGTCCAACGGCTCAGCCTAGCGGTGGGACTGTTGTCGTCTCCCCGTGTCCATCCTTCCGAATCTAGCCTTCCAGTGCCAACGTTCCGGACCCAGCAGAGTGAGTGTCTCATGTGTTAATCCTCTGAGAGTTCACACACATACGTCCGTCAAAGTCCTGCAGCGCTTCGTCGTCCAGTGCTAATCGCTGCAGGTTCAACATTGAGGTGGAGAGATCCCAACACATGGGGGGGGAGAGAGAGATATTAGAGTTAGGTCTAATCGGGAGATGACACGTCCTCTCCCAATTAGAAGAGGCTCTAAACCAATTAGAGGGTCTCTAATTAGAAGGTCTAGTCCAATTAGAGGTGTTCCAATTTAGAGGATCTAATCCAATTAGAGAGCTTCTAATTAGAGGCTATAATCCAATTAGAGGGTCTCTAATTCTAAGTGTGTGAGAGAGAGAGAGAGAGAGAGAGAGAGAGAGTGAGAGAGAGAGAAAGGCTAGGAGCCAATTGTATCTAGAACCCATGGGGGTGAGTGCATGTAAATTGCCAGAGGAGGGGGGCTTGCCTTGGGGAGGTAGGAATCCCTCCCCCAACCCCAAATCGTATTGGAATCCCTCTCCTCTTTCTTAGGAGTAATTTCCTTTTAGGGAGTCCTTTCCCTCTCCTCTTTCTCTATTCCTTTTCTCTCTAGACTTTCACTAGGAAACTTTGAAGGCTCAATGCGGGTTGACCAGGGTCCATGTGACAGCCCTAGTGGTTATTAAGCGAGTTCCCATTATCAACATCGGGACCGTGGACGTCCATATTGATTCCTACAAGTTATACGATGAAACTCTCCTGAAGTTCTGGTTGTTAAGCGATTTTCCATTATTTCGCGATACGAATCAATACGTCAAGACGATATGAATGGTAAGATCATGATTCAACTCTTCATTCACCATATCACATTATTCTTGATGCCCGGTATGAGTCCTTTTACTCGTTAACATGTTATAGTATCACCATGACTAATGTCATCCTTTATCCGCGCAGACTTATTTATAGATATCATTACACTGAGTGGATCCTAGATGTATCTCTGTAT
Organism: Alopecurus myosuroides; assembly: GCA_028641055.1. Classification (NCBI taxonomy): domain Eukaryota; kingdom Viridiplantae; phylum Streptophyta; class Magnoliopsida; order Poales; family Poaceae; genus Alopecurus; species Alopecurus myosuroides. Next base: position 438,913,420 of record CM054059.1, on the reverse strand, counting down.
TAACTAGAGGAGTAATTACCAGTCTTGAACTACCACGATGAAATGAACACCTTCGACGGTACCCAGTAATAGCCTTTTTGATCACCTAGTTTACACTGTGATACTTGACTACACCAAAGCAAACTTTCCAGCGAGCACCACCATATATTCTCATGGTCAAAGAAAGCAAACAAAATAACCATCGTGTAATGATAATATTTATAGCAATGCTAAAATAAATCTCGTAGTATCTCAACTACTTGGGTCTACCCAGCGACAATGTTGAAACAACAATGTGCTCCCATTAATATTATCTTAACAAATGTCCATGACCAGAAAAACCCGATCATCTAATATTAACGAGTTTGTCTATGAGACATGAAAAAGAGTTATATTGGTGTGTTTATGTCCCTACACGTACGTATTTTTTTTCCTCCGAATCTCATATTCAGTGACCACAACAGTCATAGCATAAAAACATAATACATTGATACTTCATAAACGTATCCTTAATTTCTGATGTTCTATGTTGTTTTCTTATTGTTTCCCACATGTTTGCTATACACTTTATGTCATTTTCATCAATTTTTTGGACTAACCTATTGACAAGATGCCACAGAGCCAGTTCCCTGCTTTCTGCTGTTTTTAGTTTCAGAAAAGTTCTTCCAGAAATATTCTCGGAATTGGAAATTCGAAGCTCGGAAGTCTTAGAATTTCTGAAGGTTCCACAGAGTCCCAAAGAGATCCGGAGGGGGGCCACACCATAGGGAGGCTCCCCCCCCGGCCGCGCCATGGGGTGGTGTGGCCCCCCGGCCTCCACCGCCTTTTCCCTTTTGCCTATTTATACCTCCCGAGACGTAAACCCTAAATATATACCAATTCGTCCCGAAAAATGCCCGAGGCCGCCGTCATCGTCATCCCGAGATCGGGAGGGTTCTGGAGCTCTCCCCGGCATCAGGCCGGGAGGGGAATTCATCACCGGAGGGGTCTACACCGCCATTCACTCCTCTAAAAATATGTGTGAGTAGTTCATCCCTAGATTACGGGTCCATAACAGTAGCTAGATGGTTGTTCTCTCTACTTTGTACCTCATGTTTAGATCTCGTGAGCTGCCTCACATGATCGAGATCATATTTATGTAATGATACATGTTGTGTTTGCTATGATCTGATGGATGTTAAATGCTATGTTTTCTGATTCTCATTCTATCATGTTATCTTCATGCATATGTTATTTATGATCTTACATGCTCTCCGTTATTAGTAGATGCTCTGGCCAATTAGATGCTAGTAACTCCAAGAGGGATTATTTATGCTCAATAGTGGGTTCATGCGTCCTTTGCATCTGTTCTCGAGTGACAGAAACGTGACAGATGAAGGTTGTGTTGTTTCCATTAGGGAGAAAAAAAGGTGTTTACCTAGTTTACATTGTTTACATTACACACTTTTCTTACTGCGATAATCTGTTGCTAGCAACTTAATACCCAACGTTTGTTCGGGTGATATTCGGAGGGTGGATCATTAGACATAGATGCAGTTGGATGACGGTCTATGTGTTTTGTTGTAATGCATGCATGAATCACATAGTAATCTTTATGTCTTGCATATGCACTACGGTGCAGCCTTCATTTCTATCAATTGCCCAGCTGTAATTTGTTCACCACACATGTTATTTATCTTTCACGGAGAGACACCACTAGTGAACTGTAGACCCCGGTCCATTTTCCTCATACTGATGCAACACCTACTGCTTTCACACTGCTTTCATACTGCTTCTACTGCTTTCATATTGTATTCCTACTGTTTTCCATACCATACGTTTAACCTCTTTGTGTCCAGCAAAACGATTGTGTTGTGTAGGTTCCACGTTGCTGCTGGACCGGTAGTGCGCCCTGCCACCTCAGCCGCATCAACCTTCAGAGATTGCGTGTCCTCCTAGTAGTCGATTCAACCTTGGTTTATTTTCTGAGGGAAAACTTGCCTCTGCACTCTTCACAACATTCCACTTGGGGTTTACCAACGTTTGCATCAAAGTTTTCTGGCGCCGTTGCCGGGGAGGAAGAGAATTTCTACAAGGGGAGCCTCTCACTTCCAATCTATTTTCTTTTTTTTAGTTTTGCTTAGTTTATTTTATCTTGTTTGCTTCTCTTTATAAAAAACATAAAAAATAGTTCTTATTCTAGATGTAGTTTTATTCCTGTTTTTAGTCTTGTTAAAATGACTACTCCTGAGAACACTAAGTTGTGTGACTTTACTAGCACCAACAACAATGATTTCATTAGCACACCTATTGCTCCACCTGCTACTACTGCTGATTATTATGAGATAAAGCCTGCCCTGTTAAACCTTGTTATGAGAGAGCAATTTTCTGGTGTTAGTACTGATGCTGGTGCTGCCCATCTTAATAATTTTGTTGAACTATGTGAGATATAAAATTATAAAGATGTAGATGGAGATATTATTAGACTGAAATTGTTTCCTTTCTCTTTGAGAGGAAGAGCTAAAGAATGGTTGTTATCGTTGCCTAGAAATAGTATTGATTCTTGGACTAAGTGTAAAGATACATTCATTGGAAAGTATTATCCTCCTGCTAAGATTATATATTTAAGAAGTAGCATTATGAATTTTAAGAAACTTGATAATGAGCATGTTGCTAAATGTTGGGAAAGAATGAAATCTTTAGTAAAGAATTGTCCCACTCATGGACTGACTACTTGGATGATCATCCAAACCTTTTATGCATGTCTGAATTTTTCTTCAAGAAACCTTTTGGATTCAGCTGCTGGAGGAACCTTTATGTCCATGACCTTGGGGGCAGCAACAAAGGTTCTTGATGATATGTTGGTAAATTATTCTGAGTGGCACACCGGGAGAGCTACAACTGGTAAGAAGGTAAATTTTGTTGAAGAAACCTCCTCTTTGAATGAGACTTGATGCTATTATGTCTATGCTTGTGAATTTTCATGCTCCTATTGATCCAAATAATGTTCATTTAGCCTCTTTGGTTGCTCAAGAAGAGCATGTTGATGTGAGTTTCATTAAAAATAATAATTTCAACAACAATGCTTATAGGAATAATTTTGGTAGCAACAATTACAGGCCATATCCTCCCAATAATATCAATGATTATGGTAATTCTTATGGTAATTCCTACAACAACAATAAAATTGTACCTCTGATCTTGAGAACATGTTTAATTTTTTTTATCATTACACAAATTGCTTTTAATAAATCCGTTGAGGGAAAATTTGGCAAAATTGATCATTGCTTCTAAAGTTGATAGCCTTGCTCTTGATGTTGATTTTCTGAAACTAAAGGTTATGCCCCATGATGTTAAACAAAGTAAAACTTTAAATGCTATCCAAATTCGAATTGATGATAATGTTAGGATGTTAGCTGAATTGCATGCTAGATGGGAAAGAGAAGATAAAATAGCTAGAAAGAATAATATAGCTAATGTTTGCACCATTACCACCGCTAGTAAAACTCAAGCTTCTCATGCTATAAAACCTTGAACTATCAATGGTAAAATTATTGGTGTTGGAAACACTCCCACTTCTGCTGTTAAAAATGCAAAACTGCCTGAAACTGCTAAAAATGTTCGTGATAAAAGTGCTGAAATTTTTAGAAATATGGGAGACAATGGTCCCATTATGTTTGATAAAAATGATCTTGACTTTGATGATTGCAACATAACTGAAGTGAATAAGTTCTTATAAAATCTTGCTAGTTGTCCTAATGCTAGTGCTATGAATATGGCTTTCACAAAACATATTACAAATGCTCTCATGCAAATTAGAGAGGATGAATTAAGGTGTGAAGCCTCTATCCCTAGGAAGCTAGATGATGGTTGGGAACCCATTATTAAAATGAAATTGAATTATTTTTATTGCAATTATCTATGTGATCTTGGTGCTAGTATCTCTGTTATGCCCAAGAAACTCTATGATATTCTTGATTTACCACCATTGGAACCTTGTTATTTGGATGTTCGTCTTATTGATAATGTTAGAAAGAAACCTTTGGGGAGAGTTGATGATGTTCTTATCATGGTTAATAATAATATTTTCCCCATTTATTTTGTTGTCTTGACTATTGAATGCAATGCTTCTTGTCCAACTGTTTTGGGAATACCTTTTCTTAGAACTGTTGGTGTGATTATTGATATGAAAGAGGGGAATATTAAATTTCAGTTCCACTCAAGAAATGTATGGAACACTTTCCTAGAAAGAGAATGAAGTTTTCTTTTGATTCCATTATTCGAACAAGTTACAATTCGGATGCTTCTTCACTTGAAAATACTTGGTTCCACTTTTCTGGTCCTAGCTAAAAGGCGTTAAAGAAAAGCACTTCTTGGGAGATAACCCATGGTTTTATTTTTGCTTTATTTTTCTCTATTTTCTTTGAGTAAAGGGGTTGTATACTTCTGTAGAAACTCCTTTGTATCTTTCTTTTCATGTTTTAGTAGTGTCAAGTAAAGTTTTTTACGAGAGTTGGAGTTGGTTTTTGGATTTCTGTGCAGAAAACAGATTTCTGCTGTCCACCATAAAAAATCGTATAGATCACAGAAAAATAGCAATGACCTGAAATTTCTTGTGCTTCTTCATCGGCTAATTTCTCAACTTTTTCGTCCTTTAAGTTTTTCGATATGAGCAACGTAAGTGCCTTGAAAATTTCGTCTTTACGGACTGTTCTGGTTTTGACAGATTCTGCCATTTTTCTTGCATTTGCTCTTTTGCGATGTCAAGTGGATGTATTTTCTTCACAAAACATCAGTGGATGTAGCTTATGTTTAAAAATATCAATATCACTTGTGCCATACAGAACCAATGGATTTTTAATTGTTGCAATAACCCTCTAATGCGAATTACTCTTTGAGTGTGGTGTGAACGAAGTTCTCAAGGGTCAAGAGAAGAGAGTGATATATGTGATCAAGAAGAGTGCAAGGTCAAAGCTTGGGGATGCCCCCGTGGTTCATACAAGCATATTTTTAGAAGACTCAAGTATCTAAGCTTGAGTATTCCCAAGGAATCCCTTCTTCATCAACAATCTATCAGATCACTTCTAGTGAAACTATATTTTTATTCGGTCACATCATATGAAGTTTACTTGGAGTGCCTATTTGTTTTTCTTTTGTTTTCCTTTGTTTTATTTTGTTTTCCTTTCTGTAATAATATAATTGTACCCTAGCATTCTTTGTTTGGTAGAAAGACACGCTCCGCTTTTTCGTTTGAATACTTATTATGCTAGTATTCTTAGTTTTTCTTCTAGTTGCTACAAAAATTCCTATTTAGCTCTTGTTTTCATTGCATCTCTTGTTCAGAGTTGTTAGTTTAGTAGTGTTATGTGAGTACTCTCATGTTTTCTTGCTGTAGAATATAGAGAGTTTTGTTAAAGCATGTTTTGTATGGTGCTTGTTGGGAAAAGAAACTGCTGCTTGAGGTAGAATTTTTAACGGTGCAAGTAAAAGCTTGTATAGACTGTGGCTATACTTTTTCATATCATGCTAGATATTGTTTTAGTTCTAAAGACTTGTTGTTATTTAGTAGCATGATTAGCCTCAAATAGTTGATAGTGTTTAATGTGCCATTGAAAGAATCATGAATTGTTCTTGTCATATTGAAGCATAAATTTGTTGGGTTCTCCTTTGAATGTATTATTTGGTTGACTTGGCGCATGCTCACACCATGTTTATAACTATGAACCAGTAACTAATAGCCTCCATGATCATTTAGTTTTTGAACTTGTGGTACCACTAATGCTTTGATTAATGATGTTCATGTCGCTATGCATGATTATGGCTCTTATGCTATGTTGATTTGTCGTTCCCAGTATTTTGCTAGCCTCCACCTGTACTGAGTATGAGATCTACTCGTGCATCCAACTCCCAAAAATCAAAATTTTCCCATTCTGTCCACCATACCTACCTACATGAGGTATTTAACTGCCACTCCAAAGTAAATTTCTCATGTGTTGCCTTTAAAAACTTTCAAAATTACTTCTGTTTTGTGCTCCTGTTTTAGCTCATGAGCACATAAATATAGAATCATTATCTCACTTGTTGATTGGACTTTCACACCCTGGACTAGTGGCTTCATCCGCTTATCCAATGATAGAAGAGCTGGCAGCGGGGTGCCCAGCCCCAAATTAATAACACAAATTCTCTTCACTATTTTTTCCCGTGATTTATCAGTCAAAACATAATTGTGTAAAGAAAATAGAAAAAGGGATGAGCTTCTACCCAGATGCGTCCTTCCATGGGAGCCGCTCTTGTGAATTCTAGTTGGCTTGTGACGTACTGTATTTTTTGTTTACCATTCGTTGACATAAGCATACACCTCTCTTAAAATATAGACACTCCTCTACGGTATGTGATTGTTGGTAGGCACCCGAGGATTCGGTTAGCCATGGTTTGTGTAAGATGGTTGGGAGGAGTGTCAAGCTTTTTATACCTCTGTTTAATAAAATAAAAATCTCTGGCACATGAGTGATCCATGCTTCCCTCTGCGAAGGGACTTTCTTTTACTTTTATGTTGGGTCTCCATCTTCTAACTTTATGCACGGTTGAGAGAGCATAGTCTCCATTCCGAGTTTTATGTGCATTTGTCCCAGAAACATTATTAATTGATTCATGGTGTGTTATTGCTTGTTCTCCAATTATTTGTTCTAGTCTTCCTCGTGAACTTTGAAGGTGTCCTTGCATTTATGTTTTGCCCCACTCTTAAGGACTAGCGAAATATCACTTTGACATGTTTTCTCTATACTTGAAACAAACGTATATCTTCTGTTGCATTGTTATTCATGATCTTTATTTGTGTTACTTCTCATGATGCAAGGTGATTGCTACGCTTTATTATTAAAATTCTATTTATCATGCTTGTGTCAAAGTTCTATAATCTCAGCTTACTTATGCTTTTACATTATTGATGATCAAGTTTATGTTGGTAGAATGTCACCTAAGAAATTATGAGTTTTATCGTTTACATACTCGAGGAAGAGTAGGAACTAAGCTTGGGGATGTTGATACGTCATAAACATATCCTTAATTTCTGATGTTCCATGTTGTTTTCTTATTGTTTCCCACATGTTGGCTATACACATTATGTAATTTTTATCGATTTTCTGGACTAACCTATTGACAAGATGCCACAGAGCCAGTTCCCTATTTTCTTCTTTTAGTTTCAGAAAAGTTGTCCTAGAAATATTCTCGGAATTGGAAAATTCGAAGCCCGGAAGTCTTAGAATTCCTGAAGGTTCCACAGAGACCCAAAGAGACCCGGAGGGGGGCCATAGGGGGGCCCACACCATAGGGTGGCGCCCCCCGGCCGCCCCATGGGGTGGTGTGCCCCCCCGGCCTCCACCGCCTTTGCCCTTTTGCCCATTTATACCCCGAGACGTAAACCCTAAATATATACCACTTCGTCCCGAAAAACACCCGAGGGCACCGTCATCTTCATCCCGAGATCGGGAGGGTTCTGGAGCTTTCCCCGGCACCCTGCCGGGAGGGGAATTCATCACTGGAGGGGTCTACACCACCATGCCCTCCTCCGAAGTGATGCGTGAGTAGTTCGTCCCTGGACTACAGGTCCATAGCAGTAGCTAGATGGTTGTTCTCTCCACTTTGTACCTCATGTTTAGATCTCGTGAGCTGACTCACATGATCGAGATCATATTTATGTAATGATACATGTGGTGTTTGCTGGGATCTGATGAATGTTCAATGCTATGTTTTCTGATTATCATTCTATCATGTTATCTTCATGCATATGTTATTTATGATCTTGCATGATCTCCGTTATTAGTAGATGCTCTAGCCAAGTAGATGCTACTAACTCCAAGAGGGAGTATTTATGCTTGATAGTGGGTTCATGCCTCCTTTGAATCTGTGCTCGAGTACCAGAAACGTGACGGATGGAGGATGTGTTGTTGCCATTAGGGAGAAAACAACGGTGTTTACCTAGTTTACATTACACACTTTGCTTACTACGATAATATGTTGCTAGCAACTTAATACCCAACGATTGTTCGGATGATATTCAGAGGGTGGATTATTAGACGTAGATGTAGTTTGATGACGGTCTATGTATTTTTGTTGTAATGCCCGCATGAATCACATAGTAATCTTTATGTCTTGCATATGCACTACGGTGCAGCCTTCATTTCTGTCAATTGCCCAACTGTAATTTGTTCATCACACATGTTGTTTATCTTTCACGGAGAGACACCACTAGTGAACTGTGGACCCCGGTCCATTTTCCTAATACTGATAAAACACCTACTGCTTTCACACTGCTTTCATACTGCTGCTACTGCTTTCATACTGTTTTCCTACTGTTTTCCACACCATACGTTTAACCTCTTTGTGTTCAGCAAAACCGGTGAGATTGACAACCTCACTGCTACGTTGGGGAAAAGTGATTTGATTGTGTTGTGTAGATTCCACGTTGCCGTCGAACCGGTAGTGCGCCCTGGCACCTCAGCTGCATCAACCTTTAGAGATTGCTTGTCCTCCTACTGTTCGATTCAACCTTGGTTTCTTCTCCGAGGAAAAACTTCCGCTGCACTCTTCACAACTTTCCACTTGGGGTTTACCAACGTTTGCATCATACATTAATCATGAAACTAATACATTTTATTGTCTCTTGGGTATACATCCAACAGTTATTGACCTGTGTGCCAACTGACCCTCCCTAAACAAAGTTTAAAACGAAATCACACCATTTCTTATCAAAGCCTTTCATACACACTGTCTGCAGCAAGAAAGGCAACTTTATTTTGTCATAGGCTTTCTAAAAATATATCTTAAAAGGGACTCCATCCATGTTCTTTCTATTAAGCTCATGAATAATCTCGTGAAGAACAACCTCCCCCTCAAGAATATGTCATCCCGACATAAAGGTTGTTTGGGTTGGTCTAATTTCACGCCCCGGACCCAAAGGTATACATACTGTTATGCACTTCTAGTCGTGGACCCACAAGGGCTTCAGGGTTACCAGCCCCAGCCGCAACAAACAACGGTAGGTAGACCGGATTCGTCGGCACGCAGGCCGGATAACACCGATACTACTACTCCTTGTGTCCATGCTAGTGATAACCAACTATGCATATCAATGCGTCCACGAGTCGTATGAAACTGAAGGAACGGGACCATAGCTATATAGAGATGTTATGTGTCCAGGAAGTGCAACAACAATCGAGGGTTACTGGGGTTACCAAGCCCCAAGCAAAATTACATCGGCAGGCATGCTCGAAAATGGATCATCGGCTCCACAACCCCTCGACTCCGACAACTACGCAGGCATAGCAGAAACTGTATAACAATGAGCTCGAACCGAACAACCGATCAAAGCACCACTGTAGACATGTAGCTGTATAAAGCCAGTATTACTAGAGTATATCTTTACAAACAGAGGTCACATGACCCAACATTACATCAGACAACGGAAGGAAAACTATGTTGCTAGTCGACAAGAACCAAAATGGCCTAAGAGGCCGCAACATAAGGCGACGTTCCAGCCCATAGATTCCAGGCTGCTACCTGGGAACCCCAAACTACTCATCGATGTCCATGTTGAAACACCACCAAAGTATGGAACTCCACCTGAACCAAGTTGAAGCAAACATGAGTACTGGAGGTACTCAACAAGACTTAATTAACCTATTATATATCTGCTTGCTCAAAAAGGAGTTATGAAGGTTATTTTGCGTAAAGCAATCTTTGTTTCAAATAGAGGGAGATAGAGAAGTTTTTAACAAAAAAGTTTCAAAAGAACACACTTGCTTCGCGTTTTGTCTTCAAATCCTCCGAAGCATCATCTCCAGCACATGATAACCGGAACCACCTCTTGATACCAACCATTCATTTACAACATCTTTTACATCCGGTTCAAGTTATCTATGATCCCAGAATCGGGCACCAAGTCGTCCTTAATCGTGGACACGACTTTTCGAAAAGATTTAACCCTGCAGGGGTGTAAAACTTTACCCACACGTGCCAACCAACTCTTAATGCCAAGCTATTGGCACACTTCCGGTGATGTGCCGGTAGAGGGTGGCTGACCACGACCTTTCCCTTGCTTCTCCTATTCCATGAGTCACTCCGAGTAGAGATGGTCCACCAATAGGGAGTGGCCATCTCCTGTCGGATCTCTATCATTGTGAGCGATGCTCCACGATTATCTAACCACAGAGCGCCGATACACCACCACGTTCTAGTTTTGAAAACGTTTTTAATATCCCAGCAAATCCAAATGGAACGCCCGAACTAGGCGACTCATGGAACAAACTAGACAAGTTGAGACCGAGGGGAAGCCAATCCCCGTGTGGTTTTCAGTCTTGGCTTCAAAGGCGAGAACTCGCTCCTAGGGGCATGAACGAGGCAAATCACCACATCCCATGTGGCAACTCATCCAAGCCTTTAATCATATTAAACACACATCTCCAACCTCACCACGTCATCCTGTCATACTAGATTCATTTCGTAACTCTGATTCATCAACCGGATGGAACAAAGATCAACAGGAATGTATGACTAAGCATGGCATATTTAAGGCTCTAGCGATACACACAAACAAAACCTATGGCTGCTAGGAGCAGTGGATCATGATATATGGGCTATGCAATAAATAGGACAAATCTATCTACTAACCCAAGATACTTTATAAAAGCATGCTTCGTACGAGAAATAAAACACTTCGAAAACATATATGGGCAGGTAAGATATTATGCTTGCCTTGCTTCAAGAAGTGATGCGTGAGTAGTTCATCCTTAGACTACGGGTCCATAGCACAGTAGCTAGATGGTTGTTCTCTCCACTTTGTACCTCATGTTTAGATCTCGTGAGCTGCCTCACATGATCGAGATCATATTTATGTAATCATACATGTTGTCTTTGCTGGGATATGATGATTGTTAAATGCTATGTTTTCTGATTATCAATCTATCATGTTATCTTCATGCATATGTTATTTATGATCTCACATGCTCTCCGTTATTAGTAGATGTCCTAGCCAAGTAGATGCTAGTAACTCCAAGAGGGAGTATTTATGCTCAATAGTGGGTTCATGCCTCCTTTGCATCTGTGCTCGAGTGACAGAAACGTGACGGATATATGGAGGATGTGTTGTTTCCATTAGGGAGAAAACGATGGTGTTAACCTAGTTTACATTACACACTTTGCTTACTGCAATAATCTGTTGCTAGCAACTTAATACCCGATGTTTGTTCGGATGATATTCAGAGGGTGGATTATTAGACATAGATGCAGTTGGATGACGGTCTATGTATTTTGTTGTAATGCCCGCATGCATCACATAGTAATATTTATGTCTTGCATATGCACTACGGTGCATCCTTCATTTCTGTCAATTGTCCAGCTGTAATTTGTTCACCACACATGTTATTTATCTTTCATGGAGAGACACCACTAGTGAACTGTGGACCCCGGTCCATTTTCCTCATACTGATGAAACACCTACTGCTTTCACACTGCTTTCATACTGCTGCCACTGCTTTCATACTGTATTCCTACTGTTTTACATACCATACGTTTAACCTCTTTGTGTCTAGCAAAACGATTGTGTTGTGTAGGTTCCACGTTGCTGCTGAACCGGTAGTGCGCCCTGCCACCTCGGCTGCATCAACCTTCAGAGATTGCTTGTCCTCCTACTAGTCAATTCAACCTTGGTTTCTTTTCTGAGGGAAAACTTGCCTCTGCACTCTTCACAACCTTCCACTTGGGGTTTACCAACGTTTGCATCAAAGTTTTCTGGCACCGTTGCCGGGGAGGAAGAGAATTTCTTCAAGGGGAGTGTCTCACTTCCAATCTCTTTTCTTTGTTTTAGTTTTTCTTAGTTTATTTTATCTTGTTTGCTTCTCTTTATAAAAAACACACAAAAAAATTAGTTCTTATTCTAGCTGTAGTTTTATTCCTGTTTTTAGTCTTGTTAAAATGACTACTCCTGAGAACACTAAGTTGTGTGACTTTACTAGCACCAACAACAATGATTTCATTAGCACACCTATTGCTCCACCTGCTACTACTGCTGATTATTATGAGATAAAGCCTGCCCTGTTAAACCTTGTTATGAGAGAGCAATTTTCTGGTGTTAGTACTGATGCTGGTGCTGCCCATCTTAATAATTTTGTTGAACTATGTGAGATATAAAATTATAAAGATGTAGATGGAGATATTATTAGACTGAAATTGTTTCCTTTCTCTTTGAGAGGAAGAGCTAAAGAATGGTTGTTATCGTTGCCTAGAAATAGTATTGATTCTTGGACTAAGTGTAAAGATACATTCATTGGAAAGTATTATCCTCCTGCTAAGATTATATATTTAAGAAGTAGCATTATGAATTTTAAGAAACTTGATAATGAGCATGTTGCTAAATGTTGGGAAAGAATGAAATCTTTAGTAAAGAATTGTCCCACTCATGGACTGACTACTTGGATGATCATCCAAACCTTTTATGCATGTCTGAATTTTTCTTCAAGAAACCTTTTGGATTCAGCTGCTGGAGGAACCTTTATGTCCATGACCTTGGGGGCAGCAACAAAGGTTCTTGATGATATGTTGGTAAATTATTCTGAGTGGCACACCGGGAGAGCTACAACTGGTAAGAAGGTAAATTTTGTTGAAGAAACCTCCTCTTTGAATGAGACTTGATGCTATTATGTCTATGCTTGTGAATTTTCATGCTCCTATTGATCCAAATAATGTTCATTTAGCCTCTTTGGTTGCTCAAGAAGAGCATGTTGATGTGAGTTTCATTAAAAATAATAATTTCAACAACAATGCTTATAGGAATAATTTTGGTAGCAACAATTATAGGCCATATCCTCCCAATGATATCAATGCTTATGGTAATTCTTATGGTAATTCCAACAAAAACAATAAAATTGTACCCTCTGATCTTGAGAACATGCTTAAAAATTTATTAGTACACAAACTGATTTTAATAAATCTGTTGAGGGAAAATTTGGCAAAATTGATGTTCTTGTTTCTAAAGTTGATAGCCTTGCTCTTGATGCTGATTTTCTAATACTAAACGTTATGCCTCATGATGTTAAAGAAAGTAAAACTTTAAAAGCTATCCAAATTTGAATTGATGATAATGTTAGGATGTTACCTGAATTGCATGCTAGATGGGAAAAAGAAGATGAAATAGCTAGAAAGAATAATATAGCTATTGTTTGCACCATTACCACCGCCAGTAAAACTGAATCTTCTCATGCTAGAAAATCTTGTACTATCAGTGGTAAAGTTATTTTTGTTGGAAACACTCCCACTTCTGCTATTAAAAATGCAATTTCTGTTTAGGAATTTAATCGTGTGATACTTCTCCTTTCCAAACAATAAGGCATAAAAATTTAGTCAGAAGTTACTAAATTTAACCAAATATGTAAAACAAAATATCAACACACCTCAAATATTAAATAAATACATTATGGAAATATGACACTTCTAAATAGCCCAAAAAATGTTCATTGCATATTTGATCGGCTGATTTTGTGTTCTCTTACGTTGGATGTCCATGATGAATTTGCATTCGTCTTTTTACAATGGTTAATTAGAGGCCAAGTACACCTAAAACCCTGGTGCAGGTCGCCTATACAAAAGTTCCTCTTCCTTAATAATTAAGCAGAAAATGAAATCTTTTTTAACGGGTAGAGCTGAAAATGAAAACATTATTCAGCCAAGTCACTAATTACAAAGTACAGCTCTATCAATAATTCAATATAGAATTACAATATGATGTGCTGAATGAAGCAAACGAACAGAACAACATGCTTAAAGGAAACTAACAAAATGAAACGAATACATGAGGAATTGATGAAACTTAGACCGTCAAGTAACAAAAAACAGAGTGCGACCAGCAACCCTAATTGTTGACGACCCTGCAATTCTTCCTGATCTCGCCATTGGCGGTGGTTTTGAGCTCGATGGCTGACATCTTGACCATCGCCTTGCCGAATTTTTTCTCCCACACCTCCGGGAACAAAGCGTTCTGGAACACCTTCCTCGCTGTCAGGGTCGATGTTACCAGGGCCGCGTCGGAGGCGAAGAGAACATTGCGCTTGCGCAGGTTCAAGTAGTACTGGTTGTCCATTTGGATTGGTGTCACGATGTCCTGCACCACGATGGGGTCATTGGTGAAGTTGGGGCTCAGCGGGCACTTGCTCTGCAGCAGGGTGGAGAGAGTGGGGTTCATGGTTGAGGGGTTGGGAGGGAGGCGGTCCGTGAAGGAGGAGCAGTGGGACACCCCGATGGTGTGCGCGCCGGAGAGCACCACGAGGTCGTCCTCGTTCATCTTCTTGACCTTGAAGCTGTCGACGAGCTGCGAGAGGTTGAAGGCTGGTGGGGGGAGGAAGTCGAGCGCCTCGCTCTCGAGCGACACGCGCCCGTCGAACCGTCCCGACGGAATGTCGTAGTTGATCTTGTAACCGCTGAGGAAGTAGGCGGAGTCGCGGGCCGCAAAGGCGAGGACGTCGGCGCAGGAGACGACGCCCGGACAGAATCTCTCCAGCAGCGCCTTGGCCGCGTCGATGACCTCAAAGCCACGCAGGCTGGGGAAGTTGGGCGGGCTGAGCTTCTCGGGCCGCGGGTTCGCCGGCGTCGGGTCGAGCAGCACAGACGCGTCACAGCCCTGCAATGCATGCGCCAACATCAATTAACCACGTGTTCAAGCACATTCATGAGCAAGCCATTAGCAGCACGTACGTACCTGGACGAAGCAGTCGTGGAAGGCCATGCGGATGATGCCGGCGCCGAGGCCGGGTCGCGATTTCAGGGCCTCGTCGACGACAGACTTGACGATGTACTCCGCGTGCGGGCACTTCTTCTGGTAGTACCCGACCCTGAGCCGAGGCGCCGCCCCCGCACCCTGGCATGCCGCCGCCAGGAGCAGCAGGCACGACACCCAGAGCATGGCAACCCTGCTGCTGCTGCTGCTGCTGCTGGCCATCCTTCTTGAGCTCTAACTGTGGGGCAGGAGACTGGAAGTGAAAGCTAGCTAGCTGCAGTGTGGTTGAGGTGTGGAGACACTGCTCCTCGGCACGTCTATTTATATGCATGGAAAGCCACATAGTGCTGGGAAGAATTAGCAGCCAGGTTTTGTCTGTTGTGGCTCTCTGGCCTCTGGGATATGTGTTGGCTGCATTTCCTAGTCAGTGAGAGCATGTTCTCGATCCAAAGACGCAGGGGAACATGCGAACACAACTCAGCATGCATCTCATCTGAACTCCGGAGGCGCTGACTTTATGGAGTGAACGTATAGTGATGCAGGCACATGAATTGTGCAGATCTGTCTGGCTGCTTTTTAGCTCAGATGTTTGCGGGGCAGGGTGGATGGATAACATTCTTTCACCAGTGGACTTTAGTTCACACTTAATTTGTCTCAGTATCCATCCAAATTTATAAGAAGCGAAGCCCCGTTATATAACGTGTGTTTACAGTTACAAGGGAGAAAATCAATTCAGTCTGCCAGAGCCAGAGGGCCAGAAGGCCACTTGATCAACAATATGTGTACATCTTCCGTGTTTGATTTGGGCAGATGGAATGTTTATTTACTGAAAGGTCGCCCTTTTTGAAGGCATAACCAATTCTGGTTCGTTTTCTCTCGAAAAAATTCGACGAACTGATCGAGGGAGGTTCGTAAAACAGATCATGTCGGGCCTTGAGGTATTTCGAGGATTTTCATGTTCGGCTGCTACATGCATGCCAGCATGTGTAGAGATTTGTTTAACCATTGCGTGTAGTACTGCAATGTCAACTCGGAACATGGATCAACAACTCATCGACCCGAGGGTTATTTGACTTGTCCTGTCTACCTACCTAGTAGATCAGTTCCGTGTCAATGGAGCCTCTGAGTTGTTTAGGAATGTTTCTGGGGATGGCAGCTAGGATCGAACGTAGAGAAGTTTATCTAAGACAAGTTTCTGGGGACGGTAGCTAGGAAGAATTAGCTAGGATTCTCCCGAAAACAATAAGGAAGAATTAGCTAGGATTCTCCCGAAAACAATAATTTCCATGTGTTCAGCTAGCTAGTAGATCCATGTGTTCATATGGTAGATCTAACTGAGATAATGCGCTCACGACGGAGCGCCCGTATTGCAGCCTGATGCATATGAACATGCTACGATACCGAGAGAAAATAAGTTGAATGCCGTTTAGTAAACACTAGAAAACATGCCCATGTATTGCAACGGTAGAAAAAGATCACATGCTGAAACGACACTATTCAGTTAATTACTAACTGGTCATTCATCAAAAAAAAAATCAACATGTTAATTCTTCATCGCTTTGCATATTAATGCAGACATTTTGTGGTGCATCGATGATAGATCCAAGTTCAACCGATTGCTTGTACATAATAGTGAAATGTCTCATATATCTGATTCCCACTATACCGTTGTCTTTTTAAAACCTATGCCAAGTCACTACAGGAATGGCGCTAGGTGCCGACGGCCAAATTCTATGCCGACGGCAATTTGTCGGGGCCGTCGGCATAGACCCAGTGAGGAAATCTCAAATTGCGAAAAAAAAATAGATATGCCGACGGCAATGCCGTCGGCCTTTTTTTTTGAGCTACGCCGACGGCTGCCGTCGGCATCGACCCTAAGAGGGAATTCCGAACTGCGAAAAAAAATTGAGCTATGCCGACGGCTGCATTCCAACTCGGATTTTGACGTTCTTTAGCTCGTTTCAAAAAGGAGAAACATATCTAAATTATCATACATATTGTTAAAGCTAAATTCTTAGAAAAAAATCATGAGAAAAAACGCAACTAACAATAATGGGTTAACAGTTTCGTCTGAGAGGGTGGGCATGACCGTTCGTAGCTAGGGCTTGAATATTGAGAAACTCTTGGTGTATCTCTGATGAAATAGGTAGTTGTGTACCTAAAAATATTTTTTTCCAAAAAGCATGAGCAAACTACGAGGCACCTGTAGTTTAAATTTGACCCGTTTCCACCTGAATCGGCAAAAACTTGTGTTTTTCAAAAGAGGTGGACGAAAACCTTTTCAGAGGAAAATAATTGGTTATTTGTGCATATAACATGGTCTAGTATTTTCAAAAAATGCAGCTCCCAGGTTTTGCAACATATTTTTGGTTGATGCTTCACAAAAAAAAAGCCATTTTTCACACTCGAAAAATGGAAAATGGATTTTTTATTCAATAAAAAGGAAAACTTTCTTCGGGAACATTGTCCGTGCTTCCGATATGCATGTTTGTGTGGAATATGGGCATATTTAAACAAACTATGCCTTGGATTTGTCCATTACACCCGTCATTTGGCCCGAAACCTTAGAATGTTCGTAGGAGATAGCTCATTTATGTGAACATATTTTCAACACAACTGTCGTATTCCAAGTTTATTATTTTTGGTGGATACTAGGACATATATAATGACACCACGCGAAGGTCTTGCATCATTTTCGGGATTTTTAAAATTTCTGGAATTTTCTAAGTCGGTTTCATGAAAAAGTCAAGACAGCGGGCATGACCGTTCGTAGCTAGGGCTTGAATATTGAGAAACTCTTGGTGTATCTCTGATGAAAGGTAGTTGTGTACCTAAAATTGATTTTTTCCAAAAATCATGAGCAAACTACGAGGCACCTGTAGTTCAAATTTGACCCGTTTCCAGCTGAATCGGCAGAAATTTGTGTTTTTCAAAAAAAGGTGGATGAAAACCTTTTCAAAGGAAACAAATTGGTTATTTGTGCATATAACATGGTCTAGTATTTTCAAAAAATTCAGCTCTCAGGTTTTGCAACATATTTGTGGTTAATGCTTCACAATAAAAAGCCATTTTTCACACTCGGAAAATGGAAAATGGTTTTTTTATTCAATGAAAAGGAAAACTTTCTTCGAAAACATTGTCCGTGCTTCCAATATGCATGTTTGTGTGGAATATGGGCATATTTAAACAAATTATGCCATGGATTTGGCCATTGCACCCGTCATTTGGCCCGAAACCCTAGAATGTTCGTAAGAGATAGCTCATTTATGTGAACATATTTTCAACACAACTGTCGTATTCCAAATTTATTATTTTTGGTGGATACTAGGACATATATAATGACACCACGCGAAGGTCTTGCATCATTTTGGGGTTTTTTAAATTTTCTGGAATTTTCTAAGTCGGTTTCATGAAAAAGTCAAGACAGCGGGCATGACTCGTAGCTAGGGCTTGAATATTGAGAAAATCTTGGTGTATCTCTGATTAAATAGGTAGTCGTGTACCTAAAAATGATTTTTTCCAAAAATCATGAGCAAACTACGAGGCACTTGTAGTTCAAATTTGACCCGTTTCCAGCTGAATCGACAGCAACTTGTGTTTTTCAAAAGAGGTGGATGAAAACCTTTTCAGAGGAAACAAATTGGTTATTTGTGCATATAACATGGTCTAGTATTTAAAAAAAATGCAGCTCCCAGGTTTTGCAACATATTTGTGGTTGATGCTTCACAAAAAAAGCTATTTTTCACACTCGGAAAATGGTTTTTTTATTCAATGAAAAGGAAAACTTTCTTCGAGAACATTGTCCGTGCTTCCAATATGCATGTTTGTCTGGAATATGGGCACATTTAAACAAACTATGCGATACACCCGTCATTTGCCCTGTTTCCAGCTGAATCGACAGAAACTGTCAAAATGGCCACCATGGCTATTCATAGAGTTTAATTTTTTTAAAACTATCGATGTTTTTATGATATGGATGTCATATTTGAATTTCTCTAATTTTTCTAATCGATTTAGACATTTTATTTGTCAAATTTCGATTTACGGATTTAAATATTTAAATTATTGTATATTAAATAATTTATTTAAAAATAAAGTAATTTCTAACATTATATTGTTATTTAGTCAATAAAGATAATTATATAATCATTGGTATTTGTTCAAATATTGTTTTAAATTTAAATAATAGAAAAGTTTAATATCATTCCTTATAGGTTAATATGGTTGATATGATAGTAATATCAGTAAGTTCTAACATCTCATATGGAATCTAGTTTGGAAGGAACACAAAGGTTAAGCGTGCTTGGGCTGGAGGAATTTCAGGATGGGTGACCGAACGGGAATTTTGACTAAGTTAATTATGTTGACTAGATTAATTGTGTAATTAGAGATTAGAGATTAAATATGTGGCTAAGTGAAAAATTCTGGAATAGAATTTCAAAAAAAAAGTTCAAAAAAATTCGAATTTTTCTTGAATTTTTTTTCAATTATTTTGGAAATATTGTGCCGACGGCTTTGCCGTCGGCATAGAGCGTGGTATGCCGACGGCTTTGTCGTCGGCATAGCCCTACGCCGACGGCTTTTAGTGTGCCGACGGTCATTTGACCTATGCCGACGCGGGCATATGCCGACGGCAAGGTGCCGACGGGATTTTAGCTTGTGCCGACGGCTGCTGGCCGTCGGCATATCGGGCGATTCCTGTAGTGAGTCTGCTACCTACGTACCTCCGACCAGATATCATAAATCATACTTGGTGTTGAAAGTTTCTATTAAATGCTGATAAATTGAAAAAGAAATATCTCCATTGATATATGTTTGATATCTACCTCCAAAAATCTTCAGTTTCACTTCTTGCATTCAATTTTATGTGTCCTTTGTGCTTGTCATGTACAATTAGATGAAGTCAACATTCTCCTAAAATCGAATGTATATGTGAGTTGTAATGGAGATATTTTTGAGTTTCGCGATTTTTCCTCGTTGTGCCTTCATCACAACTTTCTTTTAACAATGTCACGTTCACATAACATGTTGCAAATTTTAGGAAAACCATTGTCGCTACTCGTGTCTCTCCCCTAGAAACGCTTGGGGCGAACTCTACCGCCGCTGCAAGCAGTTGCCCCAAGTCCCAAGCAGCCCCGCTGCCGTTAGCCTCCGCCACACTGGTGGCGGGCCCTGTCTCTATAGGGCTTGGGGTTTCTCCCGTCCTTGTTGCTAACCTGCTCGTGTGGGGGTGATGCCTGCTGAAGTGAGGATCGCAGTGTGGCAGCGTTGGGGCATTGTGTGTGCCGGCATCTTTAGGGAAAGGTGCGAGAATGCGAGGACGAGTTGGAGGGCAGTGCGGGGTCAAGTTGCCACATCCAGGGAGTCACCTGAAATCTTGTGACTATGCGGTGGCCCTAATCTGGGAGCACTCCTGCAAGATTCAGTCGGGACATAGGGCCTACGCGTGGCCCAGTCATTCGCAGTTTGTTTGGTGGTGGCGTTTGATGCGGGGAAGCTGTTGGCATGCAAATGACTGTGATGGTAGTCGGAGATGTATGGTGGTACACTAGTTTAGGTCTTGCATGCCTCTAGAAAAGTATATCAGTTCTCACTACCAGGGTTGGGGGACTGTGGTTGTCGGTTAAAACCTATCTCTGTCACTTGTCAGTGGCAGCGACGATGACATCCTGAGATGATACATTGAAGGCTTGTGTGGAGCCCTGGTTCCTCTTACATTCACGAGGGTGCGGTCATGTGAAAACGCTTCACCGGATCGAGCGAAAACGGAGGATCTTGAAAGTGTATTTACCTTGGAGACATCGCATTGGATAACTTGGCCAGCAGGAACAGAGGATGAGTTGTCATGTTGTGAGGCTAGTATGCGCCTGGCCAATGATAGCGGCTTCTTGGAAGCTAGAGCTCGATGTTGGCGAGGCGTTATTGGTTAATTAAGGTGAATTCTGCTATTTTATTGGTGTTTGGAGAGGTCCGGTTAGGCCTACTTTCCCTAGGGTCCACATCATAGCTTCTCTCTCCTACACGATGGTTCTAATGAATTTTCGTCTTGTCGGCATAAATAGGTTTAGTGGTGCGCCAGATCCCTGCCTTGTTCGCACATAAAAACCATGAAGTGGGTTGATGTGAATATACATCAAGAAAATAAGAAAGTTAAGTTCAGATGTGAACATTGTTAGAATAATTAATAATTCTAGAATGAATTTAATTCACACTTATAGCATGAAAAAAATTGGCAGGCTAGATAGCATACACAAACTTCGCTAGCGCTATGTTACTACCGCTGGCGAACACTTGTTCGCCAGCGGTAAGTTTCAAAATATTTAAAATTGCAAAATAGTTTTTTTTCCTATTTTTTTTTAAATTTCAAAACATTTAAATTGGGAACCTTTAATCGAGTTTAGAATTTTTTTTTCCTTTTTTTTTTGCTTTATTTCAATTTTTATTATCCACTTTCCGTTCGGTCACCCATCCTTCCACCATTCTAACCCTAGCACGCTTAACTTCTTAGTTACTTCCTTATGAGCTACCTAGGAACCACTCATACTTTGTTGTTAGTATATAGTACTACCAATCATCTTAACTATTGAACCATAGTGTCACACGTAATAACTTTTTGAATTGAAAATATTATTTAAGTAAACAAAAATGAATAAGTAGTGATAATCTTGAATTCAAATATCAATAAAATAAATTTAAATATTTTTTGAATTTTGTTAACTAATATTGAATAATTCATATCTACAAATCCGTAATTCGGAATTCGACAAATGATATGTCTAAATTGATTAGAAAAATAAGAGAAAGCCACATATGACATCCATATCATATTTTCCTAAATTTTTTATTTTTTGAATTTTGATTTTTTTTTTATTAATTTGATTTTGTAGGAAAATTTATTATATCTCAAATAACTTTTTTTTCCTTTTGAAATTTGCCAATTCTAAGAAAACCTCACCGGGTAAACCCTCGTGAGGTTGGATTGGAAATTTGCTCACGAATTTTTTGATATATTAAAAGCGTTTTTCGACGTCATATGCAAAAGTTATGACCGTTTTACGTTTTATTTTTGAATTTTGCATAAAAGGTCAAAATTCATATTTCAAATGTCCTATACCAAGTAGACACTACACCCTACCCACATATCAAAGGATTTTATTTTTTGAATATTTTATCATTTTTGTTTCTGCTTTAGAAAACTAAAATGACGGTCCACGGGGAGGGAGGGGGTGTGTGGAGCGAAAAAATTCAAAACTTACCGCTGACAAACAAAAAATAATGTTGGCCAGTGGTATGTTTAGCGCTTGCGAACCTCTGTTGCCCAGCGGTATGTTTAGCGCTGGCGAACACGCCCCCCTGTTCGCCAGCGCTAAGGTAACTGGCTCATTCAGTAGCGGTATTTGCTGCCGTGCGCGCCTCCAGGCCTACACTTACCGACAAAATGGCTTGTTCACCAGAGGTAAGCTGGGTATCGCTGGCGAACACCAATCTGTATTGCCCAGCGGTAATAGCGCTGGCGAACCTATATCTGTGTTCGCCAAAGGTAAAGTGGTGGCTATAGCCTATTTCCTACTAGTGATACATTATGGTCATGGTATGACCACGGAAATCTTTTAAGATATGGTGTCATCCATGGTGATGTAGATATCATAGTGAAAGTGGTGGAAAAGAAGCGATGAATCATGGCAAGACGCAAGTCAGTCACCGGGATGAAGCCGATAGAATCACATGCTCAAGTTGGTAATATATTACTATCCCAAGTAGAGCAGGGAAAAACTAATTACCATAATATATTAGTTAATGACTCGTAACTAATCAAAATTATTTTCCCCTAGTGTTCATGAAACATGGAAGCATGGGAAAACTTGTTAAAATGTCATCGTGTCCTACACTCACCACGTGAGACCAAACTTTGCACTTGTAATACAATCCACAAGTCGGCGAATTCTTTCTAGAAATTTATCGTGTTATATTTCTCCGTTTCAATGAATAAGACATATAAATTTGGTCAAAACTCAAAACTTACTAAATTTGACCAAATATGTAAAACAAAGTATCAACACACCTCAAATATTAAATAAATACATTACAGAAATATGATGCTTCTAAGTAGCAAAATAAAATGTTCATTGCATAATTGATCGGCTGAATTTGTGTTCTCTAGGTTGGATGGTCTATGATGAATTTACATTCATATTTTTTTAAATGGTTAGCCAGAGGCCAAAAACACCTAAAACCCTGGTGAAGGTCGCCTAAGTACTTTTTCCTTGATAACTGAGCCGAAAATGAAACCTACTTTCTAACGGGTATAGCTGAAAATGAAAAGATTATTCAGGCACAAGTCACCAATTACAAAAACACAATTGTATCAATAATTCAATATAGAATTACAATATGACCAACTGAATGCAGCAAATGCACATAACAACATGCTTCAAGGAAACTAATAACAAAATGAAACGAATAAATGAGGGTTTGATGAAACTTAAATGGTCAAGTAACCTAAAACCAGAGAGCGCGCACGTTCAGATTAGTGGGGCCAGCAACCCTACTTGTTGACGAGATTGTCATTCTTCCTGATCTCTCCGTTGGCAGCGTTCTTGAGCTCGATGGCTGACATCTTGACCATCGCCCTCGCGAAGTTCTTCTCCCACACCTAAGGGGAACAAAGCGAAGTTCTTCTCCCACAGCTGCATTTGTTGGGTTGGGGATTTTACTTGATTTTGGCGAAAGAAGGCCATATGATCAACTTTCTGGTGACGGTACCTTTACAAAGATGTCCCCTTCTTGATCCTATTCTTATTCGGTGGAATACAAGAAATTTGAAGCTCCTTTTTTTCAAGTGAAAGTTTCCTATCTTTCTTGGTTTGGAATCCAATCGATTTAAAAACAAACAATTACCTGATGGAAAAGTGAGATGAAAGGAAAGGAGTATAAACGGCCACGTATGAGAGAGCGCAGAAAGCGAAATGGTTTGCAGCGAGTCAAGCGTAATACAATCAAAAGGAAACGGGGTCGCTAACACTGAAAAAGTTCCCCAGAGGGGGCCCGGGTTGAAAGAGTGGGATACATTATCTCACAGAGGATAGAAAATAAGAGGACCGATGTTTTCTTACTTCGTCTTAATATAGGGATGCTTTATGTAGCTTCCAATGAATAGGAAAAAAAGATGATCCATGGGGCACTGAGTGACGTATATAAACCGTCTATCTAATATTGGCTTTTCACACTCGGGAACAGAAATTGTCAGCACTTGAAGTTGAACGAAGCAGAATTACCCCCTCCCCCTCCCAAAAATATCTCTTAATACTCACCTTCCTAGGGGCTAGAAGCATTTATTTTGAGCAGGTGGTTTCTTCATTAGTGTAATTTAACTAGATTAGATCCACTAGTGGAGGGCAGCTCTTTTGCCCCGGTTGGGGGGCTTACGCACCGGCTGCCCAACCGGGTTTGCAAACCCGGGCTAAAGGCCCCCTAATGACCCGGTGGTTGATACCAACCGGGGTAAAAGGGGTGCCCACGTGTGCTCTGCGCAGCGTGCAGTCTGACACACTTTTACCCAGGTTGGTGTTGGCATGTTTCTTTTTGGGGTGTTATTTTTGTGCTGTTTTTCTTTTCGGTGATTTCGTTTAGGCTATAAATGACATATGTTTTGCACATCGATAGTAATCATCATAAAAATCATTGCATGCATTGATATCATCAAAAGATAATTACATTGATCTCAATTAGATAATTACATCTGAATAGAGTTATACACATTGAGATCATTGCAAAAAGATCATTGTTTATACTTAACTATTTAATCTTCCATTTGGAGCTATGACCTCCTTCAGCAGAAAACCTGCCAATTCCTCTTGACGTGTTTGTATGCGGTCTGCCGGTGGCGCTCCCTCTGGAGATCGTGGAAAGTTATATTTGTCCTTCTGCCCAACCGCTCATTCACGATTGTCCTTATGTTCTCCATGACATAGAAGCCACATAAATTTGTTCCCTCTGGTTGCTGAGGGCACTTTACGAGAAATATAATTGAGTCAAATAATGATCAAGGAATTAAAGAGAGATGCGTGAATGTAGCAAGTACTACTTACGATGAGTGTGTCAAATCTCATATTCAACTCCGTTAAACTGAGTTGTTGCTTCCTGAACCGCTTCCAAGCCATGTCCGGGAAATTAAAAAAAGAATATATGGGTCATCGTACGATAATGATTTAACAAAAGGGGACGGTGCAGTGCGACAACGATTGAACTTAAATTGTGAGCATTGAAATAATGGGCTTGTACTCCTCTTGGCCTTTATCCATAGAATCCATGAGATCAACTATTCCGGTGTCAACGTGAATGTTGAAAAGAATCTTGTGAAAACTGCACACGCGATTATATACATAGTCATGCATAACTCATCAATTACACTTAACACCGACTTAGCAAAATAGAAATATGAAGAAATATGCATAAGACAGTAACACTCACTCTTGTCTGTAAGGAAATAGTATTTCACTACAGTGAAATTGTTTCCTCAAAAACATAACTATGTTATCATCCGTCTCTTTAGGGTATTCCACTAAAATGTAATCATTGATGATATATGGGTCAATGAACCCAATGCCACTGTTTCCATTACATTCTAGAATCTTCATCCTTGTCGCACCCGGACTTCTAGAGGATACTCGCAGTTCCGTTGAACAGTAGTTGATTGGATTACGGGGCTTACCGGCACCCGCATCTCTTACGAGTAGGCCAACACACGTATGTGTGACAACCAACCCCTACTGTTCATCGTCTACGTAAACCATCCCCTAGAAATCAGGATACTACCATTGACGTACTTCATACCATACACACATGGTACGTCAACGGCGTTTAACAAAATGATAGCACAACAGATCTCTAAGACAGAAATAAATAGAAATAAGTTGCAAATAGCTCTCACTAGAGCAGAGATAGCAAATACAATCATCCAGAGGACACATGTCCCAACATAACATCATTACATCTCAGCGGAAGCATTCAAAAGGTCTGAGTACAGACAAATCCAAATAGGCTTAAGAAGCCGGAAACGAAAAGACGGAGCCCATCCACGATGTCTCGGATCCTGCCCAGGTCCGCTATCTACTCGTCAGCAGCCTCGTCAAACTCCACGTAGTAGCCGTCACGGGGATCCTCGTAAGCGTAGTCTGCGGAAACCACAGCCCCAAAGGGGTCAGTACAACAACGTACTGGCAAGCAAGACTCACAGTTCACCAAAGTGTAACCCGTCAACACCAAGCACAGATGCTTTGGGTTCAACGGAAGAAAGGGTGATACAAAAGATGCGACAGCTGGCTGCACTAACCAACTACAGAACAATACTACAACTTCCGGCTAACAGAAAGGAGATAAGATAGCGTATCGTAACCAACTATAACTAATTCCAAACAAACCCATCCTGGATCTCGCCCCTTATCCAAAGAAGCAATCCAAGGATAACTCACACAGTTGGATTAATGATGGATCAAGTTATTGTGGCAATAAGGCTATTACTAGTCAAGTTATCATTAGTTAGGTGTAAGTTGTTCTGAGTACTTGTTAGCCAGTACTTTCACCAAGTTAACCATAACCGCGGAAAACACGGCTTCTCGAGAAGATTTATCCCTGCAGGGGTGCACCAATTTGGCCGTACACGTAAGAATATCTCGCCAGACGGGAATCAAACCCACCAAGCGAGGCACTCTACACAACTCAACTCCTCTTCTTCGCATCAAGCCCAAAGAACCACGTGTTGTGCGTGCGCGGCTAATCGAGCCCCACGAAGAAAAGGGGACCCTCATAGCACTCTAAGACTACGCCGCCCTAAATGCCGACTACAAAAGTTCCACCCTGGCCTCGGGTTCGTACCTGCATATGAGTGCATCAAATGGAAAGCCCGAACTAAGTGTGAGGATTTGGACGAGATGCGAATCGAATCAAATTGAGGGGGGCGCCCATACACGCTTCCCACATGCGGTTAGTGCGCTCATCATGGATCAGTAGACAAAACCCTTTTCCTAATTAGGGTCAACACTAGCAGGCCTCAAAACCACGCCGGGCCTCCTGCCGGTGCCTTATCAGCAAATTATTATTACCTCAAAATTAACAGGTTGTTGTTTAACATCGAGCCCCAGAACATAATAGAAATATAGTAACAGAAAATAACGGGTAACAGACTCGAGCAAAACAACCCTAAGCATGCTAGTAAGACACGGGCAACAAGCAAAGGGGTTATAGGTGTGGAGGTGAGGCAATATCATGGTTAAGGGATAACATGTGATAGGTTCGTAACAGAAGCAACTATTCATAGGGCTAGCAGAATAGGCAACGGAAAGTATCGTAACCAATGTTGAAAGGAACACAATGGTTCATGTGAGTGAATACTTGCCTGCAAACTCAGCAGCCTGGTACTGAGCTAGATCCTCAGAAGGGGTGTCGTAAGTATCGCCTGTCTCAACATCGTCTATTCGAGAAGAAGCAAACAAACAACACAGAGAGACAAACAATCAATAACATGGCATAGTTCACAATCATGGGATGATGCATGACCATTTAATTGATGCATAGAAATAACCTAGTTGACATGGTAACATAACATGTTTAAATGGACCCACATGCAAAAATTGGATTGCATATGGAAGGGTCCATGAATTAAGGTTGGAACAATTGTTTTACAACTAACCAACAGGTGAAAGTGGATTAGTATGATGCATGGATGAGGAAAACAGAAAAATAACAACAATAGAATCAATTGGAAATAAGGTTTACCAATTTTGGAATTTTATTGATTAAGTTAAGAAATTTTGGTTCCTTAAAGGTGTTACACAAGCATTTGTTGTTTTCAGCAATTTAAATTGTTCAAAACAAATAAAAAAGTTCATATTTGGAAAGAGCACAAAATTTTAGGTGGATTACATGTTTCAAATATTGAAAAAGGAATTACAATGATTTAATTATGAATTAAACAAGTTTAAACAAGATTTAAATGAATTAAATTCAAGTATGAATATTATTTGAATTTTATTTGTTCAAAACATAAATTCAAATTCATATTTGAAAAGTTTATATTTTTCTAGTTTGAAACATATTTGATATGTTCAAAAATATTTTAATTTGAGCAAGTTATGAATTTAGCAATATTAAATGATTTAAACAAGGTTTAAATTATTTAAGCAATTTTAATTATTCAAAACATGAAACAAAATTTATATTTGGAAAGATGGTTCAAAATAGCATGGAAAACATATTTTATTTATGTTATTTGGATTAAGTATGAAATAGTTATGCAATTAATCAAATTTTAAATGAATTGTTTGAATTTGAAATTTGAATGCATTTGAATTATTCAAAACAGAATACAAATGTTATAAACAGGTAGAGAATTAAATTTGGTTCAACAAACATATTTTATGTTTATTATTTGGATTTATAAAATAAAAGTTATTTGCATTTTAGTGTTAGGGACCAATCGTAATTGAAAAGGATTTAAACTGAAAAAAAGAAAAGCTGAAAAGCTAGCCCTAGCCACTGACAGAGGGGCCCGTGGCTGCGTGGAGCTCACGTGGCAGCAGTGGCCACTGGCAGGTGGGGCCTGCCTGTCAGCAGCCCTTGCGAAAAAAGGTGGGGATTATTCGCGAGCGCCAGGGCTCGAACCCTGGGCTCGGGCGCGCGCGCACTGCACTGCTACCACTGCGGTAGCGAATCGTTCTTATCAGTATAGGATACGCAAACAGTATTAGGTTCAGTTCGTGCTCGCTGACGGAAACTGACGAAAGCACGCGCCTTTCTGAACCTGACGGACAAACGAACGCCGGCGGCGAGCGGCGCAGATACTCGCGGTGGATGGATGCGTTGGGCTCGCTGTGGTTGCGCGCGCGTGAAGGATGCAGAGAGGGAACAGGAGAGGGAGGAGGACGTCGTTGTGCTCACCCTCGTCGTAGAGGTAGCAGAGGCTCGGTGGAGGTCGCTGTCGCCGGCGGCAACGGAGAGGATGGCGGCGGCGTTGTGGTGGATCTCCGCGGATGCTGTGGCGTCCAATAGGTAGACGGAGATACGGAGGGCTGATTCCAGATGCTAGTCAGCGAGGTGGAGCGAGGTATCGGCGGCGATCGCCATGGCTTCAGAGAAGGTGGCGCCGGTGAGGTTCAGAACAGGAGGGAAAGGTGGCAGAGAGAGGGGAATTGGCGGCGGTGCTCGAGGGGGAAGGTAGGT
This sequence comes from Alopecurus myosuroides, assembly GCA_028641055.1. Lineage (NCBI taxonomy): Eukaryota > Viridiplantae > Streptophyta > Magnoliopsida > Poales > Poaceae > Alopecurus > Alopecurus myosuroides. Next base: position 438,884,481 of record CM054059.1, on the reverse strand, counting down.
AGGTGGCTAGGGCAGCATCGGGGGGTCCTAGGGTAGGCTATATAGGGCTAGGGGGCGCGCGGTGGCCGTTCACTGCACGCGGCCGTCGACGTGGCTCCGGTGGATTTCCTGCCGTACGGGAAAGAGAAGAGCGAGGGAGGACGAAGGGGTATCGGGCCTGGGGTGGTGGGCTGGGTGCAGCCCACTGGTCTGCCCACCCCCGCTGGTAAGTTTTTTTTCCTTTTTTATTATTTTGTTCTGTTACTTTTTTTTTTGCTGAAATAGAAATAGGAAGAAAATAGATAGGTTTTGAGTTAGGAAAAATTAGGAAAAATTTGTGTGAGTTAATTAGGTCAACAGCAATCACTTGCCAAGTTCTGTTTTTCCAAATAGTTCAAAAATAACTTGCTGTTTGTAAATTGGTTCAAATTTGAATGAATTTGAGGTTAAGTGATTATTGAAAACAAGATTTTAAATAGGGTGAACATATGGTTTAAATGGAAACAAGTGATTATAAATGTGTTGTAATTTTCATGATTTCAAATTGGTTGCTGTTTGTAATTGAAATTGAATTTGAATGTTGAATGGAATTTGAATTAAATGAATGATTAAAAGCCACAAGTTTAATTAGTTGAACCTTTTATTTGAAAAATTGTAACATAACAAGTATGAAACAAAGGTTTGAATATTGGTTTGAATTTGAAATAGAAAACAATTGAAAACAGATGCAAACAAAAGGAAAACAAAGCAAACAAAGTAATGAGTATGATGACATGATGCAAAAATTTAATAAAACAAGAAACAAACATTCTAAATGGAAGTTTTCATACTTGGGATGTTACAAAACACCCCCCCCCCCCCTTGAAGGAATCGCGCCCCGAGATTCCTACTGAGAAAGGAAAAGGTCCGGATACTTCTTGCGAAGATCCTCTTCGGTCTCCCACGTTGCCTCTTTATCGGAATGATGGGACCACTGCACTTTCAAGAACTTGGTGCTCTTGTTGCGAGTCTTACGCTCGGTCTCATCGAGAATTCGAACAGGGTGCTCCTCATAAGAGAGACCATCTTGCAGTTCAATGGAATCATGATCAACTGCACGATCTGGATCTTTGAAACACCTCTTGAGCTGTGACACGTGAAACACATCGTGCACCTTGGATAGTTTTTCTGGAAGTTCAAGACGATAGGCATTTTCCGCACGCCTTGAGAGAATGTTGAAAGGACCAATGTATCTTGGTGCAAGCTTTCCTTTCACACCAAAACGATGAGTGCCTCTGAGGGGAGTTACACGGAGATATGCCTTGTCACCAGGTGCATATATCATATCCCTGTGCTTGCTGTCATAGTAGCTTTTCTGACGAGACTGAGCAATCTTGAGATTGTCACGAATGATGCGAACTTTCTCTTCGGCTTCCTTAACAATGTCAGGGCCTAAGAGTGAACGTTCACCAGCTCCAGACCAATTGATCGGACTCCTGCATCTGCGGCCATAGAGTGCTTCAAATGGTGCCATGCCAAGGCTTGCCTGGAAGCTGTTGTTGTAGGAGAATTCAGCATATGGAAGGCAATCCTCCCATTTCATGCCAAAGGAGAGACCACATGCTCTGAGCATATCTTCGAGAATCTGATTGACTCTTTCGACTTGCCCCTGAGACTGAGGGTGATAAGCTGTGCTGAACAGAAGTTTGGTGCCCAATGCTTCTTGAAAGCTTTTCCAGAAATGAGAAGTGAATATGCTTCGACGATCTGAGCTTATTTCCAATGGAACACCATGAAGAGGAACAATCTTTGCTGTGTAGAGCTCTGCTAACTGGCTAGCTGAGATTGTTTCTTTGACAGCAAAGAAGTGAGCTACTTTAGTGAGACGATCAATGACAACGAAGATTGCATCGTTGCCCTTCTTGGACTTTGGAAAACCCGTGACGAAGTCCATTTCAATCATGTCCCACTTCCACTCAGGAATTTTCATAGGTTGGAGAAGACCGGCTGTTTTCTCATGAAATGCCTTAACACGTTGACAAACGTCGCATTCAGAAACGTATTGAGCAATTTCACGTTTCATGCCAGGCCACCAATACAGCGTCTTAAGATCCTGGTACATCTTTGTACTTCCAGGGTGGATGGAGAGAGGAGTTTCATGAGCCTCCTTGAGAATGACATCTTTTAGACTTTGAACTTGAGGAACTGCAATGCGTCCTTCGAAGAACACAGTTCCTTTGTCATCAATTGAGAAGGAATTGAATTTCTCCTTGCCTTCTTTGATGTGTTCTACCATCTTCTTGATTTCAGCATCACGAAGTTGTTCAGAACGAATCTTGTCCTCGAGAGTTGGACTGGCTGTCAAGTTTGCAAGATAACCTTGAGGAACAAGACCAAGGTTCAGCTTCTCGAATTCTTCATGAAGTGGAGGTTGGCTTTCCATGATCATGATATTATTGCAATATGACTTGCGACCGAGAGCATCGGCCATAACATTAGCCTTGCCTGGAGTGTAAGAAATGGTGAGATCAAAGTCTTTAATCTTTTCAATCCATCTCCTTTGCCTGAGGTTTAGATCTGGTTGAGTGAAGATGTATTTCAGACTCTTATGATCGGAAAAGATTTCAGTGCGATTACCCAACAAGTATTGTCTCCATTTCTTGAGGGCAAACACAACTGCTGCAAGTTCAAGATCATGTGTGGGATAATTGAGCTCATGTGCATTCAACTGACGTGAAGCATAAGCCACAACTTGACGTTCTTGCATAAGAACTGCACCTAGACCTTGGAGAGATGCATCACAGAATATCTGGAAAGGTTTGGTAGTATCTGGGACAACCAGAACTGGTGTAGAAGTGAGTTTAGTCTTCAGGAGATTGAAACTTTCATCACATTGTGGAGACCAAACGAACTTCTTGTCCTTCTTTGTGAGATCAGTGAGAGGTTTGGCAATCTTGGAAAAGTTTTGGACGAAACGACGGCAATAGCTAGCCAAGCCAAGAAAACTTCTAACTTGCTTCACCGTCTTAGGAGGTTTCCAATCAACAATTGCTTTAACCTTTTCTGGGTCAATGGCTATGCCCTTGGCAGAGATGACATGACCAAGGTAAGCAACTTCTGGAATCCAGAACTCACATTTGGATAACTTGGCGTATAGACGATGCTCGCGAAGTTTCATGAGAGTGAGACGAAGATGTTCTCCATGCTCTTCCTCGGATTTTGAGTAGACAAGGATGTCATCAAGATATACCACAACGAACTTGTCGAGGTATTCATGGAAAACAGAATTCATGAGTCGAGAGAATGTCGCCGGTGCATTGGTGAGACCAAAGGACATGACGGTGTATTCATATAGACCGTACCGAGTGGTGAAAGTTGTCTTTGGAATATCTTCCTTTCTGATCTTTATTTGATGGTAACCCATTCTCAAGTCCAACTTGGAGAATATTGAGGCTCCAGCAAGTTGATCAAAAAGATCATCGATACGAGGAATTGGATACTTGTTTTTGATGGTTTTCTCGTTAAGAGGACGATAGTCAACAACGAGTCTCTTTGTTTGATCCTTCTTCGCAACGAACAGAGTTGGGCAACCCCAAGCGGAAGAACTAGGTTGAATGTAACCTTTTTCCATGTACATATCGATTTGCTCCTTTAACAGTTTCAGTTCAGGAGGAGCTATCTTGTATGGATGCTTAGAGATTGGAGCAGTACCTGGTTCAAGCTCGATCACGAACTCAACTGCTCTATCCGGAGGCATCCCTGGCAACTCTTCTGGAAAGACGTCAGGGAATTCACAAACCACCGGAACATTTTCAAGTAGAGGTAGAGGTTTTGCATCGAGGTTGCACAGCTGAAAGGAACTTGAATCATTTGGAGAATAGACTATCTGGCCAGAAGGGTGGAACAGAGTTATTGACTTCTGAGCACAGTCAATCGTAGATTTATTGGCCTTCAACCAATCCATGCCAAGAATGACATCAATGTCAGAATTGCCAAGCAGTATGAGGGAAGCAAGGAATATGTGGCCTCCAATTAGGATTTGATTTCCGTGACTGATCTTAGACGTTTGCATAGCTGCTCCAGGGGAGTTTACTACTAGCGGGGAACCCAAACCAACAAAGGGGAGCTTAACTGCCGTCGCAAAGATCTTTGACACGAAAGAATGCGATGCTCCGGTATCAAACAACACTTTAGCTGGGTTAGAGTTTACGGGGAATGTACCGAGAACGACGTCAGGAGCTTCCTCAGCTTTGTCGATCTTGACATGATTCACCCTTGCGGTCCTCCCGACAGTCCTGTTGTTGGAGTTGAAGGCTTTAGCCGGGGGAGCACGCACCGTTGCCTGGTTTGTGTTGGGACGAGGTGGTGGTGGAGGTAGCTGCCTCTGCGTGCACTTGTCAGCGTAGTGCCCCGTCTGCTTGCATTTGTAGCAAGTGACGACACGAGGAGTATCTGGCCTTGGCTGCCCCATTGAAAACCTCTGACCATGCATCTGAGCTGGGTTGGGTGGGCGGGGAGCGAAGCCTGGAGAAGCTTGGGCATATGGAGCCCTAGTGACAGCACCATTTGGCACCCAGATGCGGCGCTTCTGCGGAGGGGTGGTCATGTTGGAGGAGTAACCACCCTCACGCGAGTGCTTTCGAGACTCCTCGAACGCCTTGCGCCCATTTTCTTCATTGAGCGCGGTGTTAACGAGCTCCTTGAAGTCTTTGGCCTTGATGTTGGTGAGGGCGTACTTGAGTTCCGGGTTAAAACCTCTGCGGAACCTTGCCATCTTCTGAGCCTCAGTGGACACCTCATCACCAGCGTAACGAGCGAGGCGATTGAACTCACTCTGATAGCCAATGACGTCCAGCTTGCCCTGCTTGAGTGAGCAAAACTCTTCACGCATCCTTTCCATGAGGCCATCTGGAATGTGGTGCTTCAGGAAAGCTTCCTTGAAACAACCCCAGGTGATTGGATAGCCAGCTCTCATGGTCTGGTAGTTTTCCCACCAAGTAGCTGCCTGACCCTTCAGCAGATAGGATGCATACTTGACCTTGTCTTCCTCAGCAACGTGATTAGTCTGGAACTGGGCCATCTGTGCCATGACTTGGGTCATCTGAGTCAACAGCTCCGTGATTGGCGGTGGCTCAGGCGGGTTGTTCCTTGTTGGCGGCATCCTGAATAGACATGCATTTTAGCACAACAATAGAAAAGGATAGACTTGGAAACCGAAAGAGAGATTATTCCGACGCATGAATAGATAACCAACAGGTACATCATCACATGTTCAAATACATCAGAATATCCAACACACCACAAATGGTTCGAAAGCCAAAGGATAACTAACATAGCCAAGAATGGATACATCGGTACTCCCATGCTCATCACGCAGGACGGCGGTGAGTAGTACGACGAGAAGTACGGTGAGGAGCACGACCACGAAAGTAGGTAGAACGACGATCCACATAGACCTGACGTGGTCTGAGAGCGACTCTAGGTGTGGTGAAGTACATAGCGTCGACTCCCTGTGCTCCAAAGCGTGGAATCCCAGTGTAACCAGCACCGAGGTTGAGGAGTGTACCTCTGATCGGCTCGTAACCTCCAGCATCTGGCAGACGACGTCCAACTGGCTGATCGAAACGTGCAAAGCGCTCATCTCCAACAAAGTCTGTGGTGTAAGTCGCCAGACGAGTCAAAGCAAGGTAGAGCTGCTCTCTGACTGAAGCCAACTCCTGAGATAGTGTGCTGGCAACTGCGTCACTGTGCCTCACAAACTGAGCGGTGGTGTGCAGCCTGGAGTTATCATGCTCGTAGACATCCAGGTTGTCGTAGAGAGTGAAGTGAGCTCCCTCCGAATTGATGTAACCACGGGGGATGTGGCGATAGATAGAATCGTCAAATCCCCAGTAGTCAGCACGAAGGACGGTGAGACTCACATAAGCTGCCTGCTGCACAGCCATATCCACTGTGGAACCTACTGCCTCGTAGCGGTGGACAACGCTCATGCCATCATCTGACAGAATGTAGACGATAGCCTGGTAGTAGGTCTGGTCAAACTCTCGCTGCTGCTTGTAGACCTGGTACTCTGGTGCCCAACGGAATCCCAGATAAGTGACCATGTCTCTCAGCATCTCCGGATAATCGGCAGTGCTCTCGCAACGAGTCATCCGAACCACCTGCGGGTAGAACCTGAGATCCATCTGCAGATGATCGGGGAAGTTTTGATTAGACGCCGGTAGAGAACTGAAGTGGAAAGCAACAACAAGGTTTCAACGGACGAAAAGGATGTTGTGAAGAACAGGATATCGAAGCAACATCGGGAAACAAGAGACCGAAAGCTCCTGAGGTACTACGGAAAACCCATCCGGGCTTCTAAAGGATCAATATCTACTGCTTAAGGAATAGAGGATTTGCTTCCGGGGCTTACACGCCTCCGTTCTCAATCATGAGTAGGCAACATGATAAATCATGTCACAACCACCTCCATTCCTATGGACTAGTAGATATAACTATCCTAGAGAAACCAGGATACGTGAAACCCTAACTTGAAAGTTTAGATGAGAAGGGAAAACAACGTTGCACTTCCTTACCAGAAAGGGAGGGCGGGTGGGGAAAGAAATAAAATGGTAGAATTCCTACTCTCACGTTTCATTTTTCCTATATATCTACAAAATAGTTTCTAGACTCAACTGCGACCAGTAAAAGGGATCCTACAAGCAGACAGGCTCTGATACCATTTGTCGCACCAGGACTTCTAGAGGATACTCGCAGTTCCGTTGAACAGTAGTTGATTGGATTACGGGGCTTACCGGCACCCGCATCTCTTACGAGTAGGCCAACACACGTTTGTGTGACAACCAACCCCTACTGTTCATCGTCTACGTAAACCATCCCCTAGAAATCAGGATACTACCATTGACGTACTTCATACCATACACACATGGTACGTCAACGGCATTTAACAAAATGATAGCACAACAGATCTCTAAGACACAAATAAATAGAAATAAGTTGCAAATAGCTCTCACTAGAGCAGAGATAGCAAATACAATCATCCAGAGGACACATGTCCCAACATAACATCATTACATCTCAGCGGAAGCATTCAAAAGGTCTGAGTACAGACAAATCCAAATAGGCTTAAGAAGCCGGAAACGAAAAGACGGAGCCCATCCACGATGTCTCGGATCCTGCCCAGGTCCGCTATCTACTCGTCAGCAGCCTCGTCAAACTCCACGTAGTAGCCGTCACGGGGATCCTCGTAAGCGTAGTCTGCGGAAACCACAGCCCCAAAGGGGTCAGTACAACAATGTACTGGCAAGCAAGACTCACAGTTCACCAAAGTGTAACCCGTCAACACCAAGCACATATGCTTTGGGTTCAACGGAAGAAAGGGTGATACAAAAGATGCGGCAGCTGGCTGCACTAACCAACTACAGAACAATACTACAACTTCCGGCTAACAGAAAGGAGATAAGATAGCGTATCGTAACCAACTATAACTAATTCCAAACAAACCCATCCTGGATCTCGCCCCTTATCCAAAGAAGCAATCCAAGGATAACTCACACAGTTGGATTAATGATGGGTCAAGTTATTGTGGCAATAAGGCTATTACTAGTCAAGTTATCATTAGTTAGGTGTAAGTTGTTCTGAGTACTTATTAGCCAGTACTTTCACCAAGTTAACCATAACCGCGGAAAACACGGCTTCTCGAGAAGATTTATCCCTGCAGGGGTGCACCAATTTGGCCGTACACGTAAGAATATCCCGCCAGACGGGAATCAAACCCACCAAGCGAGGCACTCTACACAACTCAACTCCTCTTCTTCGCATCAAGCCCAAAGAACCACGTGCTGTGCGTGCGCGGCTAATCGATCCCCACGAAGAAAAGGGGACCCTCATAGCACTCTAAGACCACGGCGCCCTAAATGCCGACTACAAAAGTTCCACCCTAGCCTCGGGTTCGTACCTGCATATGAGTGCATCAAATGGAAAGCCCGAACTAAGTGTGGCGATTTGGACGAGATGCGAATCGAATCAAATTGAGGGGGGCGCCCATACACGCTTCCCACATGCGGTTAGTGCGCTCATCATGGATCAGTAGACAAGACCCTTTTCCTAATTAGGGTCGACACTAGCAGGCCTCAAAACCACGCCGGGCCTCCTGCCGGTGCCTTATCAGCAAATTATTATTACCTCAAAATTAACAGGTTGTTGTTTAACATCGAGCCCCAGAACATAATAGAAATATAGTAACAGAAAATAACGGGTAACAGACTCGAGCAAAACAATCCTAAGCATGCAAGTAAGACACGGGCAACAAGCAAAGGGGTTATAGGTGTGGAGGTGAGGCAATATCATGGTTAAGGGATAACATGTGATAGGTTCGTAACAGAAGCAACTATTCATAGGGCTAGCAGAATAGGCAACGGAAAGTATCAGTAACTAATGTTGAAAGGAACACAATGGTTCATGTGAGTGAATACTTGCCTGCAAACTCAGCAGCCTGGTACTGAGCTAGATCCTCAGAAGGGGTGTCGTAAGTATCGTCTGTCTCAACGTCGTCGTCTATTCGAGAAGAAGCAAACAAACAACGCAGAGAGACAAACAATCAATAACATGGCATAGTGCACAATCATGGGATGATGCATGACCATTTAATTGATGCATAGAAATAACCTAGTTGACATGGTAACATAACATGTTTAAATGGACCCACATGCAAAAATTGGATTGCATATGGAAGGGTCCATGAATTAAGGTTGGAACAATTGTTTTACAACTAACCAACAGGTGAAAGTGGATTAGTATGATGTATGGATGAGGAAAACAGAAAAATAACAACAATAGAATCAATTGGAAATAAGGTTTACCAATTTTGGAATTTTATTGATTAAGTTAAGAAATTTTGGTTCCTTAAAGGTGTTACACAAGCATTTGTTTTTTTCAGCAATTTAAATTGTTCAAAACAAATAAAAAAGTTCATATTTGGAAAGAGCACAAAATTTTAGGTGGATTACATGTTTCAAATATTGAAAAAGGAATTACAATGATTTAATTATGAATTAAACAAGTTTAAACAAGATTTAAATGAATTAAATTCAAGTATGAATATTATTTGTTCAAAACATAAATTCAAATTCATATTTGAAAAGTTTATATTTTTCTAGTTTGAAAACATATTTGATATGTTCAAAAATATTTTAATTTGAGCAAGTTATGAATTTAGAAATACTAAATGATTTAAACAAGGTTTAAATTATTTAAGCAATTTTTATTATTCAAAACATGAAACAAAATTTATATTTGGAAAGATGTTTCAAAATAGCATGGAAAACATATTTTATTTATGTTATTTGGATTAAGTATGAAATAGTTATGCAATTAATCAAATTTTAAATGAATTGTTTGAATTTGAAATTTGAATGCATTTGAATTATTCAAAACAGAATACAAATGTTATAAACAGGTAGAGAATTAAATTTGGTTCAACAAACATATTTTATGTTTATTATTTGGATTTATAAAATAAAAGTTATTTGCATTTTAGTGTTAGGGACCAATCTGTAATTGAAAAGGATTTAAACTGAAAAAAAGAAAAGCTGAAAAACTATTTTCACTCTGCAGTGGCTAGCCCTAGCCACTGACAGAGGGGCCCGTGGCTGCGTGGAGCTCACGTGGCAGCAGTGGCCACTGGCAGGTGGGGCCTGCCTGTCAGCGGCCCTTGCGAAAAAAGGTGGGGATTATTCGCGAGCGCCAGGGCTCGAACCCTGGGCTCGGGCGCGCGCGCACTGCACTGCTACCACTGCGGTAGCGAATCGTTCTTATCAGTATAGGATACGCAAACATGATTAGGTTCAGTTCGTGCTCGCTGACGGAAACTGACGAAAGCACGCGCCTTTCTGAACCTTACGGAGAAACGAACGCCGGCGGCGAGCGGCGCAGATACTCGCGGTGGATGGATGCGTTGGGCTCGCTGTGGTTGCGCGCGCGTGAAGGATGCAGAGAGGGAACAGGAGAGGGAGGAGGACGTCATTGTGCTCACCCTCGTCGTTGAGGTAGCAGAGGCTCGGTGCAGGTCGCTGTCGCTGGCGGCAACAGAGAGGAGGGCGGCGGCGTTGTGGTGGATCTCCGCGGCTGCTGTGGCGTCCAAGAGGTAGACGGAGATACGGATGGCTGATTCCAGCTGCTAGTCAGCGAGGTGGAGCGAGATATCGGCGGCGATCGCCATGGCTTCAGAGAAGGTGGCACCGGTGAGGTTCAGAACAGGAGGGAAAGGTGGCAGAGAGAGGGGAATTGGCGGCGGTGCTCGAGGGGGAAGGTAGGTAGGTGGCTAGGGCAGCATCGGGGGGTCCTAGGGTAGGCTATATAGGGCTAGGGGGCGCGCGGTGGCCGTTCACTGCACGCGGCCGTCGACGTGGCTCCGGTGGATTTCCTGCCGTACGGGAAAGAGAAGAGCGAGGGAGGACGAAGGGGTATCGGGCCTGGGGTGGTGGGCTGGGTGCAGCCCACTGGTCTGCCCACCCCCGCTGGTAAGTTTTTTTTCCTTTTTAATTATTTTGTTTAGTTACTTTTTTTTGCTGAAATAGAAATAGGAAGAAAATAGATAGGTTTTGAGTTAGGAAAAATTAGGAAAAATTTGTGTGAGTTAATTAGGTCAACAGCAATCACTTGCCAAGTTCTGTTCTTCCAAATAGTTCAAAAATAACTTGATGTTTGTAAATTGGTTCAAATTTGAATGAATTTGAGGTTAAGTGATTATTGAAAACAAGATTTTAAATAGGGTGAACATATGGTTTAAATGGAAACAAGTGATTATAAATGTGTTGTAATTTTCATGATTTCAAATTGGTTGCTGTTTGTAATTGAAATTGAATTTGAATGTCGAATGGAATTTGAATTAAATGAATGATTAAAAGCCACAAGTTTAATTAGTTGAACCTTTTATTTGAAAAATTGTAACATAACAAGTATGAAACAAAGGTTTGAATATTGGTTTGAATTTGAAATAGAAAACAATTGAAAACAGATGCAAACAAAAGGAAAACAAAGCAAACAAAGTAATGAGTATGATGACATGATGCAAAACTTTAATAAAACAAGAAACAAACATTCTAAATGGAAGTTTTCATACTTGGGATGTTACAATCCTGCATAATATATATCGTGCAGTGAGGATAATATATATAAGAAGCAATGATCGAACTACCTGAGGTAGATACTTACAGACAATAAGTGCTGATGATCGATTTGTCGAGGGCGTCTAGATTATAGAAGAAAAAAAGATCTTCAAAATCAATAAAGACCGAGTCATCGCGGAAGTAATCCTCTTCTCTAATTTTCACCATGAGTTGGTCTAGCCCCTCATTTGCGGCTTGGATATACCACGTATGCAGTTGGCGCTTGTATGTTGTCAAAGAGTTGAGCTGATCAGGTTTGACGAGAGACTTCCCTAATTCATATTTCCATGCCAATTCAGCCTGTTCGAAGTTGTTGGATTGGCTTAGGCGTTGGTCAACTGGTATACCACACTTTCTGGCAAACTTCTCAGCTGCTTCCCGATCAACTCGACTGTAGGGAGTCTGTACAGTGTCTGGCACCTTGAGCGCGGGGGGGGGGGGGGGGGGGGGGGGGGGGAGGGGGCAATTGTTTTGGTTGCTTCCCGAGCTGGGGAATTGTTTCCCCCGCCTTCTTGACTTTGTTATAAGTCATCATTAATCAGCGATCAGAGTCAGATGGCAGATTACTCTGAACTTGGGACGACATCTCCAGCATATTCTTGAAGTACTTCTTTACAGCCGGATCTATTGGTTCCTTTGGCGGCTCTGAGGTTCTCTTTCCCCATGAAGCCATCTAATGTTTCGTGTCCGTAGTCACCCAGTCGTCGGTCTCCTCGTCATTCATATGGTAAGCCAACTTTTCTGGCAGTTGCTTGGCTTTCTTCTTCGTAGCATGTTTCTTCTTCGGGGAAGACTTAGAGGCAGCATCCTTCCGCTTAGAGGACTTAGTGGGCGGCGGAGTCGGCGCAGGCATTGGAGATCGAGCCGGACTCGGGCTGCTGACGTCCATGGCGTCGACGTGTGATGGCGATGATCAAGCCCGACTGTGTCTCGGAGAAGTAGGTGGTGGTGGTGGACTGCGTCTCGGAGAAGTAGGTGCTTGTGTTGGCGATGGACTGCGTCTCGGAGAAGGTGGCGGTGGTGGCGTCAGACTGCTCGGGGGAAACACTATGCCACTCTTTTTCCATTGAATGATGGAATTGACGGCTTCTCCAAGTGTCTCTATCCCATCACCTCCGAGGATGTCAAGCCGCATTATCCTCCAATCCGGCTGGACATCATCAACGCCGACACGAGCATAGCCAGGTGTAATCGGACGGCCATGGGAGGTCGCTCCCTCTACACAAGGTAAAGCGTAGCCTTCTGCCACCTTGATGGATATGTTTGAGACCGACACGTATAGCGCACAACTTGTCTTCTCCTTGATTGCATCCACGGCCTCCGTCTGTGCAGGGGCATCAACAAGCATAACTGCATCGGCAGCCGGTACCTCCGTTGAAGCCACGCTGCTCCGGCGTTGAGATAGGTCTGTTTCGTCGAATGTAGTGTCTTGCGTCTGGGAGCGCTGGCCAGTAAGCTCATTAATCTGTTGTTGCTGCTTCATCACTGCGGCTTCCAAGACACCAACCCGTTCTACGACCGCTGCCTCCTTCTTTTTCTTTCCTCTCTCTCGGCTTCTATATGGATAGAGACAATCTTCCGGCTTGAAGCCAAAGCACCACGGATATCGTCCTTTGCCTCGTGTCCAATCGCCATGTTCTGCATTCCCGAGGGCCTTTGTAAGCTCGTCATTCTCTCGATCTGGCTTGAACTCTCCCTCTTTAACCTCTTTGAACACTTTCTCAAGTGCCGCAAAGGGGACCTTTATTTTTTCAGTCATAATAAGGTGCCCTTCTTCGTCAAACGTCGCCTCATGCCCAAGCAACCAATTCCTTGACCTCCGCGGAAAATCCTGAGTACCTGGAATGATCCCCTTCTCTCGCAGATCTTCCTCGAGTTTGTCAAACTTAGGCATTGCAACTCTATAGCCACCTGAACCCATCTTATGGTGATATACCTTCCTCGCCGCATTTGCCGCATTCTTGGCTGACCTTTTGTTCCCCTTTTCTGATTCCTTGTACGCCAGAAATGCTGGCCAGTGTGCCTTCTGCTTCTCAAACGGCCCCTCGAATTTTGGGACTTTTTTTTCTTCTGATATTCCTTCCATAATCATTTCTTGTAAGCATTGAAAGCCTCAGCCATCTTCTTCAGAGCCTAGTGCATCACTGCGTCGCGCATTTTCTTCTGTGTCTTCTCGGTATCACATTCTGGAAGACTGAAATGGTTCATCAGCTTGTCGAACATGAGTTGTTTGGACCGATCTGAGACAAAAAAAACTGCTAGACGGTCAGGATCGTCTTCGTCCTTTGCTGGCGCATTCCATTCTTCAGCACTTATTGGGATCATGTCCCTAATAATAACTCCACATTGGCTTGTAAACTTAGTTGATGTCTTGATGGGCCAAGAAGGTTCGCCGGATCGATAGAATTGCTCATCACTGCTTTTCTAAGTATGTTCCATGGCCTTCACTAAGGCTTGTTCATCACTGCTTTTCTCTGGTTCCGCATCCGTTCCTTGCAATTTCTCTTCTTCCTTCATTCACTGACCTGATTCATTCAGGTACTGCAAGTCGTCGTCTTGACCTCCACCGTCATTGGGTTTACCGGGGAGTGTACTTTCTTCTATTATCGCGAACACCTGTTCTTCACCCTCTCTGCCGTCCATAGCTCAACTAATACAAATGGAAGATAAAATACTTTAGTAAATTACAAATTCTTTTGGAAAAATAATATTCCACTAAACAATCATCACAACAGTACACATACTAGTGAAAGTTAAATACAAAGGAACATATTACTTCCGGCATGAAAGTTAAGAGGTACTACAGGCGGTGGTATACAGGCGATGAAAGTTAAACACAAAGGAACACATTACTTCCGGCATGAAAGTTAAACACAAAGGAACACATTACTTCCGGCATTCTCCGAACACAAAGGAACCGAGAGGGAAACGATAGTGACGACGACGACGGCAACGACTACGACGACTACGAGTCGGAGTACTATAGGTCTAGGCAGGAGTATGACTAGCAGATCAGATCGAGTCTTGCCGAGTAAACTTGCGACTCGGACGGGGCATAACAGATGTAGCTTTTCATATTATCCATATCATGTGTGAAAACATTGCAGATCTCTCCCTCTTCTTCTTGATTAGTGGGATTCAGACACACAAATAAAGCTAACCTTACTGCCATTAATTATACTACCAGTTCCTAGCTCCATCCCTTATTTTGAGTGCCAGATGTGGCCATGTGTTTTATTTCTAGGAGCAGATGAACTCGAGAGTCAAAATAAATTTCCGAAAATGAAACGTTTATTCAGGCGGTCAGACGATGTCACCAATACAATGCGGGAAACGAACAACAGAATGCAACAAATGAATTACACGGAAAGATGTTGCAACTTTAGCGGTCAAGAAATCTAAAACAAAGTGCGCGCATGGGTTCAACAAATTAATGGATAGCATCCCTATTTTTTGTTGACGACCCTGCAGTTCTTCCTGATCTCTCCGTTGGCAGCGTTCTTGAGCTCGATGGCTGACATCTTAACCATCGCCCTGGCGAACTTCTTCTCCCACACCTCGGGGAACAAAGCGTTCTGGAACACCTTTCTGGCTGTCAGGGTCGATGTTACCAGCGCCGCGTCGGAGGCAAAGAGAACATTGCGCTTGCGCACGTTCAAGTAGTACTGGTTATCCAACTGCCCTGGTGTCACGATGTCCTGCACCACAACAGGGTCATTGTTGAAGGTGGGGTTCAGCGGGCACCTTCTCTGCAGCAGGGCGGAGAGAGCGGCGTTGATGTTGGAAGGGTTGGGAGGGAGGCGATCGGTGAAGGAGGAGCAGTGGGACACCCCGATGCTGTGCGCGCCGGAGAGCACCACGAGGTCGTCCTCGTTCATGTTCTTGGCCTTGAAGCTGTCGACGAGCTCCGTGAGGTTGAAAATTGGCGGGGGAAGGAACTGGAGGGCCTCGCTCTCGAGCGACACGCGGCCGTCCAATCGTCCCGACGGAATGTTGTAGTTGATCCTGGAGCCGCTGAGGAAGGCGGCGGAGTCGCGGGCCGCGAAGGCGATGACATCTGCGCAGGAGACGACGCCCGGACAGTACTTCTCGAGCGCCGCCTTGGCCGCGTCGATGACCTCGAAGCCGCGCAGGCTGGGGAAGTTGGGCGGGCTGAGCTTCTCGGGCCGCGGGTTGGCCGGCGTCGCATCCAGCAACACCGACGCGTCACAGCCCTGTGCATGCGCGAACAGTTAACCACCCAATATGCTTCACATCACGTGCATGAGCAGGAAGTAAGCTGGGCACGTACCTGGACGAAGCAGTCGTGGAAGGCCATGCGGATGATGCCGGCGCCGAGGCCGGGTCGCGATTTGAGGGCCTCATCGACGACCGTCTTGACGATGTACTCCGCGTGCGGACACTTCCTCTGGTAGTAGCCGACCCTGAGCCGAGGCGCCGCCGCTGCACCCTGGCATGCCGCCGCCAGGAGCAGCAGGCACGACACCCAGATCATGGCAACCCTGCTGGTCATCCTTCTTGAGCTCGATCCACTTGCTCTAGCTGTGGGGCAGGAGACTGAAAGTGAAAGCTAGCTAGCTGCAGTGTGGTTGAGGTGTGGAGACGCTGCTCCTCGGCACGTCTATTTATACCCGCGGGGTGGAGTCAAGAGGAAGAACAATTGGCAGGGTTTGTCTTGTCTGTGGTATTACTTATCAGCAAGCGCATGTTCTCTAGGGCGCAGGGAACATGCGAATACAACTCAGCATTCATCTGATCTAAACTCCGCAGCGCTGACTTTAAGATAGTGATGCGGGCATGTGGAATGTGGTTATGTGCACATCTGTCTGGCCTAAGAGTCCGGTTTTTGTAGCTCAGATGTTTGCGGGGGCAGGGTGGATGGATATAATTCATTAACACATTAATTTGGTCTGAACAAACGAAGCCCGGAGTAACTTGTTTTACGGTTACAAGGGAGACAATCAATTTGTCTTGCCAGAAAGCCGGTTCGTCAACCAATGTACATCTTCGGTTTTCACCCCGTGCCGACGCAATCCGGTTTGCCAGAAGTCTAGTGGATCAACCATAATGTACATCTTCGGTGTTCGCTATGCACCGACCACAAACCGTTTAGCCGCACAACATGCGGTAGAAGACCTAGCTACAAGTGCACATATAGAATATGTTAACCCCAAAAAACAGCCATAAGTTCACAACTTAACACATGGTGTCAACAACCTCTCGATCGTTTCATCGGGGCTAGCTTCCCAGTCACGGCGAATTCGCTGGTCATGGACGAAGGTGTACGCAACGGCAAGTATATACGGGAGAACGGAGCTCCAAATTCCACACAGTTACACAGAACAACTCCTCCGTCTGACCGAGTAGCGAGCAACTAGCTTTGGAATATTGGCTGAATACTGGACTACTAGATCTGAATGCTCCATCTCGCTGCACTGACGGGTTGCTCCATCTCATCTCGAAAAGGCTTTCGCCCCGCTTTATAAATAAAGCCACACGGCCGAATTGATACAATGTGATGAGGCGACCCTCGTACAAGGCAGATCAAAGATAAAAACAAGAAAAGTACAAAGGAAACCGGACTTGACCGAGGGCCACCCAACAAGTCGAGCAAAACCGAGGCTCCACGACGGCGCCCCCAAGAGGGTAACGACGCCAGGCGCCGCCGCCGTCGAGATCGAGACGATCAAGGGTTTTCACCCGGAGCCCTGAAGCGGAGAAGATACCCGCAATGGCGCCCCCAAGAGGGTAACGACGCCCGCAGGCATCGCCGCCATTGGTGCCGAAGCACAGAGCTTTCGCTCGGAGAAAGCTTCGAACCACTTCCGGTAGCGCGACCTGCCGAGAGCCCTCGAGTCCAGTATCCAGAACACGATCTGGGAGCCGCCAAAGCCGAAGCGTTGTCAGCACCAGGATCTCCCGCCGCCTGCTCCTCGCCACCCACGTGGTCCGGGAAGAAGACCATCACCACTACCACGTCACTCGCCGCAGAGTCGACCGCGTAGTCCACCTTCCAGGGCCGCCGCCCCGGCCTCCAAGATCTCGCCCCATTGGTGTAGCGACAATCCAGACTACAGGTCCTCCGGAGCGGACAGGAGAAGGACAGAGCCAGCCAAAACAACCCTAGGACAGCAGGGGTATGACGAGCAGGACGCACCCGCGGGTCACCCGCAGCACCGAGGAAACGCTGCTAGGCGGTCACCGGATCTGGGCCCTCCTGGCCGGATCCAGCACCCCATCCATGCCATGGCCAGGGGAAGGGCTCCCGGATGAACCGGAGCCACTGAAACCGCATCAGCAGCAGTGCCCGTCCAACCCGGATCAGGCCCAAATGGGCCCAGATCTAGGCCTAGGGCTCCGCCGCCGCGGGCCAGCTCCGCCAGCCACCATCCCCGAGTTGCACCGCACTGCTCCACTCCGTCACAAGCTCTGGAAGCGGCTTCGGCAAGGATCCGTCACCCCTGCAGCCTGAGAACCGTGGAGAAACCTCCAAGCGCCGCCAGCCTCGTCGTCAGACCGCCAAGGGAACGCCCTGCTCACAGCCACGGCGCCGCCGTCCCTAACCCCTGGCCGACTTGGTCGCCACGCCCTACCACCGCCGGCGGGAGATCTAACCCCTAGCTGCACCGCCGCCAGAGAGAAGCCGCCCCGCGAGGCCGCCCCCGAGCGCGGGTAGAAGAGATCCGCCGCCGCCGGCACCGCTCGAGCCTTGCTCGGCGGCTCGCGCCGACGGCGGCGAGAGGGGGGGAAGCAGGAGGAGGCTCGGGAGTGGGGGAGGAAGGGCCGCCCCGGTCGCCGCGGGGGCGACGCGGAGCGGGGACGCGGAGCGGGGTGCATATTCTTCCAAACAGACTTAACCCCGTCATCAATTTTTTTTCCAACCCAGACGAGAGCATTGTTACTCAGGAACAGAATTAGAACCTGCAGCCATCAGGTCTGCAAGTATTATCAGGAGCATCCTGCATCCACAAATTGGTGTAGAACTCGTGTCTGGAGAAAGTAGTTAGCAAAGCAAATCTTCGTTTACATTGAGAAAGTCCATCAAGTCTATTGGCATTCTAAAAACATGCACGTAGTACTGAAACAGTTCGCTACATGAATGCATGGATCTCTCAAGCAATAGCAACCAGTTCTATCTTCTATGGTCAGATCCGGACCTTTCCTATGCTGAATGAGCTCTAGAATTGCAGAACAGGGAGTTGGACGAATAAGAGTATATAAAATCAGGGCAGTCAACCAAGCAATAGAAATTAAGAAACATGGAAGATAATAACTTCTCTGTTGTCAATTATTCATCTGTTTTAGATGATTATGATATCACGTATAGCGACCTAAGATATATCATGTAAAGTTTTTTTTAACGGAGGTTGTTCTATTAATTAACAGAGGAGTTTGACAAGGAAGTAAAAGTTACTACAAAATCGAACTACTCTTAAAACAGGATTTTGTCCCGCTTTATAAACAAAGCAAACTCCCCACTACGTCATACAAAGTAGCCCGTACAACAACACCACACAATGCAAAGTCCGCTAGGGCAACAACACAAGCAAGCCCAAATTAGAATGCGAAAAGAGCAAGAGGTGGGTGGGTTGGGTGGGGGAGGGGTATGGATGCAGAAGAAAGCCCGCTCAAGGGTTGGGGAACCTCAGCGGCTCGGCGGAGAGGAAATACGGCGCGCGACAACGAGAAGTCTGTCGGTCATGTCGGCAAGCCGCGCCCTGTCCCATTGCCTACACAATGGGTGCCACTACTGCATGAAATCCAAAAATTTGAACACGGAGTCAGACGCACGTCTCAGAAATTTTTTCTAGATAACCATTTTATTGCATAGTCCATAGAGTCCAGGCCATCACCGCAAACTGAAATTAGAAGAGGTGCCTTCCCCTACTGGTATGGTTCGCCTGTGTTTCTAGGAACTTGCCGAGATACAATGCCTCCTACGCAGGCCCCAGAACCTCATGAACGAAGTTCCACACGAACTGGGCAGCAAGACACGCGAACGGGATGTGGGTTCCCGACTCAGGGATCCTACAAAGGAGAACATGCCATCCTGCGGACCGTGGCATTTTAAGACCTTGATCCCAGAGGGAAGCCGATCTCGGAGCAGCTGTCACACAAAAATATTAAACGTCAAAGGTAGCGGGTGTTGGATGTATGCCCAAAAGGCAATAATATTTGTACATATGTTTCATAATTATGATTTATATTACTATGTCATAATTGACAAGACTTCTGAATATGAGATTCAGAGAAAAACTCACGCTCACGTGTAGTAACATGAACAATGTATCAAACACTAGTCTTGCCTTTTACGACAAATTTATTGAATATTTGATGGTTGTGTTTTCCTGATCATGGACATTGTTTATGTCAGCATCAACGAATAGCATATTGTTGGAAGAGAACAATATGGATGGGTATACCTAGTAGTTGATATGCTAAAAGATTCTATTAATACATCGTTGTACTTAGTATTATGTCACAACATGGTTATATTACAATTCATCCTTTGACCATGAGGTTATCGGGGTGATATATTCTGAAACTTTTACTTTAGTACTATCTAGTGGCTAGCATCCCCCCTGGGGGGCCTCCTGGCTCCCCTCTGTGTCTCCTTTGGACTCCGTCTTCGTATCGGGTTAAAAATTATCTCTGTGGATTTTCAGCCCTTTTCGAGAATATTTCTATAAGAACTTTTCTGAAATACAAAAATTGAAGAAAACAATAACCGACCTAGGGCATCTTCTTAATAGGTTAGTGTATGAAAACATCTAGAAAATGAAAGAAAACACGTGAAAACGTGTTGAAAACATAAAGACATTGGATGGAAAACAAGCATGGAGCATCAAAATTATCGATACATTTGCAACGTATCAGCATCCCCAAGCTTAACTCCTGCTCGTCCTCGAGTAGGTAAGTGATAACAAAATAATTTTTGGGGTGACATGAAGCCAACACAATCTTGATCAATGATATGTAAAAGTATTTTAATATGAGATCAAAGTACTTTAACAAAAGCATGGTAAATACTATTTGAACTAATGTAAACTTAGCAACTATGTTGCACATGAAAAGTAACACACATAATTGACACTGAGGAGTAATGCATTGAAGGTAATATGTTTGCTTCAATCATAAAGAAAAATATAATAAGGTGGTATCCGGCCTGTCCTTCGTGGAGTAGCAAAACATAAATGCTAGGACATCTTCAAAGTTTAAATGATGACTAGATACAAATAATTTGAGAGCAAGCAATACCATAAGCATAAAGAAATCAGTAATAAATTTTGGGACTATGCACATTATACTCAGAAAGAAAATCGTGCTCTCTTAACTTGTGCATAAAATAAGAAGGTGGAGACTCAACATAAAAGTAAAAGAAACCCCCTTCGCAGAGGGAAGTAGGGATTACGGATACGTCCAAAATATATCTCCTTTTCCGAACACTTTTATTATTGTTTGCCTCTAAACTTGTGAGTTTTGGATACAACTAACACGGACTAACGTTGTTTTCAGCAGAATTAACTTGATGTCTCGTTTTGTGCAGAAAAATTAACTTTCAGGAAATTGCCCGGAAAAGAACCCGGAGTCCTTATTCTACCCGAAGACGCCCGGAGCCATAAGAAGAGCCAGAGGGGAGCAAGGAGGGGCCCAAACCATGCCTGGGCGCGCCTCCTAGGTCGCGCCTACATGTGGTGTGGTGGCTCCAGGCACCCCCTCGGGCTCCCCTTTCGACTACTTATGCGCCGCAACCCTAAAACCGAGGGGGGGTTCTTCATATTCCAGAGAAACACATCAGAGCGCCGCCGCCACCTCGAAACTCAATTTGGGGGTCAGAAATTCCTGTTCTGATGCCCTGTCGGGACGGGGATTCGGAGGAGATCATCATCATCGTCATCGCCACCACTTCTCCATTAACCATCCATGATTCCCTTATCCATGTGTGAGTAATCCCCGTTGTAGGCTGAGAGGGATGGAAGCGATTGGATGGGATCGTTCATGTAATAATGCCCGATTGTTAGCGCATAGTGCCTAGTACCTGTTGTTAGTGCTGTATATCGTTGTTGCAACTTGTTATGCTTAATTCTTGTCACTAGGTCTCAAGTGCCATGATCTCAGATATGAACATGTTATTGTTTCATGAGTATAATTATGTTTCTTGATCATATCTGCAAGTTGTTTACACACATTGTTGTCTGGAACCCGAGGCTCCAACGTGACAATAATTGGGAAAACCGGAGGGGATGGCTGTGATGTGAGGATCACATGTATTCACGGAGTGTTAATGCTTTGCTTCGGTGATTTATTAAAAGGGGCGTCTTAATTACCAGTATAGCAGTTCTTTCCATTGAGGCCTCGCTGCAACGAGCTGGTAGGACAAACGATATTGTGCAAGTTTCTCATTGCGAGCACGTACGACTAAATTTGAACAATGCCTATGGTTTGCCTAGAACTTGGATGCTTTATTATTATCTATCTGCAATGCCCATGTTTTGATTATTATATGAACTATCTTATCGATGCAACACCCGTTCATCCATCCCTTTGCCAACGGTACGTTAATCCTGTTGTTTCCTACAATTTCTACTGATGTTACTATTTTACTCCTGCTGTTATTTTACTAATACTGCTGCTATAAAACTGTTACCACTCATTAAATGTTGCGAGCAAGTCTACTTTCAGGTGTAGCTGAACTGAAAACTCAGTTGTTAAAGGTTATAAATATTCTTCGGCTCCCCTTGTGTCGAATCAATAAATTTGGGTTTTACTTCCCTCGAAGACCGTTGCGATCCCCTATACTTGTGGGTCATCAATTACTCATGTGGTAGAGCTTTTTATTTAACAAAATAGAGGTATTGAAAATATAATTTTGAGAGAGGTGTATGTCTATGTCAACAAATGCTATTAAATGACTTATCATCTTTTCATGTTTATTGGCTTCAAGAGAGACTCCCATAGAGAGAACCATAACGTTCATCTTTCTCCTTTGTTTGCACAAGCTAAGTTCATGATTTCTCAAATCAATAGTGTGTGGAGACTTCATGTGATTGTTGTAGATTATCTTTTGGGGGCTCGGCACCCAATGTCTGTTCTTTTTGCAATATTAGTGACTAGCACATTATTCATGCTAGTCAAAGTGTGAGGCCATCAAACATGAAGAAATAATAAAGTCTCTAATACTTCCTCATGAGCTAAAATAGGAACACAAAGCAGGTTTAGTAATTTTGAAGGTTTAAAGGTAGCACACAAGAAATTTACTTGGACTGGCGGTGAACTACCACATATATGTAGGTATGGTGGACACATTGGAAAACTTTGGTTTTGGGAGTTGGATGCACGAGTAGAGCTCATACTCAGTATAAGGTGAAGGCTAGTAATAGACTGGGAGCGTCCAACTAAGAGAGCAATAACGGACATAATCATGCATAGCGACAAAACATTATTAACCAAACCATGAAGTGATATTACAAGTAAAAAACTGAATGATCATCGAGGCTAAAGGTGACTGTTTTATAGTCATAACTTGGTGTGAGCATGTGCCAAGTCAACCCAAATAAATCATCGAAGGAGAATACCACAATGCCATGCTTCAATATGAGGAAACAACACATAATTTAATTTCAATGGCACATTAAGAACTCTCAGTTATTTGAGACCAGTCAATATACATCATATACTACTAAGCACACAATTAAAATAACATCTAACATGACATGCCAAAGTCTAACCCACAGTCAAAACAAGTTTCCTATTGCACCACTATAAGCATGAAATATTTTACTCTTATCCAACACCAATCAACTTATTTGAAACAACTCTCAAAACAAATAATCATTAAAGACCAGAGAGCTAATCATATATAACTGAAGCGAACCAACAGACTCTGAACAAAATCCGAGTGAAAAAGAAGTGCTAAATGCAGTACTAGCAAAAACCGAACCCTCACAAAACAATAAGAGTGAAAACTGGAGTGTTGTCGACAATAAAAATGAAGCGTGTCTCTCTCCAAACTAAAAATACTAGGATCCACTTATTTATCACAGCAAGAAAACAAAACAAAACCGAGAGAAAAAAAATGACGCTCCAAGAATAACACATATCATGTGAAGGAATAAAAATATAGTGTTTTGAAAGAAACCTGGTATTTTTGTTGATGAAGAAGGGGATGCCTTGGGCATTCCAAAGATTCAACACTTGTACTTCTTGGATATATCTTGGGGTGACATGGGAATACCCAATCTTGAGATTTTCTCCATCTTTCATCTTCTCATATCATCCTTCTCTCCCTACACTTGAAACTTCATCCACCTAAAACTTCTCGCAATCTTCATTAACAATGTTGGTGCATCAAAATAATAAATCTAGTCCGTACAGTTTTAACACAAGTCAAGCACTCAATTTAAACATTAGATACTGTCACAATTTGTTTTAAGGCTCCTCCCCCCAAATAACACAAAAGAAGAAGATTAAGAGGCAAATGCAAATATTGGCAGAAATTTGTCAAAACATAACAACGGGTAAAGATGATTTTTTTTTGAAAAAGTTCTAATGCTTAAATAAAAAAGGGTGAAACTAATGAAACTTAGATAACAACCTGGGGCATGTGTATATATATTTTAAAAGCAATCTGATGTTTTGGCTAAAATAAATAATTTTTTTGGTGGCAGCACAGAAATCTATTTCATGACAACAAGTTCCCCAAATCACACTACCTCTCTATTAGAGGTTACTCTTGGCACAAAAACAAAATAAAAATAATGAGCGGTTGTTACAGAGGTCACAACTTCCAAGACTTAAAGAAACTGAAAGAAAACAAATAGAAAACATAAGGAAAACAAAGTGGGATGCCTCACACAAACGCGTTTCTTTAACGCATTTTAGCTAGGCATGAAAAACGAATCAAGTATTATAAATAGAATTGTGAGTAATCCACACAATGGACTCAAAAGGTAACTTCATTCTCTTTCTAGGGAAATGTTCCATACCCTTTTTAAGGGGGAACTGAAATCTTATAAGTCCCACTTTCATATCAATAATGGCACCAACGGTGCGAAGAAAAGGTCTTCCCAAAATGATAGGACAAGAAGCCTTGCATTCAATATCCAAAACAATAAAATCAGCGGGAACATAATTATCATTGGCAATAATAAGAACATCATCAATACTTCCAAAAGGTCTTTTAATAGTGGAGTCTATAAGATGCACTCCCAAAATGCTCTCATCCAATGGTTTGAAATTAAGCATATCATATAAACTTTTAGGCTTAATAGAAGAACTTGCACCACGATCACACAAAGCATTGCAACCAAATCATTCACTCTTATTCTAATAGTGGGCTCCCAATCAACTTGTAATTTTGTAGGAATAGATGCTTCAAGTTTGAGCCTTTCTTCCTTAGTTTCAATTAGAGCATTAGTGATATGCTTAGTGAAAGCAATATTTAACTTACTAGCATTAGAATCTTTAGCTAATTATTTTAAAAACTTAATAAAATCAGAGATGGTGAAATTATCAAAATCAAGTTTACCATCCTCGAACATGGTGGGAAAATTTTCTCCAAAAGTCATATTATCATCAATCCCACTTCCAACAATTTTCTCACTAGAAATTTTTTCACTCTCTAAATGTTTGGGACTCCTTCTACCTAAAGTCATGAACTCTCCAATACCATTTGTTTTGACATAAATATATTTAGAAGCATTAGGATACTCATGGTACTAAAAGTTTTCACTTGTTCAAAGGGTTGGATGGTGCAAATTTTAACAGGCTCACTTTTAGCAGTTTTTTAGCAATTTCAGCTTCTCTTTCTCTTCTAGCACGAATTTGAGCTAACATTCTGATGTTCTCATTTATTTCAACTTTTATAGAATTTACAAGTTCAGTTTTCTTGGTCTCAAGAGATTTGGTATTAATTTTAAAAATTTCGACATCATGAGCGAGACTATCAACTTTCAGCACAAGATTATCTAGTTTTGCAAAACTTATATCAACAGTTTATTGAAATCCTTTTGTGAAGTGGTAAATTCTTTAAGCGTGTTTTCAAGATCAGAGGTGAAACTTTTATGATTGCTGTAAGAATTTCCATATAAATTACCATTATTATTAGGATATGGCCTATAGTTGTTACCACCAAAATTATTTCTGCAAGCACTGTTGTTGAAGTTGTTTCTAGCAATAAAATTCACATAAATTTGATCATTCCTAGCAACCAGAGAGTTCAAGGGAACATTATTAGGATCTATAGGCACTTGTTTAGCTAGAAAAGAAGCAAGCATATCAACCTTATCACTCAAAGAAGAAGAGATCTCCTTAACAAAATTTACGTTTTTATCTGTTGGAGCCCTTTCCGTGTGCCATTGGGAATAGTTTATCATTAGATCATCCAATAACTTGTTTGCTGCACCTAATGTGAGGTTAATGAAGGTTTCTCCCGCAGCTGAATCCAATAAGTTCCTTGAAGAAAAATTTAATCCTGCATAAAAAGTTTGGACAACCATCCACGTAGTTAGTCCGTGTGTAGAACAATTCTTAACCATAGTTTTCATTCTTTCCCAATCTTGAGCAGCATGTTCAGTATCATTTTTTCTCAATTTCATATTCTTACTCCTTAGTTGTATTTTTTTCAGGTGGATAAGACTTCCCAATAAAAGCCTCTATGCATTTAGTCCAAGAATCAATGCTATTTTTAGGCAAAGACAATAACCATTCTTTAACCCTTCCTCTTAACGAGAAAGGGAACAATATTAATTTCACAATATCACCATCTACATCTTTATATTTTTGCATGTCACATAACTCAACAAATTTATTTAAATGAGAGGCAGCATCTTCTCCAATATCAAAAAATTGATCTTTCATGACAAGATTCAACAATGCAGCTTTAATTTGATAAGAATCTGCTGTGGCAGCAGATGGAGCAATTGGTGTGCATATGAAATCATTATTATTGGTACTAGTAAAATCACAAAGCTTGGTGGTATAATTGGTAGCCATTCTTTCAAGATAAAATAAAATAACAACGCAAATAAAAGATTAGAAACTAGAGAACTAACTTTTGGGATTTTTGATAAAGTGAAAACAAGACTGAACAAAAGTAAACTAAGTAAGAACTAAACATAAGAAACAAAGTGGAAGTGTAAGACTCCCCTTGCTGCAAGTTTGAAGTCCCTAGCAACAACACTAGATTGTCTTGATGCTCTTAGACATGATCACACGCTCGTTGGGGTACCCCAAGAGAAATGTATGATGTAGTCTAGCGCAAATTTCCCCCAATTGTGAAACCAGGGTTTATCGACCAGTAGGACTTCGAAGACTTGGAGACGTTTGCTTGTTGTCTGGCACATCAACAAGTGCAGAACCTGCACACAACACATAAACTTTCTCTTTGTCCCCAACTTTCCGAGAAGGTTGTAAGTCTTCTCGTCTTGCTGAAAACTAGAGAATTAAACATATAGAGTAATGAAAAGCAATAAAAGTAAAAAAAAAACAATGCAGCAAGGAAACAATTATGAAAGTGATTGAAAGAAGGTTGTATTAATGATAAAAATAGGTCTGGGGGCCGTAGTTTCACTAGTGGTGTCTCTCCAAAGAAAACATACATGTTGGGTGAACAAATTAGAGCTGGGCAATTGACAAATCATGAACGTATAACAATACTATTATGATGAGATATAGTTCACGGGTTCTAACATCGTAGGCATTACGTTAGGGCATATGGACCGCTATCCAGCATGCATCCATATCTAATAGTCCACCTCAAGAAAACTATCCAACAAATCTATCTGGTATTAAGTTGTAGAAACTAAGTGCTTTCTTTGTGTGCAGCACATAATTGCATTAAGTAAAATACGTAGTGTAATCATTGATTCTCATTCATAGACAAGAGCACCATTGTTTTCTCCCTAGTGGAAGCAGCACATCCCCACCCATCACGTTTCTGTCACTCGAGAACAGATGTAAGGGAGGCATGAACCCACTATCTAGCATATAAACCCTCTCTTGGAGGTGAAAACAACTACGCGGACAAGGTAATCATAAACACCGGAGATCATTGCAAGACAATATTAAAACTCTATAAAGATATAAGTGAAGAAACTCAGTTTGACATGAACACAATAATATAATCTCATGGTTCATCAAATTCTAGCAAACAAAACATGCACAATCACATAACGGTGGTCTCGATCATGTGAGGCAGCTCACGGGACTCTAAACATAGAGTCATAAGAGAGAGAACTACCAACTAGCTAATGCTATGGACCTGTAGTCCCGAGATGAACTACTCAGACATCATCGTGGATGCAATCATGGCGATGAAGAGGCATCTGGTGGCGATTCCCTCCTCTGGAAGGTACCGGAATAGGGCTGCAGAAGCCCTAGATTGGACTTCGAGGTGGTAGCATCTCTCTGTATGTTTCATGGAAAATATCTCCTTCCCCGAACATTTTAGGGTTAATGGCAATTTATAGGCGAAGAGGCGACAAGAGGCGGTGGCCAGTGCGCCCAGAGGCCCACCAGGCGCATCGTAGGGTGGGTTGCGCCTGGCACCCCATGGGGGCCTCCTGGCTCCCCTTCATGTCTCCTTTGGACTCCGTCTTCGCTCCGAGTAAAAAATGATCTCCGTGGATTTTCAGCCCTTTTCGAGAATATTTCTTTAAGAAATTATCTGAAATACAAAAACAACAGAAAACAATAACTGGCATGGGGCATCTTGTTAGTAGGTTAGTGTATGAAAACATCCGGAAAACGAAGGAAAACATGTGAAAAACATAAAGCCATTAGATAGAAAACAAGCATGGAGCGACAAAAATTAGATACATTTGCAGCTATCATGTATCGATTGCTGAAGTAATTTTATGCATTCAGTATAGGAGCTGGAGAAAGTAAAGAGATGGAAGAATAAAATGTGTTGGTGAGCGTCAAGATTGACGCATAAAGGATCATCCAAGGATGAAGAGATCTTCACATTTATTTTTATAAGTTTGAAAGACTTGTGAGTTTCGGCTCAAGTTATTGTAGTAAGGTCGCATGTTTGTTGACGTAATACGCTTGTGGTCATAGGACGAAGTCCTAGTTATCTTATGAGAATATTATGGATTACTCCCTTCGTGCATGATCAAGTTACGAATGTTTTAAATTCTTGATATATCATTTGTTCTAAAATATTTTGTGGTTGGGTTTACACCACCTTCGTGTGGCACTATGATTTCAAACATATCATATACATGATGGGAGAAGTTTAAGATATCGAGTGAAATTAACTAAGGCTTTAAGCATGGTGCCGACGGAGGGCTCTCAGCGATTTGAGCCTCACGTTATCTCTGCCATGTGGGCCCTGTTTGGACTCATTGTCGTGGGTAGACGGTGGATTGCACGCGTGTCCGTGGTTCCATTTTCTTCAGTTTTCTTTCCGGCTCGTTCGTGCTTTCCCTATGGTTGGCCCTCTGGGACCGCTTGGTGGAGCGACATTTTTTCTTCTACATGTGTCGACGATTCTTTTCGCCCGTGACCGTGGGGGAGTCCACCGCCTTCCTTTTTTCCTATCTGTTTTCTTCTTCTCGTTCTGTTCGACCGGATTTTGCTGGCGCTGCTCTCTTGCTCGCCCTTTGTCTGGTGTCTGGGGGTGCCTTTTCCCTCGTACCCATGGACGCCTCCAATGCCGACGACGTCAAGCGGACGAGAACGCCAAGCCGCTACGACAACATTGGCCCGGTCCTCGAGGACACGCCACTGTGCCTCCGCTTCACCGTCGGCCCATCTCCACAGGATTTCGGGCCGGCGAACGTTCCCGGCTTCATCTCCTCCATCGACGATGCCCTCGCCAGCCATGTTGACGCCCAAGTCGAGTCGCTTGAGATCTCCCTCGTCTTCTCCGCCCCTTGCCGCATCTACATCCCCAACATCGGCTTGTACGCCACGGAGCACCCCTCACGCCACGCTCATCAAGGCCAAGCAAGTCGGCGCGTGGCTACGCTACGGCATGGGCCGCACCGCGAAATCATTCATGCTCGAGGTGTCGTCATGCCCACCACTGCCGCCTCCGCCGCTGACGTCGAGCACGAGGCAGGGACCGATAAGGGAAGTGGGTGTGGCGGATGCCGAGAACCAGGGCATGACTCTTGAGCTTCCTGCCTCGACTTTCGCGGTGACCATGTCACTGACCCCGGGGAATGCCACCCTCACGCTCCCCGCGCCCGCCGAGGCCTCCTTCCACGCTCTCACAGAGGTGCTGCTCAGAAACGCTCGGATCGACGACGGGGACCGCCTTAGCGAGCTCCTGACGTCCCCAACCATCCATTTCCTTAAGAAGCTTCGGCTCGAGTACCTGGTGGGCATGGCGAAGCTGGACCTCACGAACGAACTCAAGGAGCTGATGATCAGGGGCGCACGCGACATGCGGTGCCTGGTGGTGAACGCGGCATGCCTGCGCACGCTCTACGTCACCGACCGCTCCAGCCTAGAGTCCGACAAAGGGGAGCTGGTGATCTACGTGCCGGCGCTAGACGCCCGGCCTGCTCCAACATGTGCAAGTTGCTGAGCCTGCAGTTCGACGCTCCGTCCGTTCGGGAGATCGGGAAGCTTCCCCTAAGGACGCATGGGCCCACGGACCAAGCCGGCCACCTTCATGTCCCGCAAGTAAGCTTCAATCGTATGCTCCATGAAACAACCTCTAAATCTTCAATGCAGATAATCATCTTATATGTTCATAGATTTATTGGTTAAGAGTATTCTGAACTTTATCTAATCTATTTTGTTGAGTTGGTCGACCGCCTTATAGTGGTCTGACTTCATTGTCTAATACTAAACAGCATCGCCGCACGCATCATGCCGCCTTCGACACCGACGGCCCCAGCGGCAGCACCCGGACGCACTTGCTGCAAAGAGAGCTCCTCGCATCCGCCCACATTGGCGCCCATATCCCCGTGCACCGCCTCCGTCGCGACGCCTGCGTTCTCTGATGGCTCCATCGCGAATACATAGTAGCAGCCACCGAACAAACCTACGAAGCCACGAGAGAAAGAGAAAGCTCAGCACTAACATGAATAGACTAGCCAAGGAAGACACTATACACCATAGAATGCTAGCACAGCCGCGTCCAGGACTAGAAGACAACCACGCATGCATATGACCGGTGACCGACACGCCAGACAGAGCATCGATCTCCCAAAAAATGCCACGTCTTTATGTCACCTGGCTACGGCGCACCCACACCACACCGGCCAACCACACGCCACACCGACCACATAGTGCATAACCATACGAACGATGGCGCAGCGGAGCGCTGCTTCGTCTAGTATTTGATGAATTTCACGCTTCTTTGAAGGGTGACTTCGTTAAAAATTTCAAGCACATAGTAAAGTCAAGAAGAAAAGAGTTGTTGGATTATTGATGATACTCTCGCCAATAGCCAAAACTTCACAATAAATTTTAGAAATTATGTCTTAGTGATGTCTTAAAAGTTTTAAAGTCATTATCCGACTAAGTGAGACAAAGTCAGTACTATGAAAGGTTCTTAAATCGGATAAACGGTTTGTGCTAAAAAAACATTTTGAATTTTTAAATTTCGCATTTAATGCGGAATGGAATGACCGGTTTTGTCATTTACCCGCGTGTAACATACCCACACGACAGTATCTATCCTGCGTGCGGATTTGCTAATTTCAGGGCACCCTGAGTGTAGGCAACAATGTGAATTTTTTAAAGACGTTTGATATTTTTCATTCATTTGGACAATTCTTTTTGGAAGCATAATATTTTTTTAACACATAGACATTCTTTCAATACATGAACATGTTTTTGTCATATAAAAGAAATAAAAAGAAATGAGGGTGATACATTAAATAGGAAAGAAAACATAGACATAAAAAGGCGAAATCGAGAGGAAAATAAAAGTATATGAAAAATAAAAGAAACGTAAAGAAAAGCAAATAAAAAGAAAAGAAAAAAACCATAAAGAAAACACGTAGTCGCGCGGGTAAAAGGAAGGTTGTAGGAGTGGATGGGCTAGGCCCAAACACGTGATGGGGGTGCTCGGTGGCTAGTAACGCCAGCAGTAGGCGGTGTATAGTATTCGCCCAGAGCAGTGCTGGCGTGCAAAGGAAAAAAAAAACGAAACTAGACCAGTCCGAATAAACGTGGAGATGTTGGCCGACTTCACGCTTCACGGGCTCCGGATCGCGTCCAAGTGGACCTGGTCGTCGCATCAATCCTGCAGTGCAGAGAATGTTTTATTTCACCCGTTCCTATTATTTTTTCAGCAAATGTATTCGCCTCTTCAGGCTGGAGTGCAGACGTTCACTACATTTACATATACTGGTTTTTACACCAGTGGTACGTAGTAGAAGAGGAAGCGAACATGGTCAAGAAACGGAAGACGGTGGCACTTGGAGCACGGCCAGCACAGCACCGACACGACTAGCTACTTACAAGCTAAAGTTAGCAGATTAATTATGCAACCACTGGCTGGTATGTAACATAACGGGGATCAGCACAAGGACAATTGGAGCCGCGACATGACCGCCACATCTCTTTCAACGCAGAAAATTTAAAGTACTTGTACCTTGATGCTTACACGCTGACACCGACATCACGGACACCATTTGATTAAGGAATGTGAATGGCCGGTCGATCGAGTGTGATCAATCAGTTTTCAGCATCCTACTTGCATTTTGTCGCACCGTTCAGTACATACATAATCCCGGCCGCGTTACAGCTGCAAAACAGAACCGTGATTCCACCTAGTTTCCTCCGCAAATCCATGACCGTTCGTTGCGTGCCGGCCAGTTTAGCGGCGCAATCAGACACGGCGGGGTCAGCACCTTGAGCTGGGCACCATTATCAGTACAAGCTAGTATACGTATAATTGTGCATCTTGTCATGTTCCCGTCTTTGACTTCACGTCCCTCAGTAACGTGGGAGACATTCCGCGTAGGTTCTCGTCCTGTCCGGCCTCCCGGAGCTATATAACACACACTTCTGCTAGCATGTCTAAGGGAAAAAGTTAAGTTGCAGATTAGCTAATGCAAGCAACCTTTTTTTTTTTTGAGATTTAACGCAAGCAACCTGTCTAGAGAAGATGGTCAAGCTCGCCGCACTTGTTATCTTGATAGCGGTTCTCGGTACCGTGTCGTGCCAGGACGACAGCGCGGACTCGCCCACCTATCCATCCGGCCGAGGCGTTTCCCCCCCTGTTTATGTTCCCAGCCCGAGCCCCAGCGCAAGAATCACCTATCCACCAGCTGCGAGCCCCAGCCAGTCCACCTACCTTGCGCCTAGTCCATTTCCTTCGGCCCCGAGCCCGCTTGCCTATGCTCCTAGCCCTGATTTAGCCGTAAGCTCGCCCGCTTATCCTCCTGCTTCAAGCGCACCTACTTATCTTCCTAGCCCTAGCCCTAGTCCAAGCGTGCCAAGCCCTAGCCAACAAACATATCCTCCTAGCCCAAACCCACTGGGTCTAAGCCCAAGCCCACAAAGCCCTAACCCTGTGACTTATCCTCCAAGCCCAAGCTCGATTAGTCCCAGCCAGCCTATCTATTCTCCTAGCCAAAGTCCAAGCTACCCGAGCCCTGCCCCAGGCCCTCGGACTAATTCTCCTAGCCCAACTCTAGTGTCATATCCTCCTAGCCCTAGCCCAAGCCCAAGCCCTAATAGCCCTGCCCCTGCCGTTTATCCTCCAACTAGCTCAAGCCCGCCTATTAATTCTCCTAGCCCAAGTCCTGCTCCAGATTCTGTGCTCAGTGTCGGCCACTACAGCTATTCCTGCCCAAATGCTGAAGCGACTGTCAGGGAAGCAGTGAAGAACGCCATTGACAGCAACCGCGGCACCGGCGCAGGCCTCATCCGCCTCTTCTTCCATGACTGTTTCGTCCGGGTAAATCTCATTCTTCAGCTCTTGTAATCTGATCAACGCATTTTAGGTGCTGTGTGTGACACTACGTGATGCTGCAGGGTTGCGACGCTTCGGTACTCCTAAACACGACCGCCTCCGACGAAGCGACGGAGAGGCTCGGCAGACCGAACCTCACCCTCCGCGGCTTCGAGGTGATCGACGCGGCCAAGTCTGCCCTGGAGGACTCCTGCCCGGGCGTCGTCTCGTGCTCCGACATCCTGGCCTTCGCTGGCCGCGACGCCACCTACTTCCTCACCAACCGCACAGCCGACTTCGCCATGCCCGCGGGCCGCTACGACGGGCTCGTCTCCCTCGCCAACGAGACCGTCCCCAACCTGCCCGCCCCCTTCTACGGCCTCCAGCAGCTCAACGCCAGCTTCGCCGCCAAGGGACTCAGCCTCGAGGACATGGTCACCCTCTCCGGCGCGCACTCCGTCGGACGCTCCAGCTGCTCCTCCTTCTCTGAGCGCCTATCGTCCAACACCTCCGACCTGGACCCCGGGTACGCGACGTATCTGCGCAAGCAGTGCAGTGGCGGCGGCATGGTAGCGCAGGACTACAGGACCCCCGATGATCTGGACCGGGAGTACTACAGGGACGTGGTCAGCCACGCCGTGCTTTTCGGCTCCGACGCGGTGCTCATGGCATCCAACGAGACGGCGAGGATGGTCATGGATAACGCGTCTGTCCGTGGGCTGTGGGAGACCAAGTTTGCGGCGGCGATGGTGAAGATGGGCAGCGTTGGGGTGAAGACTAGTGCCGACGGAGAGATAAGGAAGAAGTGCTGGATCATAAACTAGTGCGGCGATCAGGTTGCTCATCTTGATCGTCATGCGATCTCATGAATCGGACACGTCGATGTGCCACATTTCGGCACATGCATGTTGTATTGCCGTTTGGTAATTTTTTTTTGTAGCGTTTCGAGATTACGTACGACATGCATATAGCTAGTACGTTCATCTACACGTTGCATTTAGTAATTAATTTATTTGTTGGCATGTATATATATATACACTCTATATAGAGAGAGAAAGAGGGAGATTTTTTTTACTATACAAGGTTTGATATCGTGGGTTCGCAAGTTCTCTAGACTTAGTTCTTTTGCCTAGTCAATAAGGTTGTCTTATCTTAACTCCGTCACGTGATATAGATATGACAAAAAAATATGTTGTGCAATGGGCTATTTTTTGTTCCGATCACTAAGACACTAACAACCAAATATTTTAAATATGTGGTGAGACAATTATGCTAGAGATGATCGCTTAGCTAAGAGAAGACAAACGTCTTTCTTTTTCTGTTTCTCTCTCCGCCAACTAAGCAATTATCCATCGTGTCATTGTTAAGAGAGAACTATTGTACATGCCTTTATTCGTCTTTACAAATTGCTAAGGTTTAGTTTGTCAACGAAATATTTTAAGAATCAAAGTATTGAAAAACTACAGTATTTCCATGCCTAGTCACACAGTACTTAAATTTTGAAAAAAAAAGGTCCAACCCTCTTTTTCATATACTTTAAAAGGAATGTAATTTCCTAAATATTGAAGTCTATGAAACTAACCGTTTTGCTACCGCCAAAATCATGAAAGTATTCACTACTTTAGTATTTCTCGAAATCGAATTATTCTTGCAATAATTAAAAAATAAGGAGCTCCCAAATGGGGCCTAAAGCACCGGTGGCTGATTTTAAAACCTTTAAGTTTTTAAAAGAAATAAATCCAGGAAAAATTATTTCAAACTTGAACATATCCGAAATCAGAGAAAATATCAACTAACTCAAACTACATGTGCTGAGTGAATTCGGACACTCTGAACTCATTTTTAAATTGTCATGATATTTGTAACTTTTGGAAAAAATTTGCTATTTTTTTAATAAAATATGGAAAATTCAATCAGCTTTACGACGTGGAAACATGCGCAGAAACATTTTACAACGTGGTTGGTGTAGTCGTACTTGTCCTAGCATCCAATCCGATCCAGCACCGCAACAATTGGTACCTCCGAGATGTGCACACACATAGCTCGGTGATCGAGCAAGCAGGGAGTAGTATATGGGATCTAAGCCAGCAGCGGTGGGTGGTGGCTATGTTGGATATGCACGCGGCAGGGCTTCGCCAAGATGAGCACTTCTAGTTGACATGGACCACATGTTCGTTGGGATGCCCAAGAGGAAGGTATGACGCAGCGTGCCAGTATCCCCCCCCCCCCCCCCCCCCCCCCCCCCACTCAATTGCTCTTTTTGCCTCATAGTCGAGTGGAGTTGATTCATCAATTGGGATCTGGGCGAGATTTGTTGCGGCTGCCCAAACATTTTCCACTAGATTAGTGTAATGGCCAATAGGCGTGTGAAATCGTACCAGCTGCTGGATGGGCTGTTGAATGTGTGGCTGAAGGGGTGGTACGTTCAAATTCTAGGGTGTTGCGCCGGGCTCCTGGCGTTGCTCCTCCTGCTCCTTGCACAGCTCCTCCGGCTCCAGGCACAACCCTTCTGGCTCCAGGGGTTGCTCCTCCTGCTCCTCCGGTTCTAGGTCCGGACGTGACCACCGCGGGATTTCCGGCAGTGTTTCCTAGGTCTCCTGGAGAGTTGTAAAAATACAAAACTGAAGGCACAAGCCCACCTAGTTGCCGGCTTATGGTTTTCCTGTGCTGGATGCTAGACAATTCTCTCTTATGGAAGTTTAAGTGGATCCCTTCTTCTTCCAGCCTCAGCGCTTGCTGTAGCATCTCGTTATGTACTGTATTTATCTTTTGGGTCTCTAAGCTGAATTTATCTCGAAAATTTCCCAAGCGCTCACGGAGAGGCACAATCTCGGCGTTGGTCTCTGTCGTAATTGGAGTTGCTAGTGTTGTATTGAGTGCTTCGATGCATCCATGAGCTATTGGCTTTGTACCCGAGGTGCCACTTTATTCTCTACTCCTCCTGCATTGCAGCTGCCCTAGTATTTAGAACCGGATTTCCCATAAGCGGATATATCCGGGTTGTGGATGTGGTATTTGTCGCACACCCGTTCTCATCCGGCGCTGAGGCTCCTCCATCCATGTATACCAGATTACGTACGGCATGCATATAGCTAGTTCATCTACACGTTGCATTTAGTAATTAATTTATTTGTTGGCATGTATATATATACACTCTATATAGAGAGAGAAAGAGGAAGATTTGTTTTACTATACAAGGTTTGATATCGAGGGTTCACAAGTTCTCTAGACTTGATTCTTTTGCCTCCTTAGGGCACCTACAATAGTCGATAAAGTTGTCTTATCTTAACTCTGTCACGTGATATAGATATGAAAAAAAAAACATTGTTATACGATGTGCTATTTTTTATACCGATCACTAAGACACTAACAACCAAATATTCGAAATATGTGGTGAGACAATTATGCTATTAGGTGATCTCTTATATAGCTAAGAGAAGGCAAACGTCTTTTTTTTCAGTTTTTCTCTCCATCAACTAAGCAATTGTAACATCCCAGTGTTTGGGAGGTTATAAGAATCTAAATATAATATGTGCATTTGCAAAGCATGCATCTAAAAATACGGGAAATTTTGGCGCGAAAGTTTTAACGAATCAAAGTGATCAATGTTTCACTTGACATGATGAAATAGGTCTAGTTCATCTAGTCAAGAGTATATTTGGAGTGATCTTTATAACAAGTATCTTTAGAAACCAAATCACCTAATAAGATAAACCATAGTTGGTTATGACCAACACAAACTCTCAACAACCTTAACCACGAGTCTATAAGTGACTTGGGATAATTCATTAGGATCTAAAACTCAAAGAGGGGTGAGTATCCAAATCACATAACTAATGATCACACTTCCACAAGATAGTAATGCACCAGTGAACCATCACATCAGTAGAGATATTATATCCCCTAGTCATGAACTCTTTAAGTCATCAACCACTCACACAACATCTTTCTAAATTATCTAATAACTAGTAAGTGAACCATCACAAGTAAATAACAAAGGCTCAATAGAACATAAGTGATACAAACAAGTGTTAACTCAAAACCCACAAGTGGGAAATGACATAATAACTGTATTAACATATTTATCGAATATGTACATATCTCATCAATCATAAAAGAAGTACCTAAAAGAAGAAATAAATCTTATTAACCTACTGTTAAACCTTGATCATCACATGTGATATTTCCAAACCTCTATGTCTGCATTATGCTTACAAAAGAAGAAAATAAAGTAAAATCATGACACCTGAGAAAACAACTAACAACTATGACATAAGTCATTAAACCCAATAACATTCATATGCTCATTGTCTCATTCATCATATAAAAGTGAGCATATGAAATCTCAACACATCAATGAACCATTTGATCAACTTATTATATTAAGTCCTCATTTCACAAAAACTCCACATTTCTATTCAAGTCAACATTCAACAGCTAAGGTATCTATGGATACAACCAATGAATAACAACAAATTATAACCTCTATTAGAGGAATTGAATTGATAACTAAGTAACACAAATCCTATATGATATAAGTACATATCTTTTGGGAAATAAAATAAGAAGTGTATGGAAGGATAATAAAAGCATGAACTAACTCTTAATCCAGACGTTGTTATTTTGGCTAGACCACTATATCTTGTTTTCCAATCTTCTCTAACTCATTCTGCAAGAGAAGCAACCCACAAGAAAGGAGGAACTACCACAGGAAGAACTTCAAGAAGATTATTTCGAGTGTTCTAGAAGTGCTACTCCAATCTACTATAAGAGTATTTGGAAACTCTTATATCTTGATATGATCTTATGAAATCTCTTGAAATAGTGTGATATTTCAATGTTAGTGTTATATAGAAGTAGTTTGGTAACAAGACTAATTACCTTGTTAAGAGAGCAATTTTGTATACTCAAACAATTGAGTGTCATACACAAACAAACAAAAGATTGAATTACATGGTACATCTCAGCCTATTGTATATGAGTAGTAATTTGGAGCCAAGACTAGCTACCTTGTTAACAAATTCTTCTTATATGTATAGGGAAAATTGATGTCATAAACTACATCTACGTTCTTTTTTCAATCAACCAAGAGAAAGAATAACACTAAGGAAACAAGAAACCACATTACAATCATGTAAGTAAATTTTTGCTTGGAATAACTGGTTGTTTTCACCACAAGGGTGAGACAGTGGAAGGTTGAATCCAAGAGATGATCTTATTTGCAAGTGACAAAGGCAATCTGAAGACAAGTGGAAATTAGAGACAATAACATCAAGCAACAGAAGTCAACATGAAACTACACTGTCTCAGTAAGGGAGTGATAAGTCTCCAACGTATCTATAATTTCTGATGCTCCAAGACCATATTATGTTAATTGCTACTTGTTTTCTCCCTTATTTATAGCATTTTTATACGTTTTTCGGGACTACCCTATTAACAAGATGCCAAGTGCCAGTTCCCTGTTTTATGCTATTTTTGGTTTCAGAAAAGTTGTTCTGGAAACATTCTCGGAATTGGACCCCACAAAGCCCGAAGTTCCTATTTTCCCCGAAAGCATCCAGAACACCGAAGAGGAGTCGAAGAGGGGCAACAGGGGGGCCACACCATAGGGTGATGCGGCCCCCTCTTGGCCGCTCCAGCTATGGGTGTGGGTCCCCCTAGCCTCCACCGCCTTTTCCCTTTCGCCTATTTAATCCCCTTGTATGGAAAACCCTAAGCACATGATCAAAAATCCCCGATAAGTTCCGCATCCGCCGTCACCGTCAACCCTAGATCAGGGGGGTTCTGAAGCTGTTTCCGGCACCCTGCCGGAGAGGAGATCATCATCGGAGGCTTCTACATCACCATGGCTACCTCCGGAGTGATGCGTGAGTAGTTCATCCTTGGACTACGGGTTCGTAGCTGTAGCTAGATGGTTGTCTCGTCCTCATATGCCTCCATGTTTAGATCTCGTGAGCTTCCTATCATGATCGAGATTGATCTTATGTAATTCTATATGCTGTGTTTGCTGGGATCCGATGAATATTGAACTTATGCCAAGTTGATTATAGCCTTTATTTGCTTATGCTATTTGTGATCTTGCATGCTTTCCATTGCTAGTGGTTGCTCTGGACAAGTAGTTGCTAGTGACTCCAAGAGGGAGTATTTATGCTCGATAGTGGGTTCATGCCTCCTCACCGCCTTTCTCGAGTGACAGAAACGTGAAGGGGGGATGTGCTGTTGCCATTAGAGAGAAAACATCGGTGAGTGTGCCCCCGTGCATAATCATTGCTTACATTACACACTTTGTTTAATGCAGTTATCTGTTGCTTGCAACTTTATACCTAAGGGGGTTCGGATGATAACCTGAGGGTGGATTATTAGTCATAAATGCAGATGGATGTCGGTCTATGTATATTGTTGTAATGCTCGCACTAAATATCATAGTAGTCTTCATGTCATATTGTGCACTACGGTGTAATCTCTATTTGTCAATTGTGCAGCTGTAATTTGTTCACCCAGCATGCTATCTTTTATGGAGAGACACCACTAGTGAAACTATGAACCCCGGTCCATTTTTCCACACTGTTAAACAAACCACAACTATTTCCTGATTTCTTTATTCTTTACTTACTGCAAGCATACCTAATTTTCAACACTATACGTCTAATCTTTGTTTTCAGCAAGACCGGTGAGATTGACAACCTCACTGTACCGTTGGGACAAAGTATTTTGCTTGTGTTGTGAGCAGGTTCCACGTTGTTGCTGACACCGGCGAAGCGCCAGCACCACCGTCAGTAGCATCAACCTTCCTGAGATCCTCTTCCTCCTACTGGATTGATAACCTTTGTTCTTAACTGAGGAAAACTCTTGCCGCTTGCTCATCACACCCTCCTCTTGGGGTTTTCAACGGTTGTTATCACAAAGTAGCAGGGAGCGTAAGAAATTCTCCAGTGAAACATTAGGTGACATGAGAGAAACTATAATCTCTATTCCCTGTCAATCTCATCAAAAATAAGGAATACTCCCTCCGTTCCTAAATATAAGATGTTGTAGCTATTACTCATATTGTCTAGATACATACTAATATGAGTGAACATATACACTAAAATTTTTCTAGATACATATAGACATGTGTGAAATGTGGAAAAGGGCTAAAACATCTTACATTTAGGAACGGAGGAAGTACATGATAACCTCTTTAAGAGAAACAATTATCAAGTATGAAATAATAACAAGCCTAGCATCCACATGTCTGTGATATGTGGAGGTTAATGGTAACAAGTTTAACACCTTGTTTTCCAAATCATTCTCATCCATACGACAAATGCAAATAACAAAAATCCGTCTATATAAAATCAGGCAACTAATTACATGTTATAAAACCAACAGGACATAATAGTCATACTTGAAACCTGTGTGGAAAATAAACCAACAAGATTCCAAAGCCACACATGTTTCCATTTAACAGCAACCCTGCTTTACACACACCAAAGTAAAATGTCAACCAAAAATGGGTAAGGGCCCGAGCTTTGCGGGCTGCGATGCCCCTGGCCTGCTTGTCATCCTGCTGATGCCGTGTCATTCCCCAAACGTGCAGGCACGACCTCGCAGGGCATCTGGACCTAAGATCTTTCAGGGTGGTGGTGTGCGGGATTGGTAGAAATCCTTGCGAGCCTATCTGGTGTCAACACGGTGGAGCCTAAGGGTGTCACCATTCCTCCCAGGAAGGCGTTGAGGCTACCCCTCTCCACTCCCCTCAGAGTGCCGGGGGAAACCCTAGGATCAGTTCGCTGGTCCAGGCTGCAGTGGCGTATTGACGTCGCATTCCTTCTTGAAAGTGTTGCCTTGGTACTTAGGGATCTTTTGTTCAGGTGGCGTGGTGGGACAAATTTGGAGGGCGTGTTGTCTTCCAGCTCCCATCACGACTTCCCCCCTCTTCTTAGAGTTGTTTCACTTTTTCTTTCGAGAGAATTCCTTATTTGACCCTTACTTAAAATCTTGTTCCCTATTTGGCCTTTAAAAAAAATTTCTTCCCCATTTGACACCTTAACTTCATTTTCTTCCTAATCTGGCCCCATAGTGCATTGCAAACACAAATGGTGATGTAAAAAGACTTTTTTGCCCCTGATGAACGGTGTGATAAAAAATTACTCTCTAATGTCTGTGACATGTTTGAACCGCACACGGCGTCGGTAACGTTGTGCCGAGTTGAACCTGTCCGTCAGCATGTTTGTGTTGGTGCCATGCTACAACCATCCGCCGGGCGACAAACTGTATGGCGAGCCGCACGCTAAGCTGCGCCTGTGGGTCGAGGGTGCCCAGCCGAGCTGCACACCTACGGCTTCGTCGATTAAAATGCGCCTGTAGAAGAGGCTGCGCGTCAAGCTTCCCTCCGGCCTGTCACGCCTTGCAGGACTGTCACGCCTGTGCGTGCGTCCCTCCGGCCAGCTGATCGGAACAATATTGTATTTGCACAAATACATGTAGCATACGTGATAGGTCATGTAAATGGACTAATTGGTGAAGATTAAAACTAGTATTAGACCATCTTGTGATTTCTGAATAAACACATGTACGTGGGTCTGCTCTACAGGCTTGGTTGGACCGATCAGCCTTAGGTGCATGCCAGGTCGATCAATAAGAATAAGTCTATGCATGAAACATGAGGAGCTGAACTCACACACATGCAAAAATCAATTGAGGCTAACACTACTAGAATACTATAATTGAACAAATTAATCCCTCGCGTGCTACACGTACCGAGGACTTGTTTTAACATTTGTTCCAATGGATGAAAGATAAGGCAAAGGGTGAGCAAATATTACATTTTTTATTTGCTTAAATATGTCACAAACATTAGAGAGTAATTTTTTATCACATAGTTCAGCAGGGGCAAAAGAGTCTTTTTACATCTCCATTTGTGTTTAGAATGAACTATAGGGTCATGTTAGGAAGAAAATGAAGTTAACGTGTCAAATAGGGAAGAATTTTTTTATTAGGGCCAAATAGGGAACAAAATTTTAAGTAAGGGCCAAATAGGGAATTCTCTCTTTTCTTTCCCGATGGGCATGTTTGTGATGTTGCCCCAACATTTTCTTTCTTTCGGTCCATTGTAATGTGTGGTTGCTTTATTTATAAAGCAGGGTTAAAGCCTATTTCGAGGACATTCTTTGCCTATTGAGCGCGGGTAGCCGACACTCCGCATCAAATATGAGCCATTTATCCTGCCTCTAGAAACCAAATTTGCAATGCAACATCTAAAGTAGTTGGAGGACACTGTTGAAGTTTTTTTTGTCTTTGACTAGTACTCTGACGGGGTTGACATGTTTTGTTTTTCTGTTTGCGTCTATTATTATCAGGCGTGTTTCTTAAAAAAATACTGATCACAAGGTTGCATCTGGATTTTTCTTGAAGTTTCCGGGGGAGGAGGGGGGGCAGAAAGCCCCACCTGAATTTTCCATTTTCTATAAAACGGCGAAAAAGCACAGGCCAAGACTTTACAGAGAGAGAAAGGAGGGGGAGGGGCATTATCATCACAGAGAGTGTCCTCTAATAGAGAGTAGCCAAGCATCAGCAGCACTATCCAAGTTGTGCGGCAGACGGCGGCGCCAAAGATGGGCGTCCTCGCAGCACATCCCAACAAGGCGGGGGAGGCACGGCCCGAGCCCTTGAAAGATGACCGCGTTCCTGTGTTTCCACAGATTCCAAAGGCAGAGCAGGGAGAAGGTTGACGTCGTGGTTGCAGGATCCTCTGGGGGGAGGGGCATTTAACTTATAAAGGATGAGAGCCTCCCGAGCCTTCCCAGTGAACCCTTGCGCAACACTCCAGCGATTTTTGCTACTTTGCACATAACTTACCCAAACCCCTCAGGCTGACGGCTGGGCCCGTTGTGCTGTGAGTATGTAAAGCTCCAGAATGACCCACTATCCATCCAGGAGACCGCACCCCATAGCGAGCTGCCTGCTCCTTCCGTATTGGCTGGGCGAAAATATCCTCATCGGAAGGTGAAAACCTACATCGAGCACCGCCTCCCGCGCTCTCCTCTTCTCCCCCCATGCCTTCGCTGCCGCCTCCCCTGCCCTCAGCCGCGCCACCGCCCAAGCCGCCACCCAGTCCTCCAGGCTGCAACCTTGGCCTCCCCGTCGGAGCATTGGAGCTCTGCCTGCCTCCACTGGCAGCCTTGAGTCCAGAGCCGAGGAAAGGCAGGCGGCGCCAAAAAGAAGCAGCGGGAGCCGCGCGCCGCGACATGCCGTTGCTGGTGCGGCACCCGTGGGTGGGAGGTCAGCGGTGATTCTGGCCATGGCGACGCAGGGAGGGTAAGGAGGATGGCTATGGGAGGAGGAGCAGCATGTCGGCCTCCAACCGAGCATGGACGCCGCCACACCACTCCCTGCTCGACACCAGCAGCTGCCTCCTCCTCGGTTGTCAGCAAGAGGAGGCACAAGGAGCCACGATGTGCCGTTGTTTCCGACCTCGTGCCGTTGAGGACATGTCTCCCTTGCGCGCGGTCATCTGCCAGCCCTGCAGATCGGCCGCGGGGCTACAGTCGCGTCGCCATCACCGTCGTCCTCGTGTCGAGAAGGTAGAGCCATCTCTTCCTCCTCCACTCTCTCCTTCACTCCTT
Organism: Alopecurus myosuroides; assembly: GCA_028641055.1. Taxonomy (NCBI): domain Eukaryota; kingdom Viridiplantae; phylum Streptophyta; class Magnoliopsida; order Poales; family Poaceae; genus Alopecurus; species Alopecurus myosuroides. Next base: position 438,840,883 of record CM054059.1, on the reverse strand, counting down.
TAATTTTATTTCATCCCATAGCTTTTCATTTATCTGTGCAGAGGAGTTTGATAAAACTCCAAGGAGGACGCAGAGGTGTTTATGCTCCATTTCGTTCATACAGGTCATGGACCCAATTTTTATTTTTATTGATTTCCGTATGCCTGTCAGTTGTTTGATCCAGAAATTTAATAAGGTATTGAGCTCTTGGTCGTGGCCGCTGATTTTTCTATCTACCAAATTATTTTGGTTAATTATTTTCTTGTGAGGATTAGCAATACAGTAAACCTTGATGGCATTGCATAGTTTTCTGGAAGGAGCTAGATTCACTGTTTTTTTCGTATGTATGGTCTGAGTTCACGAACAACCTATGGTTGTAGCATGATTTCATATTTGAGTTATGTGAGTACCTATACATACAAGTACCGGTTTGTATGTTTCTTTCTAATTTATTCATAAGGTGTTCAAATAGTTTCCTAGTACTACTACAGCCTGGTCATAACTAATTATGTAATGGCCAAGATATATAGTATTAATAGAGAAACTACTTCTTGGAACAGATGCTACCATTATGTTCCGGTAGGGAGTGACCAATCAGCAAAATGCCCAGCTCATGGCGTTATCATCTGAGGATGCAGGTGGCAAGTGAAAAATCATTGTTTCCTACTCACATTGTTTCGTAGTCCATGTCAACGACTCAGGTTTGTCTCCGAGCATCCGCTTTCTTATTTGCACGTATTTTTGATTGGCGGAGAAACCTCAGGGAATACACTTTGTTTGAGGAAAAGAAGGTGTCAGTGTTTCCTATATCCTTTGCCTCCTTAATTCATTTGAACTTTTGTAGGGAGTTTATCTCATCGCATTGTGCTTAGCTATATATTGCAATGTGCTTTTGTAGAGACATGATTCACCTCACTGTGCCCTCTAAAAGGAAATTGAAGAAGATGCTAGGACACCCGGATTTGACAACCCTATTTTTCTGTTTGATAAAAATGAGGAAATTGTCTATAGTCCAAGTTAGAGATCCAATGCTAACCAAGTTAGAGATAAAAATGAGGAAATACAATTGCCCTTGCATTTATGCAGGCTTTTTATTTTTATGTAGAGATGTATTTTAGCTTACAGTAGTTTTGAAAAAAAAGTATATTGTTTCTGTCGAGATATCGTAGTAGTTTTCATAGACGGGGGTGCCATGAGACTACGGTAGAGACGTGGGGTAACGGGATCGCGTGGTAGACAGTAAACACAGGATTTACCCAGGTTCGGTACGTCGCGACAGTACGACGTGCCTACTCCTGCACTTCTCACTAATCAGGGCTAAAGCCTGGAAACAGGATTACAATGTGAGGTTTTGGATCTAGCTACTCGCAGAGGATCAACTTCTCGGCGAGTTGGCCTATAGCTTCCCTGTTATTCGTTGGTTGTTTGTTTATCTCCCGTCCGGCTTTATATAATAGCCGGATTAGGGCTTACAGAATAGGAAACCTAGAAGACTACGGTAACTATAACTTGGAAAGTAAGGAATCCGTCTTCTCCTCCAAGCCAGATCACACGGGCCGTGATCCGGGTTCTTCTAGAATCCGGGTTCTGTGCGTCAAGTTACTGGGCCGCCCAATGGACCATAGCCCACTACCACTTGGGCCACCCTGGTAACCAGGCACTTTCACTACCATCTTATATACCCCTATACGGTATATATCCGACAGTAGCCCCCAAGAAGGATTAAAACTCTGATTTGCCGTCTTTCGCCAAATGTGCTTTGTCCGAGAAATTTTAATCAGCAGTCTTGATTCTTCTTATTCTTCTTCTTTTGAAAGAGATGGTAACATGAAACTCGGAATGCTGAAAATCCGGCTTTTCTCTCACGATCCTTCATGGAGAAGGAACTTCCTACGTCAGCGCACTTAATCATGCTGACGTAAGGGACGTTTGGGTTTTACGCGGAAAACCCAGTAACATATCTCTGACAGATTCTCACGGGAAACGAGGAGATAACCATCATTACCCTGTCGTTTCATTCCCCGGATTTTCCGGCGAGTGACACGCGTTGATCATCCAACGGTCAAAATAGCAGTTGGCACGTATCTTGACGGATTTCTGGCTATAAATAGCCGTCTTCGTCCTCGTCAAAAACCTTCCGCACTCTCACTGTCCGCGCCATTGCCACGCACAAGCTCCCGAGCGAAGAACCATCCCGAGCGCACGAACGCACCCAGAGCACCAGCGCAACGCGCCGCCACCAAATGGCAACCTCACCGTCGTCTCCCACTCGCTCCGCCGCGCTCACCGTCGACGACATCATCAACGATCTGGATCCGCAGCTCGGATCCCCAAAGCACGCCGGCGACGAGCCGGAAAAGACCGCGGCCTCTGCGGCGGGCGGAGAGGATCTTTCCGCCGCCGCGAACGCTGCGGGCTCGAGCTCCGCACTCTCCCCGCCGTTTGCTCCCGAAACGGCGGAGGAGAAGATCTAGCTCCTCGGCGACGAGCTCGCTGCTGCGGAAGCCGCCGCGTCCGCCGCCACCGGAGCGGATGAAGAGGTGGACACTGCAGGCAATTGGATTGCCTGCAGCATTCCGCCAGCCCTCCTTCCAAACCTGGAAAAGGAGGGCCTGATTCTTAAAGGGAAATGGCGGCTCCCTGAAGACGAGAACGAGCCAATGCCGAGAGACGGCGAAAGGGTTCTTCTTTCTTCCCACCTCCTGAGAGGTATGGGGCTTCCGCCTTCCGCTTTCTTCCTCCAAATCCTCTCCCACTACAACATCCAACCTCATAACCTGCCACCCAACTCCATTCTTTATATGGCCGGGTTCCAGGCCCTATTTGAGGGTTACTTAGGTTTAGAGCCTAGGTTAGATTTATGGATGTATTGTTTCGGGGTTGAGCGGAACTCCTCGGAGGGCGCACTCCCGACTTACGGGACCATCTCCTTTACTCTTCGGAGGTTTAGGGAAAATTGGTTCCCCAAGATCAAGACATCAGAATCCGTCAAATTTTGGACGGGTTCTTTCTTCTACCATCCCGATGTGCCTTTCCCAAAAAAGGCCATCGGGGTTCCACCTTTTTCCAACACTGCTGCCATTCCCCAAGACAATTGGGGAACGGAAGCCGTCCAGGTTCTGCCGCCTGATCTTCTAAGGATCAAGCGGCGCATCGCCAAGCTCACCTCCTCCGATCCACCTCTAACTGGCATGGACACGGTCCTTTGCTGGTTAAATAGGCGGATCCAGCCGTTGGCCAATCACGGTGGCCGCCTCTTGTGCGAATACACGGGTGCCAACGACCCAATGCGGACATCCATCAAGGATTGGTCTCCAAGGGATCTTCGACGGCGCGCGAACCAGTTGGTCGCATCTCGCGACCAATACGAAGCGAGTCGGCCGATGTACACGGCCGACAATTCGGCTCCCAAGGTATTTTTTCCGTCATTTGGGTATAGTTTTAACATTCTTTCTCGGATTTTCCTGCTTCCGACTCTGATTTGTTTTTTCAACAGTTCGCTGAACTTCCAGACTCGGAGTTAGCCTCCGAAGCTGAGCTGGATGCCTTGCGTACTGCCACTACAGGTGGGCGCAAGCGCAAGAAGATTTCTTCCTCTGAGGAAGTTATCGACCTTGACGGGATCCCCGTCGCCACTTCCAGGTTCTTTCTTCTGGGTTCTTTTCTTTCATGGAAATTTTTCTTCCGTCTTCGGAGTTTTAACCTTTCCGGGTTTTTTGTTTTCAGCCTGCCTCCCTCCAGCCTAAAGCCAAAGAAGCTGAAGAAACACAAAGTTGTTTCCAGCCGAGGCAGTCAACCTTCTCCCGTCATTGCCCCGGATACACCATCCACGATGGCGGAAGAGCACGCTGCAGCCCCCACCACCAAGCCACTAGAGCCCAGCCAGCCCGTTGTGTCGAACACGGACACGAGGGAAAGGGCGGCTCCAGAGGTGGGAAAACCTTCTCGGACATTCGACGAGGAGATTCCCACCTTTGACAAGGAATTCAAGATTATCAATGACGGCCTAAGCGCGGCCGGAACCCTTTTTGCGGAATACGCAAAAGGGTTCAATGAAAACTTGGCGGGTTTGCAACGAATGAGCCAGGTATGTAACTCTAGCCCCCAAGCATTAAACAAAATGTATTCTTTTTTGCCTTAATGCTTTTAGTAATCATTCTTTTCCTTGCTATGTTTCAGCAAACCGCCGAAGCCATTAAGATGGAAGTTTTCAACAAACTCTCCATCAAGAATAAAGAGGTTAGAAATCTTCTTTCTATTCTTGAGGAGAGAGAGGCGGAGCTGGCGTCGTCTCAGCTCGCTTTGTCGGAAACAGCAGGTAAACATTTTTCCTCTGAAGTTTTCGATTCAATTTTTTTCTAAGTACTTATTCCGGAAATTTTCTAAACTCGGAATTTTCCTTGCTTTCCAGCTGCTTTGGCTAAGGCCAAGCAAATAGCTGAAGATGCCGGCAATGCCGAGAATCTCCGAAAGGAGAATTTGGATCTTCACAAGGACCTTGTGAAGACTCGAAAAGATTTGGAAGCCAGTAATCTGGCCCTTGGAGTTGCTAATTCCAAGGCTTCCGAACAGGCGGAGAAGGACAAATCCACCATTCAGGATTTGGAAAACGCCCTAAACCTTCGCCTGGAGGAAATCTCCGAGATTGACAAGTTTATCGGTAAGTTACTGATACTTTTACAATTTTTCCATGTCTTGCCTTCTTTCTCTGTTTTTCACCTAACCCTTTTGGTTGTTTTGTTGAAAAAACAGGAGACACCCCAGATGGTACTCGGCTTGAAGGGATCCGAGCCTTTGGGAAGACATGGACTTCGATCAGAGCTGCTGGAATGCAGCTGGTCAATAAGTTCCTTCCCGCCAGGACTGGGGAGTTCTCGGAAGTTGAAAAACTTCCGGGTGCCATCATGGAGGTGGCGGAGTCCAGGGAGTCCATCCTGCGTTCCGCTGCACGGGGTGGTGCGCGCATGGCACTCGGCCTTATGCGCATGCACTACCCTGGTGCTAAATCTTGGCGCGTGGCGTCCGGTGTCCCTCAAGGATACACGGATACTCAGCGAAATACCATCTTTGATGAAATCAAAGGCCACTCCACCCAGATTGCCTCCATGGTAAATATCTCCGTCAATTATCCAGAAGAGGAGATCCCTCCAATCCCCGAGGACGACAGCAGCGAGGAGGAGTCGGATGCTTGAAGGGCTACCTTGAACCTGGATAGCGAAAGTAGACAATAGGAGTATTACTGTTATTTCAATGTAATCCAAAATGTAATGTTTCTATTTGTATGAATGAAAACTTCGCCTTTTGCAATTTTAATTATGAAATTCTTTGCAAAGTTTTCGGATTTTATTATTCCTTTATCTTCTAAGTTCTCTGGCATATGTGTTTTGACTGTCCTTAGTGTTTGAAATGGCTCGATAGCATTATGAATCGTCATGTCGAGTAACTGGGTATAAGCAATCAGCTGAAACTCGGAAACATGGATCATACTAAAGGCATTTTTACTAACTAGCTCCAGTGACCCAACATATAAGCAATCAGAAAATGCTTAGAGAAGCAAGGAATTTTTTAAATGAAACTTGGGCATGCATGCAATTCAAGTTTCCTTTAGCCGTTAGCAGGCTGAAAAATCATTCAGTTTCTTAACGCCGAGCACGCAGGCACAATTCGGGTTAACATTGAGTATTTTGTAAGATCATTGGGAAATAGATAAGGTGGAATCATGCTTTGTACTATAGTGAACTTGTAAAAACATGGATATCGGAATTCCGACGACTTTATTTCATGATCTCAAAAGATGTTTACATAGATATTGAACTAAGTATAGAAGGGACGTAACTGCTGGATATTCCAATGCTTTTGCTATCCACTTGACTTTGTCGGATTTCTTCAGCAACTTGTAGAGTGGTAGGGATTTATCCCCCAGTCAATTAATAAATCTGCTGACGGCAGCGGCGGAACCCGTCAATCTTTGGACATCTTTTACGCACGTAGGCTTCGAGATGTTCAAGATGGATTTTATCTTTTCCGGGTTAACTTCTATTCCTCTGTGAGAAACGATAAAACCCAGAAGTTTTCCTGAGGGAACCCCGAATACACACTTAGATGGATTTAACTTCATCTTGTAATTGCGCAAGTTTTCGAAAGTTTCTCGCAGATCCTCAAGGAGTGTATCTTTTTCCTTGGTTACGATAGCAATGTCGTCCACGTAAACATGGACGTTTTTGCCAATCTGACTATGCAAACAACGTTGCATGCAACGCTGGTAGGTTGCACCTGCGTTCTTCAGGCCAAATGACATGGTTACGTAGTAATACGTCCCCGTACGGGGTTATGAAAGAAGTCTTAATTTGATCTTCCTTTTTCATGCGTATTTGGTGGTACCCGGAGTATGCATCCAAAAAACACAAAAGCTCAAAGCCTGCAGTGGCATCTATTATTTGATCGATTCGCGGTAACGCAAACCTATCTTTTGGACACAATTTGTTCAAGCCTGTGTAATCTATACACATTCTAAGAGCAGTAGTGTCTTTCTTCGGTACTAATACCGGATTTGCGGACCATTCAGTGTGGATTACTTCGTGGATGAAATCTGCTGCTAAAAGCCGGATAATTTCCTTGCCAATAGCCTTCCGTCTTCTTCCGTCGAAACGACGGAGACCTTGTTTGACGGGTTTTGATGCTAGAATTACCTTGAGTTGGTGCTCAGCAAGTTCCCAGGGTACGCCTGGCATGTCAGCTGGACACCAGGCAAAAATATCCCAGTTCTCACGGAGGAACTTGATGAGCTCGCCTTCCTATTTGTCGGTCATCCCAGTCCCTACAACGACGAATTTTGTCGGATCTTTGGGATCTAGGATTACCTGTCTTGTATTCTCGGACGCTTTGAAGCTGTCTGTTGGCTTCCGGGTTTCTTTTCCTGCCGGCATTTCTGTCGGCGATACCTCCTTGGCCAATTCCTTCAGTTCTTCCTTTGCTATGACTCTCTGAGCGCAAAGGGCGTTTTCTTTCTCCAACTCATTTGCTAGCTTAAAATCACCAGCTATGGTGATTACTCCTCCTTTGGGTCCTGACATCTTCAGCTTGTTATAAATATAACAGGATCTTGCCATGAATTTGGCGAAAGCTGGACGTCCGAGTATTGCGTGATACACGCTTTCGAACGGCACTACTTCGAAGGATACTTTTTCCTGCCGGAAGTGATCTTTATCTCCGAAGGTGACATCTAGGGAAATTTCTCCTAGGGATCGTGCTTGTCTGCCAGGAACAATGCCGTGGAAGCGTATGTTGCTGTAATTGAGCTGGGACTCAGAAATCTTCAGATGCTTCAGTGTATCCAAGTACATTATGTTAATGCTGGATCTTCCATCCATCAGCACTCTTCTTAGCCTAGTGTTCTGGACAATAGGGCTTATGACAAGAGCTTGTGTGCCGGGTTCAGGGATATTCCCGGGATGATCAGACTGATCCCAGGTAATTGGTGTGTTGGAGTACTTCAAGAATTTCGGGGTTGCCGGAACAACCACGTTTATTTCTCGAAGTGTTCTTTTGGCCACCTTTGTTGACCGAGTTGCCAGGAATGTTAGCATTGCTTCTCCATCAACTCTCGGAAATTTGGGTTCGCCCTTCCACTGTTGCTCCTGGATTTTTTCATCAGTGTCCGATTCACTGTCTTCTTTGTCAGCTTCTGGCTTTTGTTTGGCGGGTTTCCTTTTGGAACCCTTCCCCTTATTTCCGGATCCTGCACTGCCTTTCATGTGCTTATTCAGCCGGCATTGTGCGTTTGTATGGGTGGGTTTCCCAAATTGTGAATGGTGGAAACAAGGTTCCGACTTAATCCTCTCCCACTCCTCTGGAGTGTAGTTGATTGGATCTGGACTGCGTCCTTTCCACTTATTCCCTTTTTCACTTCCAAAGGCTATGTTGACCTCTTTGGGTTTTGTCGTTGTTTCTGGAGTTCCTTTTTTGTCAGAACGAGGAGTTTTCTTAGCAAGTATCAGTGATTCGATATTGCCCCCTCTTGCTCTGATGTCGTCTTCGGCTGCAGCATGTTCGTTGGCGGTTGTAAGCATAGATCCGAGATCTTTATGCTGTTTGGAACCAACCATGAACGGTACAAGTCCGGGTTTTAGGCCATTGATGAAAGCATGCATTGCTTGTACGTCAGTTACTACAGAACAACTATTCTTCATTGCCGTCCATCTGGAGATGAAATCCACGTATGGTTCATCCTCGAATTGGGTGCAACGGTTAAGCTGGTTGATGTTGTTCGGGCGCTTGTATGTTCCCCGGAAATGCTGAGTAAATACTCGAGCCATATCATCCCAGCTATCGACAGTTCTTGATGGTAATCCATTGATCAAATCTCTGGCTCCATCCAGTAACATTAGGGGAACAAACTTGACAGCTTCCAGGTCTGTCCCATTGTTGATCTGGACGGCTGTATAATAGTCTGAGAGCCAGGTGTCCGGGTTTGTGCTGACGGTATATTTTTGGTAGGTTGGACCAACTTTGGCGAAGCCAGAATGCAGGGTTATCCTTCGAATCCTGTCAGTGAAACACTTAGGACCAAAGTATAGGTCATCCTTCTCCGCTCTATCAATGTGCGCGGAATATCTTCCGGCTGAATGGACAGAAGGGGATCTACTCCTTTCTTTTCCATTGTTGCGCGGACGCGCTTTTCCGGGATTGTACCTATCTCTTCCATGATCACGTCCTTTTGGATTAGGCGGAGTCCTGCTCCTGTGCCTTTCTTTATCCTTAGGGGGTGTCCGGGATCTCTCACGTCTGTGAGGTATATCGTATCTTCCAGCTTCCTCAGCTGGGTTTCTCGGAGGTGGCATTGTTTTGCCGTCATTCCGGTATTTTTCTTCCCGATCGTGGGGTTTAAGTCCACCTTTCGGGGGATGGGATCCGGTTCTGGACGCTTCATCCCTATTGTCGGGGTTTTTCTTGTCTTTTCTCGGATCCTCTTTTTTATCCTTTGAATTGTCTGAATCTCCAGGTTCCTCTGGTCCAGGTGCTCCAGCGGGCAAGTAGCTGTTTTGCATAGGGCGGAGTTATCCTGCAGTCTTCCTGATCGCTATTGGGCCCGCTGTTGTTGTTGCAATGCTTTTCCTAGGAAAGCATACACCCCTTGAAGTTTTTCACCGTTGGAGTACAGATCATTGTTCAGGATGGCGAACGCTGCTTCCGCGTTTTCTGCTGCGGTTTTATAAATTGGTTCGCCTCTGGCATCTTTGTCGTTTACCTGCTTTTGCCAAGATGGGTTGTGAAACCTCTCTTTTGGCGGCAGTACTTCCGGTCTTACGATTCCGGGTAACCTTGTAGGTTTAATGCCAGATCTATTCTTTCTCTCGTACTCCTCTATTTCTTCCTTCATGAGCTTAATGTCATCCTGGGTTTTTTGGAGGTGTTGCCGAGATCTGAGTAGATGTTGCTGTTGCCTTTGGAAAGTTTGCCTCCTGGCTTCCAGCATCTCAGGGGGTTAATTTGCTCCCACTGCCGTTTGCAACAGCTCTTGCTCTTCCTGTTCTGTCATTGGCAGAACAAGGATTTCTTTGATTTTCTTCTCCGCAGTCTTTGTTCCGCTAACATCTCCTACTTCGAGGTTTTCATCATCTTGATCAGCTGATTTTTTCTTCCGGATTTTGTATTGGAGTTTCTTAGCAGCACGATGCTTTTTCTTGGAAGAGGGAGGCTTTTTGACAGGCTCATCCTCTGTCAATTCCTTGACATTGGGAAATACCGGACAAATTTCTCCGTCTTCTCTCTCTTCCTCTGGCGGAGGGGTTTTAGGGCTTTCCTGGCTGCCGGCGTCCGTGGTATCAGCTGGTTTCGCCATTAGCACTTCATGGAATCCCTCTTGAAAATATTTAACTTTCCTTTCGAAGGCGTCCGCGTCTTCGTCTTCGGAATCAAAATCCTCTGATCCGGTTTCCGACTCTAATCTCGCCTCAATGGCGGCTAGTACGGATTCTGCTTCCGAGTTCATCGTCTCATTGACGGATGTCGGATCTTCCGCCTGTATGACGGGTGTCGGGTCTTCCGTTGCTGTGACGGGTGTGTTTTTGTCTGCCTCTTGCACGGGATTTACGTCATCCGTGTTTTCGGCGACTTCGGACTGCACCATGCCGATAAAGTGTGTGTCACTTTTTTGTCGGCGATCTGAACATAATCCGGTATCATAGTCATCCTCGACTGGGTATAGGGCGGGTGGGATAAATTTGCTTCCACCGCAAAACCCCATTGCTTCTGCAGTTAGTCCGATAAAGATGTTAGCAGATCCTATCGGTAACACGCAGGCACTTACCAGGTGGTTTTGCGCCGGTATGTAGGATCCGTTGTCGAGGAAGCGTCCGACATAGTCGTTGAATTCCAAGCTTCCGACAGTGATATATCTTCCGATTCCGCCAAGTATCCCAGATCGGAACTTCACGCCTGACGTCGTTTGCCCCACGGTGGGCCCCAACTGTCGAGACATCGTAGTAGTTTTCATAGACGGGGGTGCCATGAGACTACGGTAGAGACGTGGGGTAACGGGATCGCGTGGTAGACAGTAAACACAGGATTTACCCAGGTTCGGTACGTCGCGACAGTACGGCGTGCCTGCTCCTGCACTTCTCACAAATCAGGGCTAAAGCCTGGAAACATGATTACAATGTGAGGTTTTGGATCTAGCTACTCGCAGAGGATCAACTTCTCGGCGAGTTGTCCTATAGCTTCCCTGTTATTCGTTGGTTGTTTGTTTATCTCCCGTCCGGCTTTATATAATAGCCGGATTAGGGCTTACAGAATAGGAAACCTAGAAGACTACGGTAACTATAACTTGGAAAGTAAGGAATCCGTCTTTTCCTCCAAGCCAGATCACACGGGCCGTGATCCGGGTTCTTCTAGAATCCGGCTTCTGTGCGTCAAGTTACTGGGCCGCCCAATGGACCATAGCCCACTATCACTTGGGCCACCCTACTAACCAGGCACTTTCACTACCATCTTATATACCCATATACGGTATATATCCGACAGTTTCATTAGGTTCATCATTTCCTAAGTTAGCATTATGATCGTTTGATAGATAGGTACTATTTGTTTGACTGGTGGGACCTTGATTTCTATTGCTGTCAAATGCCCGTGGAAGCTCCTTTTACTATGAAACTACATTATATTGTTTTTTATGGAGCACCGATGTTTTCAAATAAATTTTTGTAAGTCGTGCAACCAGGCTATACTTTGAAAGAGGACATACATTTTGTAAGATTTTGGTGGTGTAATGGTTCAGTTTGTAAAGCTGCCTTGTTTTTATTAACCCAGCTAGGCTTATATCTAATCATCTATGTCGCAGGTTGAGAAATGTGGTAATCTCCTTCCATCATAGATTTCAAAGAAAAAGAACAAGAAGCGTGTCTCTGGCTTGTGCCCGCGAAGTGAGGTGTTCTGTATGGTCTATCGGGTAAATGTTATTATGACCGCAGGTATCGCAGTCAAACCAATATTGTGGCACACAGATGGTGGAAACTGGGTAAGCCTACAAGGATATGCTGTTTGTTGATGCTATAAATTATCCTCTTTTGATTGTTATAGCCATTGACAACCTGCAATGTACTTCTTGGCAGGTGTGTCGTGTCACTGTGTGGTCAGATTGGAAATCTAAATGCCAGAACTGGGAGGATGTTACCATGGAACGGTAGAGGCCTGCTCAGTTCATAGTTAAATATACATAATATGTTACTTATGTTAGTTTGGTGTTTCTAAATGAAGAAAATGATTAATAGTAATAAATTTTCATATTAGCGATGTTCGATTAATTAGGCAATGAGACAAAATCATAAGCTATATCCATGGGGAATTCTGTATTTGTTTCCCTAATCTATACTCTTACTCACTTTCCATAGTCAGTTTTTGATGTGTTTGACATGCTTGAAATTGAAAGAATCATTGGTGGTATTTTATTTTATATTTACCTCCGGGGGATATCTCCTTCTCCCATGTTATCTCATATGCAGAGTCCAGCATTGTCAACCATCCTGGTATGCTAAGAACCACGCTATTTTAATAGATTGAGCCATTCCATACAGTAAACAACTGTCTTACATTGTGAAGCTTATAGCTCCCTTAATTGTGTCCTGAAGCAAGTGGATTGTTATTTCTGCCACTGCAAGTTTTGTTAAGGTTTTAATTGTGTGCATGACAGTTGGCCTTCCCATGAGATGCAGTTTTGATTTTGTTGTTCGACGGAATTATAATTGTAAAAAGTGACTATATACGATGAGTTTCCACACACTATATGTAATTTGGGTAGACTTTCATCTATTGAGATATTTTTGTTTGACAGTTACTTTTTCCAATGGTAGACATATCAAGAAATGAAAATTCCATTTTGATTTCATAATCACGGGTTCATCTGTCATCTTCAAGTTGTTCATCTCTCGCTTTACTATTTTTGGCAAAAGTAGTTTGATGTTCTAAGAGAGATGGTACGAAGTAATGATCTAAATGTTCTCTGGGATATTAGGTGTGCGTAATGGCACATGGACTTGTTTATTCTTAATGAAGGCTTGCTTGCGTTTTGTTTTCCTTCAGACTTTGCTGCACCCAAGACTCTACATAGGAAGGTGGAATCGCTACTGAATCAGATAAGTGATATGGAAGTATGAATTTGTTCATGTCTGTATGAAGTGATTTCAGTTGGGATCATCTGTTAAATCTTTATATCCTAGGTGGCGGTTGAGACGCTCTCACTTCTTCCATGTGAGGGTAGCTTGCATCACGACGGAGTGGTTGGCAACATTGAGCGTGCCGATAGTGGCTCACGCGACGGCGAGTCCATCTGCACCTGCCAGGTCAAGCTAACGGATAGCCAGTCAGGACCAGGGCGCAGCTTTGAAAAACACGTCAATGCCCTGAAAACTTGTCTTAGCCTATATTTAGTTGCTTACATTTAGCTCATCGGGACAAGCTCTGTCCCGTCTACTCGACCTTGCATTCTCGGCAATACTAGAGTTTTGTAACTCATGTTGTACATTGTCCCATCTACTCGACCTTGCATTCTCATAGGGTCTATGAGAGAATTCAATTTGCCGCCTCCTGGTGATGTCATGATGTCAGTATGTTAAGCTACCTCATTTTAGTTCTGGTGTAAAATGTACCTGGTTTATCGAAATAGTTATCCGACAAAAGAAATAGGTGCAGCGTTAATAAGACATTTTCTTTATAGCTTGTGTAGAATATATTTGTTTGCAAGGGAGTGATTTCAGGATAATTTTACAAAGTTTTTCTTATGCCAATAAATCCGCGATAACCCAGACATTTGCGCCAGTCGGCGCAACGGGTCATCTAGTGGTATGTAAAGACCTGCTTGACGTCGGCTGTCGTAAGCTGACATGTGCCCAGAAGCTAACAAATGGCACATCATAGAAAGACACACACCACATCAAGAAAATATGGGTTGTCAAAAGATGGAACGCCAAGAGAATCAAGCATTGCGCACAAGATCATAGCCTAAGAAAACCGGAAACGAAAGAAATTCGGCGGTAAGAGAATCGGCGTAGATCAACAATGCAAAAACAGGCCACAAAAGTCATATGGAAAGGACCAGGACCTGAGAAGAAAAGTAGGCCCACAAAAAGGAATAGTGTTCTCACATGATATGAGAAACACTAGAGAACAACAGACTTGGTGGACGCAGCGAAAAATATAGAAAACTGGAAAACACACACTAGATTGGGTGATAGTGGTGGAGAGAATGGCGGTGGTGGCGGCAGAAGAAACATGAAGCCAGCCAAGCTCCCAAATGTCATGAGAATCAAGGCATTGAAGGCCAGGACCAACCGAAGCTCTCATGTTGTGCTCCTGACTATGAAGGAGGGGAGCTCTCAGAGCTAGAAGCGAGACCAGCTGAACTTGTCGAGGGAGAACCCGGAGAAGCAAGCACACACAAAGCTTTACACTATCCTTTTCGGTAAGAGAACCAACTGGCGGTGTTGAATAAGAAGCACAAGTCCTGGAAGAAGTGTGCTCCATATATCACGCTTCTTCCTGAAGCATTCAGACTCGGGATGACCATCCCTATTGCAGTAGTCGCAATGAGTACGAGCACGAGAGCGACCCACACCACTAGGAGGAGTGGGTAGTAGTGGCGGAGTAGTAGAGCGAGGTAGCACTGATAGAGAAGACGATAGACCAGGAACTCGAGCAGCACGCATAGAGGGGACCGTAAGAAAACCAATGCCACCAAGGCGAGTCTCCTCAGCATGAAGCTCAGAAAGACCTCCGAAATAGGAACCCGGACACTAGCAAATAGTTGAGCACGCTTGGGCTCAAAATCCCGATGAAGACGAGACAAGAACTCATGGATGCGCAGAAACTCCAAGTCTGACCTCAACAGTCTAGCAATGTGGACAAGTACCACAGGTAGCAATGCGAAGTGAGTCAAGATGGTGCCAGATAGCAGAACTCTGAGTGTAGATCTCATCAATAGTGGAATCTACCTGCTGTAGAGCATGTTATTGACGGAGCACTGATAGGTACAGTTCATCACCATACGGCTGATAACGCTGGCGAAGATGAGTTCACATCTAAAAAATAGTACCGAGACCCATAAAACCTGAAGCAAACTGAGGTAGAACACTAGAATTGAGGACTGTCGCAGCACTAGCATCATCATCAAACCACTGAGTGTAAGCGGCTGGATCATCGCGATAAATGCAAGGAGCATCCAAATAATCCAAGGTCTAATGGTTATAAGTAGCTTCGGCCTCATCAGCAGTGACCCTACCTACAGACCTATCAGCATCAGAAGCATCTTCAGCAAGGGGCGGTGGTGTCATCGGGGTACGAGCTACGGGAGGAACTGGACGTGGCAGACAAGAGACCTCGCCGGAAAGAACACCCCAGAGATGAAGACCACACACGTGAATGTGCATAAAATCAGAAAACTAGGTGTAGTTAGTACCATAAAAAATAACCGGACAGCGAGGGATGGCAACATAGCCCGAAGAGGAAGACGTTGCACCCCTCTCTCTCTTTTTCTCTTTTTTTCTCCTTTCTCTCTTTTTTTTAACAGGTTGGTTCAGATTCCACAATCTGGGCCCAATACGGTAATGAATTGGAAGCGGAAACAGTTGCTCGCGAGTGGACGTAGAGCAATCAGTGGAGCGGCTAGCGGAGACGAACAACTACAGGGGCGGCAGCCGGCAAGGAGTGGCCAGAGGGTGGCGACCGGAAGGACCAGAGGATTGAAAGCTTAAGTACCATAAGTACAAGTGAAAGTGGTTTTCTCTTGGTCCTGTTTTCTAACAAGAATTTGAGGAAAAACAGAATAGTCGTCTAAGTAACAAAAGTGAGTATTTTTTAGACAATCTTTCTAGGATTTGATCAATAAAAGGCAAGGGATTATGTTATTTCTTAGTAGCTTTATTCAATTTTCTAAAATCAATACACATTCTATAACGAACTAAAGTTCTTTGAGGAATAAGCTCATTCTTATCATTAGGGACAACAATCATACCTCCTTTCTTGAGAACACAACGGACATGACTAACCCATCTACTATCAGTAATAGGATAAATAATACCTGCTTCAAGAAGGCTTAATATTTCATTTCTCACTAGTTATTTTCATCCTGGATTTAATCAACGTTGATGGTCAGCCATAGGTTTGGCATCGCGCTCAAGATTAAATGTATGCTGACATAGAACATGACTAATGCCTTTGAGATCATCCAAAGTATAACCAATAGTTTTACAATGTTTCCAAAGTATTTCCAGTAAACGTTCTTCTTCATGATATGATATATTAGAATTGTAATAACAGTATATACTTTATTTTCATCTAAATAAGCATATTTTAGCGTGTTAAGAAGAACTTTAAGCTCAAACATGGGATCTCCCTTAGGTGGTAAAGGCAACCCCAAAGATTCCACCGGCAAATTTTGTTTGATAATAGCAGGCTGATCGAGGAAAATATCCTCCATTTCATTTCTTTCCTGCATATACATATCATTCTCATGTTCTTCCATAAATTGCTGCAAAGGATCAACAACAATAGAACCAATTCTTTCAATATCTAAATCTTCATTAGGCAATTTATTATAATGAAGTTTTCTAGCAATCTTACTAAAATTAAATTCATAATGCTCATCACAAAATTTGACAGATACTTTCACTTTCTTACAATCAATAACATCAGCACAAGTATTAAGGAAAGTTCTACCAAATATAATAGGACAAGATTTATCTTCAAATGACCAAGTATTAGAAAACAAGTAGATTATTTTACCTTACCACAAAGAATTTCACCATCTCTAACAATACCTACTAGATAAATAGTTTTTCTATTAGCGAGTAAAATAGTAACATCAATATCTTCAATCTCATATGGAGTAATCTCATTCATGACTTATTGATAAAGAGAAAAAAGGAATAGAATTTTTACTTGATCCTAAATCACAAAGTCCATAATAATTGTGGTCACCTATCTTAACAGTAACAATAGGCGTACCAACGATGGGTTTAGCATGCTTATTTGGCGACATGAGATTAGAAGCAGCCTCACACAAATAAATATCACTACCATCCATGTTTTAGGTAACAATGTCTTTAACCAAAGCTACTTGGGGTTCAACACTTATTTGATCTTCATGTTCACTACTTTTCCTATTACATTTTTTCATAATGCTATGAGCAAAAGAATGTACTCTAACAGGAAAAAGTGGTTTCTCTAAGTGAACAACACGTAAAATAGGATCAACAATGTTAACAAGTATTTCGTTACTAAAGAATTGCTTCTCTTTCTTATCATCCTTATAAAGTACATGACACTTATCCCACTTCTCCTTGGAAATACTAACATGAGATAAAAAGTTTTGCAAAGATCAACAGTTACTTGAGAATCAAGTCCACATGTAGCACTAAGCTTATTAAAATTTCAGTTTCAACAAAAGATTTAATGCAATCATACTCATAATTTATACGTGATTCTTTACCTTTATCCATCTCCCAATCTTCATAATTTCACTAACGATTTTTGACAGGCTCATCCTCTGTCAATTCCTTGACATTGGGAAATACCGGAGAAGTTTCTCCGTCTTCTCTCTCTTCCTCTGGCGGAGGGGTTTTAGGGCTTTCCTGGCTGCCGGCGTCCGTGGTATCAGCTGGTTTCGCCATTAGCACTTCATGGAATCCCTCTTGAAAAGATTTAACTTTCCTTTCGAAGGCGTCCGCGTCTTCGTCTTCGGAATCAAAATCCTCTGATCCGGTTTCCGACTCTAATCTCGCCTCAATGGCGGCTAGTACGGATTCTGCTTTCGAGTTCATCGTCTCATTGACGGATGTCGGATCTTCCGCCTGTATGACGGGTGTCGGGTCTTCCGTTGCTGTGACGGGTGTGTTTTTGTCTGCCTCTTGCACGGGATTTACGTCATCCGTGTTTTCGGCGACTTCGGACTGCACCATGCCGATAAAGTGTGTGTCACTTTTTTGTCGGCGATCTGAACAGAATCCGGTATCATAGTCATCCTCGACTGGGTATAGGGCGGGTGGGATAAATTTGCTTCCACCGCAAAACCCCATTGCTTCTGCAGTTAGTCCGATAAAGATGTTAGCAGATCCTATCGGTAACACGCAGGCACTTACCCGGTGGTTTTGCGCCGGTATGTAGGATCCGTTGTCGAGGAAGCGTCCGACATCATCGTTGAATTCCAAGCTTCCGACAGTGATTGATCTTCCGATTCCGCCAAGTATCCCAGATCGGAACTTCACGCCTGACGTCGTTTGCCCCACGGTGGGCGCCAACTGTCGAGACATCGTAGTAGTTTTCATAGACGGGGGTGCCATGAGACTACGGTAGAGACGTGGGGTAACGGGATCGCGTGGTAGACAGTAAACACAGGATTTACCCAGGTTCAGTACGTCGCGACAGTACGACGTGCCTGATCCTGCACTTCTCACTAATCAGGGCTAAAGCCTGGAAACAGGATTACAATGTGAGGTTTTGGATCTAGCTACTCGCAGAGGATCAACTTCTCGGTGAGTTGGCCTATAGCTTCTTCTCTGTTATCCGTTATTAAACTTATCTCCCGTCCGGCTTTATATAATAGCCGGATTAGGGCTTACAGAATAGGAAACCTAGAAGACTACGGTAACTATAACTTGGAAAGTAAGAAACCCGTCTTCTCCTCCAAGCCAGATCACGCGGGCCGCGATCCGGGTCCTTCTAGAATCCGGCTTCTGTGCGTCGAGTTACTAGGCCGCCCAATGGACCTTAGCCCACTACCACTTGGGCCACCCTGGTAATCTGGCACTTTGACTACCATCTGATATACCCCTATTTGGTATATATCCGACATTCCGGATTCGTGGGGTCCAATTCCGAGAATATTTCCAGAACAACTTTTATGAAATAAAAAATTGTAGAAAAAAGGGAACTGGCACTTAGCATCTTGTTAATAGGTTAGTCCCGGAAAACGTAAGAAAACATAGGAAAACATACGGAAAACATGTAGCAATTGACATAATATCAACATGGAACATCAGAAATTATAGATACGTTGGAGACGTATCAAGCATCCCCAAGCTTAGTTCCTACTCATCCTCGAGTAGGTAAACGATAAAACAAAATAATTTCTGAGGTGACATGCTACCACACAATCTTGATCATAATATGTAAAGTAGAACATGTAAACTAGGATCAAATGAACTAAACTCGTGATCTATATTTGATATCAACAAGTAATGCATAAACAAATAAGAAGAAAGAAGTAAAACTTTTAATGAATCAATACTAAAAGACTATCAACCGTGCAAAGTTTATTAGAGATGATTTAAGCTTTCAAGAACAACAATATCATGCACGTGAAACGATCTTCACAACCCCTGTTAGGATCAAGTCAAGTTTTCCACACGATGCAATGCTTGAATCTTAAACTATTTGCGCACTAAAAACAAGTAAGTGTTCTGCGTTGGTCCCTGGCACCGGGATGTTATGGCAAAGAGAACATTATGGGGGGTTTAGAAGGTCAATGGAAGAAAGGATCACAAAGCTGAAAGTGGTCATTAGACAAGAGAAAGTCTTACAACCGAAGCTATGCAAGGAGTTGGGATTGCCACACAACGGATGCACATAGAGCTTTTAAGTGTATGAAAGCTCTCCAATGGAACTAGTGGGGGTGCATCCAACTGGATTGCTCACGAAGACCTAGAGCTCATTCGAGGAGGCTCGTCATTGGAATATACAAGCCAAGTTCTATAATGTAAAGTTCCCCACATAGTTATGAATGAATGATAATATCAGAAATTTCTCCAAACTGAAGTATTGGTGCTAAACATGAAGCAAAAGTGTGGTATATAAAGGATAGTGATGCGCCCCCTCTCTCTTTATTCTCTCTTTGGCCCCTTTTTTTGGCCTTTTCATTTTTTGTTTATTTTTATTTTATTTTATATATCCTCACCGGTAGGAGCAACATCCTAAATTACAATGAATCATCACACTTTTAGTACTCATAACTCATAATGGAATATCTCGGATGTATACAACTGCATGCTCCTGCCAGTGTAGCAGTATGCATAAATAACCTTCAAGCTCATCATCAAGTAACATAATGGAGGTGGATGTTGTGCAGCAATATATCTCATAATGGCTATGGAAATACCATGATAGGTAGGTATGGTGTCTGTTTTGAGGAAGAATATATGGGCTTATGTGTAGGAGAACAAAGTCCTCCCACGAGATTTGGATGCACTCGCGAATTTTGCACCAACTCTCAATGTGAGAAAGGGCAATGCACAGTACCGAAGTGGCTAGCAAATATAGATGGTGGAAGTGCCAGGAACTGCAACATAGACTCACGAGTTAAAAGGCTACAGCAAGCAAATCGTCTTTACAAGGCACAATGCAAATCACTCCAAGAGGGTCCTGGCAGTGACAAGTCACTGTTAGCTACCCCGGCCGTAGTGCGTAACAAAAGGCCGATCGGAAATGTATCACTCGTAGCAATCATATACCATTGTTTCTATAAGCTGGTAATTTAAGTGTGGCACAGCTTCAAGTTTCTTAGACCAACCATTAAATGTTTGTACTTACTAGTCCTTCCCGTTTATCCATTAAGCAAATTAATATCTCAAAACAACAGCAATGATTCAAGTGAAGCAGTTTAGTGATCTACAAGACCATGCAATCTTTTCCACTATACCAACTATCACAAAAGCATTCCTATTTCCAAGCAAACACACATATGAGAACAACCTAACTACAAAACCTAACAGCTCTGAACAAAGGATGCATGCAAAACAAGAGCTGGAAGCACTAAAATATCTAAGCATGAAAACTCAACAAATATAAGTGAAGCACACGAGTATTCTAACGAAAAAGAGGAGCGTGTCTCTCTTCCAAGAAAATATGCTAGGATCCAACTATTTATTACAGAAAAGAAAACCAAACAAACTGACAACAAAAATAAAAGACGCTCCAAGTAAAGCACATAAGATGTGACTGAATAAAAATATAGTTTCACTAGAAGTGACCTCATAAATTGTTGATGAAGAAGGGGATGCCTTGGGCATCCCCAAGCTTAGATGCTTGAGTCTTCTTGGAATTTGCTGGGATGTACCACCGGGGCATCTCCAAGCTTAGGCTCTTCACTCTTCTTAATCACATCATATCATCCTCTTCTCTTGAACCTTGAAAACTTCCTTCACACCAAACTTCTCACAATCTTCATTAGCAACGTTAGTGCAATCGAAATAATAAATTCACATGGTTCAGTTTCAACACAATCCTAACACTCATAAACACATTAGCTACTTTCACAACTTATTTTAAAACTATTTTTCTCAAAAGAACACCAAAAGAAGGAGATTAGGATGCAAATGCAATTATTGGCAGAAATCTGTCAAAACAGGACAGCAGGTAAAGCTGATTTTTTTCGAAAATCCTCTGTTGCTCAAATCAAAAAGTGTTCAACTAAGAAAAGTTGCGTATATAGCCCAGGATTACGCACAAAAAACTCAGGTCATTTTGAATTTTCAGTGATTTTATACGAATTTAACAGTGGACAGCAGAAATCTGTTTCCTCCACAGAAATCCGAAATATAGTCTCAACTTTCCACTAGAGGATTTACTTGGCTAAACAAAGACACAAAAGAAAAGATACAACGGGGTTTCTAAGAAAATAGAAAACACCCAGGTGCAAAGCACATAGAAAGAAACGATGGAAAACGGGTCGAAAACGGAGAAATAAAACGGGTTGTCTCCCGGAAGCGCTTTTCTTTAAAGCCTTTTAGCTAGGCATGATAATTTTTAAAAGATGCTCACATAAGAATAAGAGTTGAAGCACAATAAGAGAGCATCAAGAAGAAAATATAAAATACATTTAAGTCTAACCCACTTCCTATGAAAAAGAATCTTGTAGAAAAACAAGTCAAGGAAGCACAAAGTGACTAGCATAGGAAGACAAAATAAGTGCAACTTAAAAAATTGCAACATAAAGAGGGGAAACTTCATATTTTTGAGATACATAAAACCATGTTTCCCTCTCTCATAATAACTTTCAGTATCTTCATAAATAAAATTAACAATATAGCTATCACATAAAACATTCTTATCACCAGCCACATGCATAAAAGAATTAATACTCTCCACATAAGCATAGCCATTCTTATTAATAGTAGTGGGAGAAAATTCAACAAAATAGCTATCATTATTATTCTCATCACCATAATTATCAAATATAGGATGCATAGTATCATCAAAATAAAATTTCGCCTCAATAGTAGGTGGACTGAAAATATCATATTCATCATTGTAATCATCATATATAAGAAGAATAATATCATCATAAGCAATAGAATAGTTATCCTCCAAAATGTGTTCATTTGTAAACATATCATCATTTTTACTAGGAGGAGATGTATCAAGCATATAATTATCAGTAGCAAAAGGATTTTCAAACACATCATCTACAAGTTTAGAGCTTTCTATATCATCATTTTCAATATCAAAAGTAGTATGCTTTTCCCAATCATGATCACTACTATATGTAACCGGCATAGGCTCATCATCGAAGCAAATTTTCTCCTCCGTGCTTGGGGAACTAAAAAGATCATTTTCATATAAACTAGCTTCCCCAAGCTTAGAATTTTCCATAGCATTAGCAATAATGGTGTTTAAAGAATTCATAATAATAACATTGCTATTAGCATGCAAATAAAGCTCCATAGGTTTTTTAATTTTCTCTTAAACACTTCATGCCCTAACTCAAGATAAATATTATAAAGCTCTCTCATTTTTTATTGTTTTCCATTAAGACTACTAGTAAAAAATAAAAACAAGAAGCGAGTAAAAATAAGCCTAACTAGTGAAAACAAGAAACAAAAAGATAAAATTGCAGAATCTAAAGGAAATAACTCCGAGCACTCACACTCGAGGATGCGAGAAACTTTTAACTTACCTCCCAGGCAACGGCGCCAGAAAAGAGCTAGATGTCTACGCACGCTTCTATTCTTGTAGACAGTGTTGGGACTCCAAGTGCAAAGGTTTGTTGAACAGCAGCAAGTTTCCCTTAAGTGGATCACCCAAGGTTTATCGAACTCAGGGAGGTAGAGGTCAAAGATATCCTTCTCAAGCAACCCTGCAATTAAGATACAACAAGTCTCTTGTGTCCCCAACACACCCAATATACTTGTCAGGTATATAGGTGCACTAATTCGGCGAAGAGATAGTGAAATGCAAGTAATATGGAGGGTTATAAGTAATGATAGCAATCTGAAATAAATATGGCAGCAAGCAAACATGTAGCAGAACAGGCGGAAAATGGTGTTTCAATGCTTGGAAACAAGTCCTATGGATCCTATTTTCACTAGTGGACACTCTCAACAATGATCACATAATTGAATAACTAAATATCTTCTCTTCACTATGCTACTCTTAACCCTCTCCGGTTGGATAACGAACACTAATAAATGCGTAGGGATGCAAAAAGCATTCCTTAAAGTAAGCATTCCCATGTCTAGTTAACCTCACGCTGTCACTATGAGCACCCTAGAAGGTACTAGACAAACACCACAATTCATAGAGGAGACACACACGATGTGCACACTGTCACCTTCACACCGCGGGACAAGGTGACTCCAAAGTTCATATTAATAAAACACTTGAGTAGCACAAGATGAAGAGTAACATCTACTTATTCAACTAGAATACAAAGCTCACGATCACATATAGATCACACCATGGGAGAGAGAGATGAACTACATAGCTACCGGTACAGCCCTCAACCTCGGGGGAGAATTACTCCCTCCCCATCATAGGAGACGGCAACGACGATGGAGATGGCGGTGGAGTCGATGGAGATGGCTTCCAGGGGCACTTCCCCGTTTCGGCAGGGTGCCAGAACAGAGATCTATCCCCCAAAACTTGTCGGCGGCGGCGGCGGAGCTACGGAACTTTTCGTGGAAAAAGGCTGACTCCTCTAGGGTTTTCCCTCGGGGGAGTATAAATAGGCGAAAGGGCGATGCCGGGGGGTTGCCAGGAGGACCACACCACCAAGTGGCGCGGCGAGGGGGGCATGCGCCACCCTATGGTGTGGCCACCCTGTGGCCCCCCTCCGGGGCTCTTTAATTAGGACTTCTGGATGCTTCCGGGGAAAATAGGAACTTCGGGATTTGCGGGGTCCAATTCCGAGAATATTTCCAGAACAACTTTTCTGAAAGCAAAAACAACAGAAAACAGGAAACTGGCACTTGACATCTTGTTAATAGGTTAGTCCCGGAAAACGTAAGAAAACATACGGAAACCATGTAGCAATTGGCATAATATCAACATGGAACATCAGAAATTATAGATACATTGGAGACGTATCAGGCCGCTTTTGAAGCGGCCCATCAAGCTTTTCCTTTAGGTGACGCTGACTGAAGTGCCGCAAACGGGCGGCAAATAGGAGCAGCCGAGCTGCACTGGTTGGATTTTCTTGTTGATGGCTGATTGAGCTTGGGCCAAACTATGCAAGGCTATAAAGAGACTATGGGAAATGGGGCCCCCAAGTGGCACTGGGCCATGGACGAGCATGCTTATGTATAATGTGTTTGCGCTCCATATGCTTCGCATATGGTCACTACTTATCTTTTATGTTTTCTTTGTCACTATTTATGTATCAAATTTTCTATTAATGTTGCTAATCTATATAGTGTTTTGCACCCTGAATGAACATCCAAAAACCAGGCACACCTAGTTGATTACAAGTTGCAGCCTGGCTTCACATGCCAAGGTAATCAGTGATGCTCACTCCGGTAGAAAATATCCTAGTAGTACATCGATCCTAATGCACCAACCGGTAGTTAGTTCCACATGGCTGGAAAACATCATGTATCGTAATGCACACAATGCACCAGTTGGTAGCACATCACATGTATGGGTTGCAATTTTCCGTAGACTGTTCAGATAGCATAATGTTTCGTACTAGTACGAGCTCTTTGCTCTGCTGTTACTGTTTTGGTCTTCCTTTCTTGTTTACTTTCAACTAAGGTTTTGTACTTTCATTCATTTCGTTCATGGGATTAGGCCTGGTTGGAGTAATTATTGAAAACATTGTACAACAGGATGAGAGAAGAAAAAAATGATTTAGGTGGATGAGACCGATTTGAAAGAACAATTTATATTAATTTTTTTGTACTATTCCATTATTATCTTGTATGGTTCGCATATGTAACATTGTATATCTGTTTTTCGTTGGCAGCGCAAGATTATGTCTTCTTGAGACATAAGTGTTGAATAGATTGCTACTGAAGACTTGCTTGTTCAATAGATTAATGCTTTAGACATTGATGACAAAGATACGCATACCCAATTCATCATCCGCTCCATGCAAAGAGGTCCCTCCAGGAACAAGAGAAACTGGATCGCATCACCAATAATAAACATCACATTCCTAGGCCGAGCAGCAACACATGCGTGAACCCACCATAACACCACATTAAACATGGCTCCACCAAAGGAGACTATGCAGCAGAGCAATAAACTTTCTGCACCTGCCGGAGGAAGCCCTGGCCGAGCAGCAGGAAGTCGATGGACTGTCAGCACCACCGTGGCCGTGAGGGCGCCAGATCAGAACCACCTGTATTGTAGCATAACAAACGGGGTTATGTATGTGGAACCCACAGTGACCAGTATAGAAACGCTAGGGCGGAACGGTGTGCCTCGTTGGAGGCCACGGGTTGCGTGTTATAGTCACGATGGAACAAACCCCATCTGTGGTGTTTACAATACGTACGTATGGAGATATGTACTACACCAAGTCCAACACGTATAGAGTTCAAAGACATAAAACAAAATATTTCTCTAACAACCCCCTTTAATCTAAACTTGGGAAAGATTTAGATTACGTCTAAACTCATAAAGATTTCTAACTGGGAGTGCCTTGGTGAAGCCATCAACAACCTGATCCTTGATGGAAATGAACTTGATATCAAGTTTCTTGCTTGCCACTCGTTCTCGTACAAAATGGAAATCTATTTCAATATTTTTAGTTCGAGCATAAAAGACTGGATTACCAGATAAGTATGTCGCCCTAAGATTATCATACCATAAGCAGGGTCTTCTCATGTAGTTTTATACCAAGTTCACCAAGAAGTGCCTCAACCCATATCATTTCTGCTGTTGCATTAGCTAATATTTTGTACTCAGCTTCAGCGCTGGAACGAGAAACTGTAGCCTGTTTTCTGGCACTCCATGAGACCAGATTTGGTCCTACAAATATAGAAAAACCTTCAGTAGAGCGTTTACTGTAACATCCCAAGTATGAAAACCACCTTTAGAATGTTTGCTTTTTGTTATTTATGTTTTGCATCATGTCATCATAAGCCTTGCATTTGTTTTCCATTTGTTTTCCATTTGTTTTCCCTTGTTTTCCATTTGAATTTCAAATTTTTGTTTCATACTTGTTCTGTTACAATGTTTCAAATAAAAATTACAAAACAAACCAATCATTTGTTTCTAATAAACTTGAAATTAAAAACTATTAACTTGTTTAAGTTTCATTAATCCAATTAATCCCAAAATTCACTCCAATTCATTTGAATTTACAAACAGCAACCAAAATTCAAATTTTTGAAAACAAACACTTGCACAGCTGGCCCTTTGAAATAAATAACCTATAAACTTTTTTTTCCCAAATTTTAAAACCCCCAATAACCCTTCTTTTTTTCTCATTTTCTTCCTTTTCTTTTTCTGCAAAAAAAAAAACAGAATCAGTAAACAGGAAAAACAAAAAAATAAAAGAGAGAGAGGGAAGGGGGCATGCCAGCCCAGCCCACCAGCCCACGGCCTGCTACCCCTTCACCCCTTACCTCTGTACGGCGCGCATCGGCGCTGCCCACGTCGGCAGTGCAGAGGAGGGAACGGCCATCCGAGCACCCCCCTCCTCCTTATATCCATGCCCGAGGGCTCCTCCACGTGCCCTAGCTTCTCCTCCTCCATCTCTCCCTCACGCCGCCGCAGTTTCCCTTCTCCGTCTCCCTCTGCTTCCCTCTCTGTCTCTGTACCCACCTCCACCGAACGCCACCGCCACCAATCCCGGCGATCGCCGTCGCCATGTTGTACCTCCGCGCAGGTTAGGCACGGGAACGAGTTCCCTCTGCTTCCTCTTCCTCCTTGACGCTGCAGCGAGGACGGGGAGCTCCCGGATCGCCGCCGCCGTCGACCTCTCTGTCGCCGTCGTCCACCACCTCCACCACCGAGCCCTGCTCCTTCTGCCTCTCCCCGGTGAGCACAGCATCTCCCTCCTCCTCCTTCCCTCTCTGCTCCCTCGCATCACCTGCACGCGCACGCACACCTCCCTGCACCTGGCCCACAAGCAGCAGCAGCAGCACAGCGGCGCCGCCGGCGACCACCGCGCTCCGTCAGGTTCAGCAACGGAACTGGTTTCAGTTTCGTCAGTTAAAACTCGAGGCTTTGCCTCAAATATGCGCGCGCCCCTCTATTGACAAGATACAGAAGCTCACCCCAGTGGCACACGCGCTGCGCGCACGCACACGAGGGCGAGGGTTCGAATCCCCCCCTCGCGGGATTAAATCCCAACATTTTGCAACACTCGCTGACAGGTGGGTCTCCCCTGTCAGCGACCCTGCAGCCACACGCGCGCACACACACTGCCACGCGGCGCCAACGTGGCCTAGGGCCCGTTGTCAGCGGCCCAGGCTGGGTTACCGCGGGGTGAAACCCTTTCTGCCCCTTTTTCTTTTAAAATCCAGTCCCTGTTTATTTACAAATTAGTCCCTGGTTTTCAAATACAAATAACTTGGGCATTTTAAATCCAAACTTAATAAATAAAATATGTTTTCTGTACCAAATTTAATTACCTACATGTTTAAATCATTTTTTTTTACTGTTTTGAACATTTCAAATGTTTTCAAAATTCAAATTCAAACAACTCATTACAAATTTGGTCAAATTCATAACTAATTCAAATTTAATTCAAATGTCACATATAAAATATGTTTTCCATGCAAAATTGAACCACCTTTCCAAATATAAACTTTGTTTCCTGTTTTGAATAATTAAAATTGGTTAAATAATTTAAAAGCTTGTTTAAATCATTTAAAATTGCTAAATTCATAACTTGGTCAAATTAAATTCTTTTTGAACAAATAAAATATGTTTTCAAACCAGAAAAGTACAAACTTTTCAAATATGAATTTTATTAAATGTTTTGAACAAATAAAAATTCAAATAAATTCATACTTGAATTAAATTCATTTAAATCTTGTTTAAACTTGTTTAATTCATAATTAATTCATTTTAATTCCTTTTTCAACAAATGAAACATGTATTCCACCTAAATTTTGTGTTCTTTCCATATATGAACTTTGTTACCTATTTTGAACAATTAAAGTTGGTGAAAACAACAAATGCTTGTGTAACTCATTTAATAAACCAAAATTTCATAGCTTAATAAATAAAATTCCAAATTTGGTAACCAACATATCAAATTGAAGCTAATGTTGTTTTCCCTTTGTTTTCCTCACCCATGCATCATCCTAATCAACTCTCACATGATGGTTAGTTGTAGATCATTTAGTCCAACCTTAATTCATGGACTTTCCATATGCAACCCAAATTGCATATAGGTCCATTTAATTATGTTACCATGTCAACTAGCTTATCTTTGATTCACCAATTAAATTGTCATGCATCATCCCATGATTGTGCATTATGCCATGTTATTGATTGTTTGTCTCTCTGCGTTGTTTGTTTGCTTCTTCCCGAATAGACGACGACGCTGAGACAGACGAGGTTTACGACACTACTTCTGAGGAGTTAGCTCAGTACCATGCTACTGAGTTTGCAGGCAAGTATTCACTCACATGAACCATTGTGTCCTTTCCACACTGGATACCGATACTTTCCGTTGTCTATTCTGCTAGCCTTAAGATTCGTTGCTTGTGTTCCGATCCTATCACATGTTATCATGTAACCCTGATATAGCCTTTCCTCCACACCTATACCCTGTTGTTTGTTGCCTGTGTCTTACTAGCATGCTTAGGGTTGTTTATGTTCGAGTCTGTTATTTCTGTTACCATATTTACTATGTTCTGGGGCTCGATGGTTAAACAACCTGTCAATGTTTGAGGTAATGCTAATTTGATGATAAGGCACCGGCAGGAGGCCGGGTATGGTTTTGAGGCCTGCTAGTGTCGAACTCAGGAAAAGTTTTTATCCTCTAGATCCATGATGAGCGCGCTAACCGCATGTGGGAAGCGTGTATGGACGCCCCCCTCAATTTGATTCGATTCGCATCTCGTCCAAATCGACTCATTTAGTTCGGGTTTTCCATTTCCCGCATGCATATGCAGGTGCGAATAGGCGTGGGGGGAACCGAACGGTTCGGTACTTCGGTCGCTGGGAATCTTCGGTTCCAGAAAAGCAAGAACCGATCAGTCAATTGTTTTTTGTGTAACCGAGGCATCGGTCCACCGATAGAGTTGGTTCGGTGTTCGGTTTCAACCGAACACACCGAAGCGAGCCCATGGGCTGGAGCGCTGGGCTGGTCAAATGCGGAAGCACCTTGCATTTTTTTTGCGATTGGGCAGTATCTTTGCTTGTTCTCCATTTTTTTAAAGGAGGGAGGAGGCAACGCTAAGATGGACACGATTCATTTCCCCCAAAAGGAAAAGTTGGACACGTTTTCAGGCATGTAGGATCAGATCGACGATCGGGAACATATACAGCACACACGAAATTAAACAGGCTGTTGAAGATAGTTTTTGCACAGCTGGCTAACAGCACAACAGCGACAGAGATTCATCTGTCCGCTGTTGGTTCAGGCTGGGAAGAACAAGCAAAACAACAGCTTATTTCTACAGAGATCAGTCAGTAAGCGCACAAGAACAGTAGCGTTGCACAACTAACATTCGCCAATCCACATCTTCTTGACTTGAAGCTTTATCTTCCACGTCCATGGGCACAGCAGTCTGGGACCCTGCCCGATCGAGCACCATCTGTCCCCATGATCTCCTCTGTCGGAAGACATCTGAAATACTACAAAGACAATGGGAAATTCCAAAGGATTCACACACGAACATTAAACTGATCGAAGCACATGTAAGTCAAATAAAATACTGAATTGAGTAGTACGTTGTACACATGTAGGATCGAATCAACAAACTTACACTGCAACCACTAGTAGGAAAAGGCTTATAGCCACCGGCCTACTGCTGGCGAACGGCCACATGTACCCGCCAGCGGTAATTACCGCTGGGCAACAAGTTTTTTGTCCGCCAGTGGTAAGATGAGTACCGCTGGCGAACGGTAATTTTTGTTCGCCAGCGGTAAGTATATTGGGATGCAGCTACGTGCTGCTCGGTTGAGGACACTTACTACTGGCGAAGATATTCGCGTGTTAGCCTACCGTTCGCCAGCGGTAAGTATATCGGGATGCAGCTATGTGCGCCTGCTGGGTTGAGCACACTTACTACTGGCGAAGAATTCGCGTGTTAGCCAGCGGTGTTTTCACCTCCGTGCGATGTGAGGGTCCCGAAACGCGTCCACCGCCTAGCCCGAGCTCGATCCCCTTTCTCTCTCCCAGTCCTCCTCGTGGGATTCACCTTTCTCCCCGCTCGCCGCCCACTCGATCCCGCATGCTAGCTGCCCCATTTTGGCACCCCGTCCAGACCGGCCAGCCTCCAAGCTCGCCCCATGGAGGAGATCAACGGGATCCGCCACATCTAAGGTCAGTACGGCATCCTCCTCGAGCGCCCGCCCGTGCGTCTTCCATTGACGATGTGCTTACGCCTTGCTTTGCTTCCAACGTAAGCAGGACGAGATGACAACCCCCACCTAGTCCATGTCGCCCTCCTCCACGACCCTAATCTGCCGCCGCCGCACCAGCGCCTGCCTAGGATCCGTACCTTCCGCCCAATTCTGCTCGCCGGCCGGACTCCCGCGCTCCGGCTGGGCCTTCCCACCAGCCGTGTCCGTGGCTCCTCCTGGCCGCCATGGATAAGACGGACAGAGGAAGATCAGGGAGCAGGCAGCAACATGCCAGATCGATCAGGTGCCCTTCTCTGCCATTGAGGGCTTACACAAGGAGATAAACGCCGCCTCCTGGTCAGTCCCTCCTCCTCCCTACCTACCTACCATGCGCCTTCCTTCCACTTGTCACGCTGCTACCTCGTGCGTCCATTCTTAGGTTTGATTTGTTGCCAACTCTAAAAGATTAAAGCTCCTGGTTTGTTGCAGATCCATTTTTATTTGACTCCTTTTGTGTAACTGGAAGTAGTAGGACAACACATATACAAGAAACATGGTAATTTTGCTGAATTAAGATGGCTTTGACCAGTCCTAGGTAGATCTCCTGGCCTCATGTTATACCATTGACCTCATAATGAAATAGATTTCTATTCATGGTGGACAAGTATTAATCTGATAGGGGGCAAGCTTCACATGCACTCGCTCCTGATATCATAGAAAAAAAAATATGGGTTACTTAAGATCGATCCCACTAAATGGAAAGTTAAATCAGGACGAGGTAAGTAGTAAAAATGACACTCGCAGCCGTGCATCAGTAATGAAGTAGATCAGTATTGAACTTGTTATGACTGGTTGGGCATTAAAAAAATGCGCTGTTGTTTCCAACATGTTGTAGAAAGCACCATACTAAAGCTTCTAGAAAGATGGAAGAAACTGAATAATTTCCAAACAGCATCGAAGCTCACCTGCTTTTCCATGCTGTGTTTGTTTATTGACATGCTTACTCAGCCAAAATGATCCCATGGTTTCTCCATATTCTGATGTTTATTTCAGTGACTAGCTATTGGTCACTACTCTCATACGTATTGTCCTTGCACATACACTAAAATCAGCCTTATAAACCATTGTTCAGTTGTAATAAGATTTTTCCAGCTATGTTGGTTTGATTTCCGTTTGATCTGTGCTTCTTGAATTACACGAATTACAGCCAGGGATACAAGAGGGCACATGAAGGTTCAGTCTGAATGTGTGTCTTGGAGTTTGAAATGACATCAAGATGGTGCATACATGATGCTTTCCAGCGTAAGAGACTTCATATCATGGTATTTGTTGTCACCAATTCTTTTTTAACTTACATGTCGACAAACTTTTTACCTGCTATTAGTTAATTGTACACGGTGCTTCTGTTTAATGTATAGAATGACTTTGGGTCTGCTATTGTGACAACTCTGTATATAATCTTTTGGTTTGGTTGATGAAAAATGATGCAAACAAGTTTAAGTAATTTCACTACTCCACTTGTACCAACATGTTCTCATGGAGCTATCTAAACTTGTTCTGTTGTGAAAAATATTTTTTTTAGACAACTCTCAACTCTCAAGTGATACTTGAGACAAACATATTGCCCATTATTTTCATAAATATACGAACCTGTAAGTTTTATGCTCAGATGCTTGGGTTGTTAATTGTATCAACAGTAAATGTCCAGGTATTTAAACAAGTAGAGCAGCCAAACTCTTGGCCACACTTTTTACACTAGCAGTTCAAAGTTTGTAGTCAGAACTTATATAGTTCTTTAATTTGGAAGAAACTTTGGTGGAAATGTACTTGCCCGTGGTAATATTTACCCAATTTATAGTACTTACACAAGTCTTTCTTTGCTTGCTGTTTAATAGAAATGCCATGTGAAGAAGAAGGATATCAGGAAGTTCTTGGATGGTATCTATCTCAGTGACATCGGGGCTGCAACAACAACGACGACGACATCGACACAGGCTGCTGTTGCGACATCTATTGGGTTGTGCCACCGACGAAGACATCGATATGAGGCTGCGGCAGCGACGACATCGATATGAGGCTGCGGCAGCGAAGACATCTATATGAGGCTGCGGCAGCGACAACATGGACATGCGGCTGCGGCTGCGACGACATGGATACACGGTGGCGATTAGTGTGCATAATTCTGTAGATGATTGATGTAAAGGTGTAGTCTGAACTGTTGAATAATGACCTATTAAAAAATGAGATGCGAATCAGCAATTTGGTCAATTGCTTATGTGTACCTCTGAAAATTGTGTGTTTATACTGTTTTCTGTCAACAACATATTTGAAATACTGCTGCTGTGCCTGTATCTACTGATGGAATACGAGTATAGGGTAAAAAAAATAAATTTCAGAAAATATACCGCTGGCGAACACAGTATACTACTGCTGGCGAACAGCTGCCTTCCTAGAAGACTTACCGCTGGCGAACAGGCGTTCGCCAGCGGTAGCTTGATATACCGCTGGCTAACTTACCTGTTCGCCAGTGGTAGCGGATACCACTGGCGGGTTACCACTGGCGAAGCCCGGTTCGCCAGCGGTAAGAAAATTTTGTTCGTCACTGGTAGCGTTATTCCTACTAGTGAACGGATCTGCGAGGAATTCGACCTGGCTTGCCATGCTTGCAGCGGCCGGCCGCCGTTAGTACGCTGTTCCGCTAATTTCAGCCGGACGGTGCTGTTACCTGCGGCTAAGGTATAGAGCTGCTGACGGGGATGTGGAAGCTGATGCATCGGACCTGGACGCAATCGCTCAAATAGGGATTCGGCAGGGAACAGATCAAGCGAGACTGGCGGTCTACAGATTGGAGTATCATTCCACGCCGCGATTTCTGGGACGGTATTTGGGAGGCGGCACCCCACATCGCTTTGTTTCGTTGATCTGGGAGGGGGAACGGGGCCACGGGCGGGCCGGTGGGGGGCGTTGACTAAGTTTACCCTTGGAGGGGAAAACGTATGTGGCCTTTCGGGTGGTCGCTTAGTTCGGTGGACCGAGGGCCACAACCGAAATCACCCAACAAAGTTCGGGTTTTCAGAAACGCTGACCGAGTTTAGTACCGAGGCTTTCGGGGTCGGTCAGTTCGGCTT
Source organism: Alopecurus myosuroides (assembly GCA_028641055.1). Classification (NCBI taxonomy): domain Eukaryota; kingdom Viridiplantae; phylum Streptophyta; class Magnoliopsida; order Poales; family Poaceae; genus Alopecurus; species Alopecurus myosuroides. Next base: position 438,807,545 of record CM054059.1, on the reverse strand, counting down.
CGGTGCAGGTTAAAACGGTTCGGTTTATCGGTTCTCGGTTTATATGCCCACCCCTAGGTGCGAACCCGTGGCCAGGGTGATAACTTTTGTAGTCGGCATTTAGGGATACACGTTCTTAGAGTGCTATGAGGGTCCCCTTTTTTTCGTGGGGCTTGATTAGCCGTGCGCTCAATTGCACGGGGTTCTTTGGGCTTGATGCGAAGAAGAGTTGGGTTGTGTTGAGTGCCTCGCTTGGTGGAAGTGCATTTCCATCTGGCGGGGTATTCTTACGTGTACGGCCAAATTGGTGCATCCCTGCAGGGTTAAAATCTTCTCGAGAAGCCGTGTTGTCCGCGGTTATGGATGACTTGGTGATAGGGCTGGCTAACAAGGATTAGACAACTTACACCTAATTTAATACTAATGTTGATTAGTAATAGACCTTATTGACACAATAACTTGACCCATCATTAATCCAACTGTGTGAGTTATCCTCGGATTGCTTCTTTGGATAAGGGGCGAGATCCAGGATGGGTTTGTTTGAGGTTAGTGGTAGTTGGTTCCGATACGCTATCTTATCCCCTTCTTTTAGCCGGAAGTTGTAGCGTGTCTCTGTAGTTGGTTAGATCAGCCTGCTGCCGCACTTTTGTATCACCTATTCTTCCGTTGAACCCAAAGCATCTGTACTTGGTGATGCCGGGTACACTGTGGTATCTTGTGAGTCTTGCTTGCCAGTACTTGTCTGTACTGACCCCTTTGGGGCTGTGGTTTCTGCAGACTACGTTTCCGAGGATCCCCATGGTGGCTACTACGTGGAGTATGACGAGGCTGCTGACGAGTAGATAGCGGACCCGGGCAGGATCCGAGACATCGTGGATGGGCTCCGTCTTTTCGTTTCCGGCCTCTTAGGCCTATTTGGATCTTGTCTGTACTCAGACACTTTGGATGCTTCCGCTGTGATGTAATGATGAATTGTTGGGACATGTGTCCTCTGGATGATTGTATTTGCTATCTCTGCTCTAGTGAGAGCTATTTGCAACTTATTTCTATTTCTTTGTGTCTTAGAGATTTGTTGTGATATCACTTGTTCAAATGCCGTTGACGTACCATGTGTGTATGTTATGAAGTACGTCAATGGAAGTAGTCGGATTTCTATGAGATGATTTACGCAGACGATGAATAGTAGAGAATGGTTGTCACACGTTTACGTGTTGGCCTGCTCACATTGAGATGCGGGTGCCGGTATGCCCCGTAAGCCATTTATCTACTGTTTAGCGGGCTGTGAGTATCCTCTAGAAGTCCGGGTGCGACATTTATCATCAAGAAAACCAGCTCAAACCGCATCTGCAAAGACACTTAAAAGTGTGAAACTGGATGACTGAAACGTAATACAAAGTTTAATAGTTCCTCTAACATATCTCAGAATCCTCTTAACAGCTGTCCAGCGAGCAATGGTGGGAGCATGGAGATATTGGCAAATTTTATTAACATAAAATGACAGGTCAGGTCTATTAAGAGTAAGGTATTGCAAAGCACTAACAATACTGCAATACCTTGTACTATCCTTAGAATCACGAGAAACTCCTTTACCAAGAGAGAGAGGATCTGTAGATGACAGAGGTGTAGAAGCAGACTTGCACTGATACATGCCTACTTTATCAAACAACTCAGAAGCATATTTTTCTTATGTTAGAAGTAATCCATCTTGTAATTTCTTTACTTCAATCCCCAAGAAGAATTGCAAATCTCCAATATCTTTTATTGCACAATTTTCATTGGGGTCTCGAAGCAAAATATTAATGGCATAGTCTAAAGAACTTGTAACAATGATGTCATCTACATAAATCAACACAAACATAGTGATACATGACTTATGATAGAGAAACAATGAAGTGTCTTCCTTAGATGATGTGAAGCCAAGATCGTACAACTTGGAGCTGAGACGAGAAATCCATGCTCAAGGGGCCTGTTTCAGACCATATAAAGCATTGTCAAGTTTGCAAGCATAGCTTGGAGCATTAGGATTTTCAAAACCTGGTGGTTGTTTCATGTAACCCTCCTCTTTGAGAACACCATGTAAGAACGTGTTCTCGACATCTAGCTGCCGCATCTTCCATCCCTTATACACCGAGATCGATAACACAGTTCTAATAGTAGTTGCTTTAACTACAGAACTAAAAGTGTCCTCATAGTCAATACCATATATTTGTCTGAATCCTTCCGCAACAAGAGGAGCTTTGTATCTGTCAACAGAACCATCTGCATGCTTCTTGATGCGATATACCCATTTGCAATCGATTAAGTTTTGGTTAAATTCTGCTGGAACCAAGTGCCAAGTTTTATTTGCAAGCAATGCATCATATTCCTCCTCCATTGCAGTGCGCCTCTTGGAATCTTGAGAGCTTCATAAACTGTTTGTGGTTCGCTTGTAGCTGCAAACATACCAAAACTTCTGGTGCAGTATCTTATAGTACCATATTTAATAATTTTTGGGGTTTGTGATACATTTTTGGAGCCTTGTTCTAACACCCACTGCAGGCCGGGACACAGGAGGAGGCAGCACAGGAGATCTGGAGACAGAATCTACCGTGCCAGATCCCGATACGGGAGAAGCGTGTGTCATCGGAGAGCTGGTGGAGTGTGTAGGCGACGTGGAGCCAGGTGATTGGCTATCGGGGGTGTTGTCGTCACGCGAGCCGTCGGGGGCGCTGTCGTCACGTGAGCGGGACAGCACGCGCGCGTCGCTGTCACCCCTATCGCCCACGTCGCTGTCACCTACGTCGCTGTCGGCCGGTGGAGACCGCACCACTGGCCCCTGGCGAGGATTGGCTAGCGCTGTTGGCTGGTGTACTGTCAGCCGAAGCAGAATCTGCCTCGGGATCAGACATGTAATCTTCCTCGGGATCAGACACTACAGCAGGAGAATCAACATCAGAATTAGTACCAGTTTCCTCTCCTTCAATATCCTTATTGTTTGGAATCTCGTTCCCATGAATATCCTTATGTTCTTTCCCCTTAAGTGCGATCACAGTCTATCTGCGGTAAACAAGAAACAAAAAAAAAATCATACCCCTGATATTGCTCAAATCTCGTGTTCAATGAAGCTTGGTCAATAATAGGTATAAAATAATTGACCTTGAATTACACCTCTGCAGATTGTAAATCAATACACCTGTGATCTGCATCGTCATCAAATTGTCCTTTTGTTTTGATTTCACGCTTGGTGCGAGAGCACTAGAGGAATATCCATCACTATTGCAATTTCTTTTGCAGCTTCCAATTATTTTGAAAATCCAGTTTCTCTATACTTAGTGAAAAAGGAAATCAACCCCTTTACAGACCCAATTGCAATATGAATAAGCATATCCTTTGACTGAACCTGCTTGCTAACCATATTAATAGCAGATAATATTTCATACCAGATGACTGATGATGCTACAAATTCAAAGTCACCAAGTTTAAGTTCTACCAATGATTGAGCTTGACTATTTATCAATGGATCCTTATCACTTTCATCCACTTGTAAGAATGCATCCCTTATTTCTCTGATCTAAAACCTTATAGGCTTAACACTATAAACGCGACTCTCCCAACGAGTAGATGACAATGATTTAAGAGTCAATCCTGTTATATTATTTTGCCACCTCTTAGTTGAATTAGCAAATGTTGTATAGATGTGTTATATAACTCCAAAATAGTCCGTTGCTTTACAACAAGAATTTGCCATATCACATAGTGTAAAATTAATATTTTGACAACAGCAAGCTGAATAAAGAGCTCTTGGATTTCTATCCAAAAGTTTCTTGTGTACCCCTTGATGTTCTCCTTTCATATTTGACCCATTATCATATCCCTGCCCTCTCACATCATCTATATCAATGTCAAGAGTCTTTAGAGCTTGTTGTAGAACATCAAACAATCCTTGTCCAGTGGTATCATTCACATAAAAAAACCTAAGAAGGATTCTTCAGTGCAAACCGAATTGGAAGATGCGTCGACATACCTTATTATCAAATACATTTCCTCTTGATGGCTTTCTCTGGAGTATAGTCAAGTATAAGGAAAAGTAATTTGCCTCTTTTATCTTTCCAATGATTAGAGACCTGATTGCACCAGCTAGCAAACTTATTAACTCATTTTGGATAGAAGGACCAAGATAATGGTCACGGGTTTTCACATTGGTGATGAGTTCAATATGATATTTCATAACTGGGTCAAATTCAGCCAACATTTCAACCCGTCTTAAGAAATTACCATTGTTGTCTTGGTACACCTTGCTGTTACTACCCCGAAATGCTAGGTTATGTTTTGCAAGAAATTTTACAATCAAAAGAATCATGAACAAAACTTTTCTCCAATGCTCCCTTTCCTTTTCAAGTTCTCTCCGTGCAACTTTATCAATTGTTTGATTGTTCGCAAACCTGAGACGCAAGTCATACCATGATGTCATATTTGTAACATGTTCCCTACTAGTTTCATGCTCTCTAATTCTCTCTCTAAGATGAGTCCATTCATTGAAACCATCATTCGCTAACTTGCCTCTCACCAGCCCCTTTTTCAATAATTTGCAGCAAAATTAAAATATCATGTCCAGTTCTTTGATATATACCAAAATATCTTGTCCAATTCTTTGCTATATACGAGCCATTCTCTATCACAGTTTCCCCGTTCGTGACAGTTCTAGTGTAGTATAATGCAGAAAACCTTCTAGATACTTTGTCTTTAGGACCATGCTTAATAGGCAATCTCTCTTAGGACCATTTTCTAACAAACTATCAATCTTTTTTATATCAAGTCCATCCCAAGTTCTTGGATCATATTGATGTCACCGGCAATATTGGTACCATTACCTCCATCGCCAATATTAGGGCCATCATCTTCATCGGCAATAGGAGCCTCATCAGCGTCATCAATAATATGAGCATCTTCATTGTGAGTCTCAACCTCTATGAATAATCACCATGGCCATCATCAATAGCACCATGAGAAGCTTGGTGTTCAGAATTAATTTGAGTATCCTTCACAATATACTTATCAAGATCTCCCTTTGAGACCCGGCCGCTGCTAGCAGTCTTTGTGTCCTCCTTCGGTTTGAAGAACCGGATTCATGATTTCTATTTCTAGAAGACATGATTTTTTCGGTTTTATACACAAACAACAAAGTAATATGAAATTTTTGAATGCTACATGAATTGAGCTTTAGACATGTCAATATACAAGTTAACAAAATAATATTTTGAGACCTTGATCGGCTGTCCGATTCGAGGTCTCGGATCTAAATCCTGAACAAATCACAGAGAATTGGTCGGGGCAGCCGAAGTAGTAGCCTATAACGCCTTGTTGATTGATCCAAAGAGGACAAAAAAAATCTGGAACGGCGATCTGCCTGGGTGTCGGTTGTCGCAGGCGCTAGCGTCCGTGTGTTGTTACCGTTGAATTGCCGTTTAGAGGCAGGTTCTGCAGATAGATGGATCGGAGGAATATTTTAGCACCGGCCAAAAGATGGGTTCAAGTCGGATCTCTCTATGTCTACTAATCTCTCTATGTCTACTAGCGTATCTGATTGGGACTCCTCCCAGGAAGGGATGATGTGCTGGCCTGTTAGACATCCATCTGGGTCGGCCCACCATAGAAGAATAGCTTATTCCTTCAGACAAGTAAGATTAGCTGATCGGGGGAAATCCCTAAATACCGCCCGTTGGCGGCAGTTTTTTGGCGCGGCCGCCTGAAAACGGCTGTTAGTGGGCCGGCCCGTCCGGGAGGGTATCTCGTTTTTTTTTGTTCATTTTCTGTTTCCTTTTCAATTTTTTTTGTTCAAATTTATTTTTGTTCCTTTTCTGTTTATTCGTGTTTAAATTTATTTAAACTATTTTTGTAAAAATATATTTTTATTCAACGGCCCATCAAGATTTTCCTTCAGGCGACGCTAGCCAAAGTGCCGCCAACGGGCGGTAAATAGAAGCACCCCTGATCGGGAGCTGCACTGGTTGGATTTTTTGTTGACGGCTGATTGAGATTGGGCCAAACTATGCAAGGCTATAAAGAGACGCTGGGAAATGGAGGCCCGAGATTTTGGTGGCCCTGTGCGGTCGCCCAAGTGGCACTGGGCCATGGACGGGCCTGCTTATGTGTAATGTGTTTGCGCTCCATATGCTTAGCATATGTTCACTACTTATCTTTTGTGTTTTCTTTGTCACTATTTATGTATCAAATTTTCTACTATTACTGTTGCTAATCTATATGGTGTTTTGCACCCTGAATGAACATCCGAAAACCAGAGCTATTTGATTACAAGTTGCAGCCTGGATTCACATGCCAAGGTACACTAGTGGAAACAACCCCTTTCGTCCAGGGGGGCAGGGGGCATCTGTCCCGGTTGCACCAAAAACCGGGACAAGTGCCATGCATTGGTCCCGGTTCGTGTGCCCGAGGCAGCAGAAACCACCTGGGGGCATCTGTCCCGGTTCGTGGGGAGCCAATGGTCCCGGTTCGTGGCACGACCCGGGACGAATCCCTAGCCACAGGCCACGTGGCGCGCGCATGGGCATTGGTCCCGGATCATCCCCCTAACCGGGACCAATGTCCCTTCCCCTACAAATGCGGCCACAGCCCCCGTCCCTTTTTTTTAAACTTGGGGGAGTGAGAGGGAGGTGTGGGTGGTAGTGTGTATTGTACCTCGTGGCGCGGGAGTCCTGCGCGTGGCGCGGGAGTTGTAACGCGTGGCCATGAATGCGCGTTATAAACTGCCGCACCTCCACTTCACGCACCGTCGTGCCACCACCATGCCTCCGAGGAGGAACAACACTACCGGTTTCCGCGGAGTCCGATCGCGGCAGAACGGAATGTTCACCGCGACTATCCGCTTCGGGGACGACCGCATCCCCCTCGGCTCCTTTGCGACAGCCTCGGAGGCCGCCCGCGCTTGGGACGCGGCGGCCTGGCGCCTCAGCCGCCCGCGGTCGTTGATGAATTTTAGCGACTGCCACACCCTCTGGGAAGCGGAGGCCAGGGCGCCGACGCCGCAGATCGTCACTGCCGCCGACCACCGCCACCTCAGGCACCGCGCGTTTCAGGGCCTAGTCGACGCCAGGGACGACCGCGTGGTCCGCGAGTATTACCGGAACAATCCGGGTGAGGAGAGCGCCGACGAGGAGCTATGGCAGACCCGCGCGGCTGAGCGGGCGGAGCGGCGCCTCGAACGCCACCTCGAGTTAGATGCCGCTCGGGAGGCAAGGACGAAGGCGCTGCAAGCGCTCCGTCGGGCCGACCACGCCGGCGAAGTCTGGGCCTCCGACGATCCGAGGTGGGGGCCTATCTCGGAAATACCATCATGCACCTCCTCCGACGACGAGGAGGTCACCGACGACGACGAGGACGAAGAGTAGCGCGCTAGCGCGTCTGTTTTCTGTTGGCTGTTTAATAAAATAATTTGTTGTATTCCGGCAAACAGTGGCCCTCTAGCTCGTCTGTTTTCTGTTTTCCGTGTGATTTTTCCTGATTTGTTGGATTCAGATCTAATGGCATTTCGATAGACGTTAAAAAGAGGGGGACATGTATTTCGATAGATAAACAAGGCACGGTACACATAATGGCAAGATTGGATCTAAATCTAAACGGAGAGCATAGATCTAAATAAACAAGGCAGTACATAATGGCAAAAGTGCATCGATCTACTAGTCATACTCCTGCCTAGGCCTATAGTACATGTACTCGTAGTCGTCGTAGTCACCGCCGCCGTCGTCGTCACTATCGTTAAACGGTGCTCTGCACTCCCTCGGAGGATCACGACTCCAGGGCTGGGCCTGAGGGTAGCGCAGGCGAGGGATATCGCCGGCCCTGATGTAGTCCATGACGCTCTGTAGAGTCCGGCCGGACCACCATAGCCGACGACCGGCCTCGTGATAGTTCCCAGGAGGCAGACCGTCGTCCTCATACCTGGCGAGCGCCCTCTCACGCCGATTGATGAAGAAGGCATCCCAAGTATGCTGGTTATCGGGATGCCAACTGGGATTCCTCCGCTGCTCCGGCGTGAGCTCGTGGTAGTAGTGGTTCGTGATGGCCGCCCGACGCGCCACACCTTGAGGAAGAGGAGGGACCGGCACTCCTCCGGCGCTCAGCATCCAACCGGCGGGAACGTTGTAGCCGCACGGGCAGGGGTAGTTCGAGGCGGTGAGTTTGTATGTGTTTATGGCAATGGAGTGGCAATGTATACATATATATAGCGAGAAGAAAACATCCCTTTAGTCCCGGTTGGGGACACCAACCGGGACTAAATGGGTTATGGTTTCATTGGGAAACGGATCATCCCTTTAGTCCCGGTTGGGGACACCAACCGGGACTAAATGGGAATTAGGGTTTTGTTTGGACCAATCAGATAGAATCACACGGATCGTGTGTTTCTTTCAAGCGCTCTTGAGTCGTTGGATCCGGGTGTGTTTTTTTCGAGCTGTTGTGAGCCGTCCGATCAGGGCTACAGTGTGTTTCTTTCGAGCTGCTGTGAGCCGTTGGATGAGGTGTTTCTTAACCGTTGGATCAAAACCCTAGCTCAACACTTTGTGAGCCAGAGGACCCTATATATATATAGCCCAGCTTCATACACCGGTCAGTTCATCTCCCAAATACAAAACATCCGGATCAGTGTTTAACACATTCATCCATGCATGCTTGGGTCATTGTTGACTTGGCGCTCGGGTAGTAATGTGCACGGGAACATCATCCGCGGCGTCCGAGCACGGTAGAAAAGAAATTTGTATTTCAGCGTCTGTTTTCTGTTTAAAGTAATTATTACTAGTTTTAAAACAATATAAGATATTTATATTTAAATTAAGTGCAAATAGTGAAATAGTTAATAGTTCGAATAGTTAGAATAATTATTTAGTTAAACAGAAAACGGATTTGAATTAGTTATGCAAATTCAAACAATTTTAATGTTGTAATTTTTTCCTAATTTGAAACTATATAAAAGTTATTCACGTGCATATTTAATATATTCAAATTTTGGCGCTAAAACAATTGGCCAAAACTACTTCTGGTCCCGGTGCGCGACCAGCCGGGCCTTCCGTCCCGGTCGGTGGCAATAACCGGGACGAAAGCCCCTTCCGTCCCGGTTGGTGGCAACAACCGGGACGGAAGGGGCTTTCGTCCCGGTTGTTGCCACCGACCGGGACGAAAGGGGGATAGGATATATACACGTCACCGCCCCCCTCAGCTCCAGACCGCGCGCAGGGACGAAAGTGACGCCGCCAGGCTGCCCATTTTTTCCGTTCCCCCGCGCCGCCCCTCGCCCCGTCGGCGTCCTCGCCTCTGCGGCGCCGTCCCTACGTCCTTTCGTCCCGGTTGTTGCCACCGACCGGGACGAAAGGGGGATAGGATATATACACGTCACCGCCCCCCTCAGCTCCAGACCGCGCGCAGGGACGAAAGTGACGCCGCCAGGCTGCCCATTTTTTCCGTTCCCCCGCGCCGCCCCTCGCCCCGTCGGCGTCCTCGCCTCTGCGGCGCCGTCCCTACGTCCCGTCGCACCCAGCGCCGCCCCTCGCCCCGTCGGCGTTCTCCTCTGCGGCGCCGCTCATTGCCCCCGTCGGCGCCCTTCTCTGTGCTGCCACCCCTCGCCCCCACGCGCCGCCCCTCGCCCCGTCGGCGTCCTCCTTTGTGGTGCCGCCCCTCGATCCCGTCTCGCCCCCGTCGGCGTCCTCCTCTGCGGCGCCGCCCCTCGCCCCACGCGCCGCCGGCCCGCCGTTGCCCCGCGCCGGCCTCCACCGCCCCGCGCCGCCGGCCCGCCGCTGTCCCAACAGGAGGTAAGGCCTGCCTCCATCTCGCCCTAACCCGGGGCCTTTTTTGTTTTTTCCCTTTTTTTTACTTAATTACTGTTTTTTATTAGTGTTACAAATGTTAGAATTATTAGTTTATGAATGTTAGAAATTTTAGATTAGACTTATTAACTTTAAATTTGTTTAGAATTGATATAGAAAATTTAAGAATGTTAGAAATTTTAGATTAGACTTAGCAATTTTAGATTTGTACGTTTAGAATTGATATAGGAAATTTAAGAATGTTAGAATTATTAGTTATTAGACTTAGCAATTTTAGATTCGTACGTTTAGAATTGATATAGGAAATTGAAGAATGTTAGAATTATTAATTATGAATGTTAGAAAATCTAATTAAGATAGTGTTATAAATTTAAGAATGCTAGAAATGTTATCGTATGTTTAAATATTATTATGTATAAGCAATTTTAATGAATTGGGTCTGAAATATATACTTACTCTTTTTGTATAGTATGGAGCCAAGAGACGAAGAAGCCGAAAATATGATCGAGGGTTTAATCCGCGGGCCCGACGTAGAGCCCGATGTGAGCCAGTGGATGAACGACTCCGGTGAGGGAGATCCGGTGCTCACCCAGGGAGACGACTCCGATGAGGGAGAAGCCGACGGCTCCGATATGGGAGCAGCCGACGGCTCCGGTGGAACCATACAAATTACAAACACCGGCTCCGAGGTGCATATATATATATATGTTAATTAATGAAGCATCCGTTGTCTATATACATGTATTAACAGTCTTTATATTTTTTGCCATCCGGTTCAAATATATCAACCGGAAAAAAGACTAAACGAGGCGCAACAAAGAAGTTGAAAGATACAGGATCGACACGATCACAGCAGACGGCGCACCCGAGCTTCCCGCTGATGTTGCCCAAAAATTTGTGAAGCAATATGGAGTGCTAGTTAGAGATCACATCCCGATCACTGTTAATGAGTGGAATGAGCCAAAAGATCCGCGGAAACAAGGAATTTCATATGTCGGCAAAATAGCCAAAGATCATCTTTTCTCAAAGATTTTGGCTAATTTCAACTTACCCGTGCCGGAGGTGGACGAGAATGAAGCGGATGTGACTGAGGCCGATGTTACTAAAATGAAACATGAGATACGGGAAAAGGTCAAAGCGTGGACCCTGAAAAAGATGGCCGAGCAATTCAAAAACTGGAAGAAAAGATTGAACCTTGATTATGTTGAGAAGAACAAGACTCCTGATTTCACTCAAGGGTATGAGAAAATAAAACCCGTATGGGCAGACTTCGTGAAGTACAAGCTGGCAGAGAATGAACTGGAAAGGACGAAAACAAATGAGAAAAACGCCGCCAAAAAGGTATATCACCATGTTATGGGGCAAGGTGGCTACAAGGGTTCTAGTCCCAAGTGGGAGACATGGGAGAACAACCTGATTCAGCAGGGGATCACTCCCGAGCCGTTCTTGTGGGTCGAGCGGACAAGGTCATGGTTCTACGGGCATGGGGGCAGGTTGGACGCCGAAGGAAAAGCAATATATAACCTAAGGCATAAAAAGAGTCGTCCTCTACCCATAGAGAAGCTGAGAGACGCAATAAAGGACGTTAAAGATGGGAAGTTTGTGCCAGATAGAGAGAACGACGAGCTCACACGAGCCCTAGGGAATAAGGAACACGGAGGGCGTACACGAGGCACAAAAGGCACTCCTCCGTGGAGTGTTGCGTTCGACTCCACCAAAAAGTTATACCCAGATAGAAGCCGTCAACGTAAAAAGGACAAGGAGACAGCTGAAGCAGAGAATCAGGCAAACTGGAGGCGTCAACTTGAAGAAATGGTAAAGCTGACACAGGATGTAGCAAAGAAGCAGCAGGACCAAATTAACACACTTAGCCAGCAGATAGTGTCTACCGGCGCAACAGTACACATGGTAGAAGTTGAAGTCGAGGCTCCCGACGCCGCACATTCTCATCGCAAAAGCAGCGTTGCGTCCACGCAGCTACCGGGTGATGATGCACCGCCGATGATTCACCCGGTGGATGAGATCACGGAAATGACAGCCTGTGAGCTCCACGTAAAGGTCGTCAATATAACCATCAAGGCGGCGGCCGGCTATGCCTTACCAATTGGCAACGAACCAACTCACCATAGTCTTCCGGTTCCACGGGGCTACGCTGTTGTTGGGGTCGATGAAGTTGTCAACGGATTCGAGCGGGTAAAGCTTGATTTTCCTGAAGGTGAAGACGAAGAGTTGACTGAACTCGGAGAAGCCAAGAACTTGACCGTTCTATGGCTAAAGGAATGCATTGTGCTCACAAATCAGACGACAAAGCCATCGAATCCTCGCCTTTCTCCAGCGCGGTCGTCCTCGCAACGCATGCCGTCTCCGGCGCGGTCGCCTACGCCGTGCACGTCTCCAGCGCGGTCGCCTACGCCGCCGCGTCAGCCCTCTCCGCCCACTAAGTTTCTGCCGAAACGTAAAAAATCACCGAAACGTCAACGGTCACCCCTCCCCAAGGTACCAAAAGAGGTACCCAAGTTACCTTACGACTATACTCCCGAGGAAACCCAGAAAATCGCAAAGGACGAATACGATGCGTGGAAATCAAAGCGGAAGGAGAAGCAAAAGCCAGATTTCCCTGAGACCGAAGAAGAGATAGAACGAGCTTGGAAAATGGTGAAGACTCTTCATCAACCCGAGCCGAGTCTGTCATCTGACTATGACCGCTCTATTCTGAAGTCACACCAGGAAATGGTGCGGTCAACGAAGAGTAGTAGCGCAAGCGGGAAAAAGGGGAAATCAGTTGCTCAACTCGGAGAGCAGAAAAAACAATCCACGTCCCCGCTCAAAGTGATTTCCAATACCCAGGTGGGGCCGAGCACTAATATTGCTGATGAGGATATTGATCCGGAGTTTATAACACTGTACGCAGACAAGGCAGCTGATGCGGGTTTGTCCATTGCTGAGTATATGCAAACAGTGAACTACTAATTCCCCGCAGCTGAATGTGCGTACAAATACGAGTACGGGAAGCCTCTTGTCAAACCCGAGGAGATAAAGGATCTACCAACGAAAATGCGAAGAGTGCATAGTTCGTATATGCAAGCCGCTGATGAATCTGAGGACTGGCTATGTCTCAACGTTAAGGACGAGCACTATGGAACTGGAAATGGATATGTTATGATTCAATTTGAGGAATTGTTTCAGTTATACCAGCAGCAGGCCCTCGACAAATCTATCCTTAGTGCCTATTGTCTGTAAGCACTTATTTCTCTAGCTCACCTCATTCAATTGCATATATATTCATATATATATATAGTACACTCATATATTATAATTGCAGAATGAAGATTCTCGAATGCAAAAGAGGTGGAATCTATGATATTGGGTTCATTGATCCAAATATTATTTTTGAAAAGACTCTTCGGCAATCTCCCAAGGATACAGAAAATAATATTCTGAGGGCAATAATATTTAACCAACACCGACGGGAAATACTATTTCCTTACAATTCAAGTAAGTGTGTTATTCTGTTGTAAACATTCTGTTTTCCTTACTCGATGTTCATTGTATAATTGATGAGTTCTGCGTGCGCAGCTTCCACTATATTCTGCTAATCTTCCAAATTGACAAAGGAAAAGTAATTGTAATGGACTCAAAACGTAAACCCCTCTCAATGTGGGCTGACATGCAGGAAATGATCCAGCGGTAATTTCAATCTTTATTAATTTCAGTATTTATATATTGCAATATATCGACTACTTTGTTTCATTTTCGGATATCAAGTAATTACTAACTCTTTTTATTCTTTTTCTTTCTCGGGTAGGGTTTGGAAGAGGTTCATAAAGAAGTCTCCCGGTGAATGGGAAAAACAACTTACATTTGATGTTGTGCAAGTAAGTACTATCTAGATCCGTGCCCATCTCCTTGATTCTAGTGTTGATACCATTATCATGCCTGGTTGATTATTATTTTGATTGAAACAATCTTCTCGTATAGTGCTTGCAACAAGGAGACGGGAATAACTTGTGTGGATACTACGTTTGCGAGTTCATTCGTCAGACCACATCTCCCAAGGGCAGAAATTTAAAGCAACTTCATGTACGTTAGTCGTCAATTCTTCTTATTACTATCTATTTTAGTTACTTAGCTTCATATATTTTAGTGACCACTCTTCTTTATATTAGATCGAACGGCTTCGGGACGGTCTTCTACGTAGGGACCGCATACGAGCAATTCAGGAGGAAATTGCGGGCTTCTTAGATGCAGAGGTCATAAACGTAGATGGAGAGTACCATGCCTCCGGTTGGAACTAAGTTTGATTTTGTAATACACTCCATCGGTCATGTAATATGCTCGATATACTTTGCTTCTGTAATATAAGTGTTTCTTATTCTGCTTTATATACTTATTCACTCGTGCGATCCGGGGGCTCGGTGGAGGGTCCACCGAGGCTGCTCTCTTCTCGAGGTCCGGGGAGGGGCCGCCAGGAGGTCTCGGGGACCAAAAAACGAAAATTGTAAATTTCTGCCGCGGCAGAGAAAAGGGCAAAAGCCCTGCCGCGGCAGAAGGGGCATGCATCCCGGGTCGTATTCAGAACCGGGACTAATAGCCCTGGCCAGGTTTCAGCGCTCGGGCCACGTGGTCAGCCCCATTTGTCCCGGGTCCTGCCACAACCGGGACCAATGGGGAGGGGTATTTGTCCCGGATGCCCCGTCCCGGTTGCACAACCGGGACAAATGGGGGCCTACGAACCGGGACTAAAGCCCCTGTTTCCACTAGTGGTAATCAGTGATGCTCGCTCTGTTAGAAAATGTCATAGTAGTACATCGATCCTAATGCACCAACCGGTAGTTAGTTCCACATGCATGGCTGGAAAACATCATGTATCGTAATGCACACAATGCACCAGCTGGTAGCACATCACATGTATGGGTTGCAATTTTCCGTGGCTAGCAGCTGTATGTATGTCGACTTGTCGAGTATAATACTCCTACATTCTACTACATCTCAGTGACATCTCCTTGAAACATTGCACACAACACAAATTAAGTAATCCATCCAAGTCGCAGTATATATGCAACTATGCATAATGGGGCAATCAAGTTGGTGCCGCCGCGATTACGCGCATGTCAACTTGTGTGCTCACCACGTTCCCGGCCGGCCGGCTGGCAGGTTGACTGAACTACGAACGTGCGCTTCAAAAGCTTTTTTTCTAGAAATGGGAGCCTTGGCCCCAGACTGTGCATCAAAATGATGCAGGCTTAGGGTGATATATCTGATGTGCAGGCACTATAAATACACATGGAAAACACCAAGTTCCCTTCATCCCATCATCTCTCGAGCACACACAAGCAGTGCTAGCTAGCTGATCCGAGAATCTAAGAAGATGGCCAAGCTTGCCGTTCTCGCCGTGCTCGTGTCGTTGCTGGGCGCCGTGTCCTCCGAATTCTCGATCTACGCCGGCTACGGCTTTCCACCCCCGAATACCAATCTGCCATATCCGCTCCCACGGGCTTCTCCTAAGTCGAGCGCTACCTCTGCGCTGAAGGTCGGTTACTATGCCAAGAAATGCTCAAGGCGGAGGAGATTGTGAAGAAGGTCGTGCACAGTGCCACCGCCGGCCAAAAGGCCGGGCTTGTCCGCCTCTTCTTCCATGACTGCTTTGTCCAGGTACGTATACATACACAATATACATTCATTTTCTCGCAATATTCCTATACTCTGTGCATGTATGCACGGTTATTAGAGTAGCTGGCTGACAATGCTGCCTGTCGTCCGTGGTTCCCTGCAGGGCTGCGACGCCTCCGTCCTGCTGAACGGTAATGACACGGAGAAACAGGCTTTCCCGTGAAAAGATTACTGAATCGTAGGGAGAGAGGCAATGAGGCGATGGCCAACAGGTCCATGCCGTGATGCATTATATAGGAGCTGTGATCAGCTAGGGTTACAACAACCATCATACCTAACAGCTAGATACTAACCAATCCGTAGTTATCTAGGCTAACCAACTATACAATCCTTATCATGTACAACACGTCTAACACGTTTAACAGCCTCCCTCAATCTCATCGTGGTACTACCAAGTTGAGATTGTTTCTAAACTTTACAAAGGATTGTACAGCAAGCGGTTTAGTCAATACATCTGCAAGCTGATCATGTGTGGAGACGAAGCGTACTTCAAGAGCTTTGCGAGCAACTCTCTCACGAACGAAGTGATAATCTACCTCGATGTGCTTAGTTCTTGCATGGAAAATTGGGTTGATCGCCAGGTATGTTGCGCCGAGGTTATCACACCAAAGACTTGGTGCACGCTTCAGAAAAACTCCCAATTCCTGCAACAGACTCTGAACCCACATGATCTCAGCTGTTGCATTTGCTACTGACTTGTATTCGGCCTCTGTGCTGGACCGTGACACGGTTGGTTGTTTCCTGGAGCTCCACGCAACAAGGTTTGGACCAAGGAAAATTGCATGACCACCTGTCGATCGACGATCATCGGGGCACCCTGCCCAATCTGCATCCGCAAAACCACTGAGCAGCAAAGAAGATGACTTCTGTAAAAGGAGCCCAAAAGACTGAGTCTGCTTGAGATAACGCAGAATCCGTTTCACAGCAGTCCAGTGTACCTCGGTGGGAGTTTGCAGAAATTGGCACACTTTGTTTACACTGAAGGCAATGTCCGGCCGGGTCAAAGTGAGGTATTGCAGCGCTCCCACAGCACTCCTGTACCTTGTAGTATCAGCCGGTGACAAAACAGTTCCATTAGCCCGAGACAGCTTCTCAGTGTTGGACATAGGTGTGGAGACTCCCTTTGCCTGCAACATGTTGTTCTTTTTCAACAAATCTGAGATATACTTCTTTTGAGCTAAAACAATGCCATCTTGCGTGGGTTTCACTTCAATGCCGAGGAAGAAACTTAGAATGCCAAGATCTTTGACCGGGAACTCTGTGCGGAGCTGATGGAGAAGCTGATCTGCTGCAGCTATGGTAGAGCTCACAACAATTATGTCATCCACATACACTAGCATAAAAACAGTAACAGCTTTGGTGTTGTAGATGAAAAGAGAGACATCAGCTTTAGAAGGCACAAAGCCGAGTTCCTGCAATTTCCCGCTGAGCCGCGCAAACCATGCTCGGGGTGCCTGCTTCAACCCGTATAGGGACTTCTCGAGCTTGCACACATGCTTGGGACAGCGAGGATCAACAAACCCTGGAGGTTGGACCATGTATACTTCTTCCTCAAGGTAGCCGTGCAGAAATGCATTGTCGACGTCGAGTTGCCGCATGTGCCACCCCTGGGTCACGGCGAGGGAGAGAAGCACGCGTATTGTGGTAGGCTTCACCACGGGGCTGAAGGTGTCGTCGTAATCGATGCCGTGACGCTGCTTGAAACCCTTGGCGACGAGACGAGCTTTAAAGCGCTCGACGGTGCCATCAGGATTTTGCTTGATCTTGTAGACCCACCGGCTGTCGATGAGGTTGACGCCGTGAGGTGCAGGGACGAGACGCCAGGTCTCGTTGCGGTGCAGAGCATCAATTTCGGCATCCATGGCAGCCTTCCAACGAGGATCGCCCATGGCAGCATTAAGCGAGGACGGCTCCAGCTGATCTGCACGGACGGCAGTGTGGGCGACGAAGCCTGGGAACTGCTTGGGCCGAGAAATGCCACTGCGCATGCGCGTATGTGGGCGACGCGGTGGAGATGGGCCCGGCTGGGTTGCGGCAGGCGAGGGTGTCGATGACGGGCTGTGGTCCGTGTCGCCGGACCCAGTGTCATGGGCCTGTTCCGAATCAGACTCGGAGTCTGTCAGATCGTCGTGATCTGCATGGTGATCGCCGTGAGCATCAGAACCAGGCTGATCAGCTGCTGCACTAGAATTCCCTGCACGAGGCACAACAGAAACGAACTGGTTTTGCATATTTATCAATTGGTCAGTGTTACTAGAAACAGGACTGCCAAACGAGTTGGATGAAACAGAAAAATGCCGGGAAAAGGGAAACACGGTTTCGTCAAAAATGACATTACGCGAGATGTATACGCGGCCGGTGGCAACATCCAAGCATTTGTACCCTTTGTGATTGTTGCTGTACCCAATAAACACGCACTCTTTAGAACGGAACATGAGTTTTCGGGCGTTATACGGGCGAAGGAAAGGCCAACAGGCGCAACCAAAGGTTTTTAGGAGATCATAGTTGGGCTTGGCTTTGTCACCAAAAAGGCGTTCAAGGGGTGTAGCATTGTCAATAACACGAGTAGGAAGTCTATTTATCAAATGAACAGCGGTAGAGAAAGCTTCATCCCAAAATTTTACCGGCATGGAGGAGTGAGCTAGGAGGGAAAGTCCTGTTTCAACAATATGTCTATGTTTACATTCGGCCGATCCATTCTGTTGGTGAGTGTGGGGGCAGGAAATATAGTGCATAATGCCATGATCAAGAAAATATTTGTGGAGGCGGTGGTACTCCCCACCCCCATCAGATTGAACACTTTTAATTTTTGCATCAAGAAGAAGCTCAACATGTTTTTGAAAACGATAGAAGGTGGATTCAACATCAGATTTGGCATGAATGAAATAGATCCAAGTAAATTTTGTGAAATCATCGATGAAACTAACATAATATTTGAAACCACCAACGGAGGGAATGGCAGGACCCCAAACATCAGTATAAATAAGCTCTAAAGGAGCTGTGGAAACATGGTTCGAAATTGGAAAAGGAAGTTGATGGCTCTTGGCCATTTGACAGGCATTGCAAACATGTGCATGCTCAGAATTACAGAAGGGAATTTTATTGAGTCTCAAAATAGAGTGAACTACTTGAGTTGATGGATGTCCTAGTCGCCGATGCCATTGCTCCTTGCTAATGCTAGCAGTGAACATGGCACACTTGTTGGCGTTTATTTTTGATGGATGAATGGGGTAGAGTCCCGCCTCACACCTGCCTTGAAGCACCCTTCTCTTCGACTCCCGATCCTTAACAACAAAATGATCAGGGTGAATTTCAATAAAAACATCATTATCCTTGGTAAGTTTATGAGCGGAAAGAAGGTTTTTGGTGATATGGGGAACATGGAGGATATTGCGAAGAGTAAGGGGTTTGGCAGTAGTGTTTAAAGTACCATGACCAACATGAGAAATATGCAAACCTGCTCCGTTGCCGACGTGGACACGATCGTTGCCGTTGTAGTTCTCCCTGATGGCGAGGCGATCTAGGTCACTGGTGATGTGATCGGTCGCCCCGGTGTCCATGTACCAGGTTGGGTCGACGTTGTAGCCGGCAGAGTTGTAGTTGGCATAGTTGGCGGAGGGCTCGTCGAAGGCGTGGTTGAAGCGATTGTAGCAGCGCACCGTCGTGTGGCCAACCTTGTTGCAGATCTGGCACACTGGGCGCTGTCCACCGTTGGAGTTGTTGTTGGAGCCGTTCTGGCCCTGGCCATGGCCGCCGTAGCCGTTCTGGCCCTGACCGTGGCCGCCATTGCCACGCCCCTGTGATGGTCCGCCGCGGCCGCCGTTGCCACGACCGAAACCACCACGGCGGCCTTGGCCGCCATTACCACGTCCGCCTCCTCCGTGCTGGTTCCCGCCACTTCCTCCGGCATTGGGGTGCCCCCCATGCTGATGCCCGGAGAAGTTGGCAGATGGTCCACCAGTGCCGAGGACGATCTCGGCGTCGTGCTGCTCGTGACGCTGCTCAAAAGCAAGCAAATGAGAGTATACCTCGTCCAGGGTGATGTCGTCGTTGCGCGTGGTGAGGGAGGTGACCAGCGCGTCGTAGTCCGGCCCAAGACCAGCGAGGATGTAGGACACCGTCTCCTCCTCGCGCAGGGGCTGCCCGATGGCAGCCAGCGTGTCCGCCAGATGCTTCATGTTGCGGAAGTAGTCAGCCGCCGAAGTGCCTTTCTTCTTGGCGGCGGTGAGCTGGGTACGGATCTGTATGACCCGAGCCCGAGACCGGGAGGCGAACATGCCCTCCAGGACTAGCCACGCGTCATGCGCTGTGGCGGCGCCCATGATGGTCGCAAGGACCTCCTCCGTGACGGTGGCGAAGAAGCCGCTGAGCA
Organism: Alopecurus myosuroides; assembly: GCA_028641055.1. Taxonomy (NCBI): domain Eukaryota; kingdom Viridiplantae; phylum Streptophyta; class Magnoliopsida; order Poales; family Poaceae; genus Alopecurus; species Alopecurus myosuroides. The sequence continues at coordinate 438,787,712 of CM054059.1, read as the reverse complement.
CCGTCTGGTCGCGCACGTACCACGTCGCGAACTCGGGGTTGGCGATCTGGACCGTCCGCCGCGTGTCACCGGTGCCGGTGACTTCGTCGATGGTGGAAGGAGGCGCGGTGACGGTGCCGGTGATGTGGCCGAGGAGGTGCGGGTGGCTGCGAAGGTGAGTGATCATCTGAGCCCGCCACAGCATGTAGTTGCCATGGCTCAGACGCACGGTGACGGAGGAGGTGACCGGCATGGCCGGGGCAGCGGAGGTGGAGGATGAAGAAGCCATGAGCTGTTGTAGCTCTGATACCATGAAAAGATTACTGAATCGTAGGGAGAGAGGCAATGAGGCGATGGCCAACAGGTCCATGCCGTGATGCATTATATAGGAGCTGTGATCAGCTAGGGTTACAACAACCATCATACCTAACAGCTAGATACTAACCAATCCGTAGTTATCTAGGCTAACCAACTATACAATCCTTATCATGTACAACACGTCTAACACGTTTAACATCCCGAACCTGAGCCTGCGTGGCTTCGAAGTGATTGAGAAGGCAAAGGAGGAGCTCGAGAAGGCCTGCCCGCGCACCGTCTCGTGCGCCGACATCGTCGCCTTCGCCGGGCGCGACGCCGGCTACGACCTAAGCAACGGCGCCATCAACTATGCAGTGCCGGCCGGCCGCTATGACGGGAAAGCATCACGCGCCTCCGACACGAGACGAGAGGCAACCTGCCCCCACCATTCGGCAACCTCACTCTGATCAAGGACATCTTCGCTGCAAAGGGGCTCAGCCTGTACGACATGGTCGTGCTTTCCGGTGCGCACTCCATCGGCGTCTCCCACTGCTCCTCCTTCTCCACCCGTCTCCGGCCGGACAACTCCAGCACGGCCATGGAAACAAATTACGCCAAGGAACTGAACCAGACCTGCAGCGCGGGCAACGCATCCACGACGGTGCCGCAGGATTTTATGACCCCCGACTCGTTGGACACCGAGTACTACAAGGACGTGCTGATCAACAAAGTGCTCTTCAACTCCGACGCGGTGCTGGAGTCGCCGGAGACGTTGCGCTTGGTCAACTTCTATGCCGGTAACGGTTTTTTGCCTGACTTTGGTATGTTATTCGGGAAAGACGCATGGAACAAACACTTCGGACAAGCCATGGTGAACATGGGCAACATCGGGGTGAAGAACAGCACCGAGGGCGAGATCAGGAACACGTGCGGGTCCGTCAACTATTACTAAGCCCCGGTAACCTGCCTATATAGACACAGTTACACAGGTTGATGATCTCCGGACATCTTGACGCCGCGCGCGTAGACTGTTCAGATCCAATAATGTTTCGTACTAGTACGAGCTCTTTCATCTTTGGCCTGCTCTTACTGTTCTGATCTTCCTTTCTTGTTTACTTTCGACTAAGGTTTTATACTTTTATATAACGTGTTGTAATTCTTGTTTGGCCACTAGGTACCTCCAACACCGGCATTTTTTTAATGAGATTCTCGAGTTAATTTGATCTGTTAATCGTTACTACTCCAACGGCAATGGCAGTGGAACTATGCACTAGTAGAAACATCACCTTTCGTCTATGTCCAAAAGGGCATTCATCCCGGTTACGTCACAAACTGGGACGAATGCTCGGTTCGGTCGGCCAGGCCTGTGTATAGGCCCCGTAAAGCATGGATCCCAATTGGGAAGGGAGCATTTGTCCCGGTTCGTGACTAGAACCGGGACAAATGCCCGGCCACACGCCACGTGGCCAGCACAGGGGCATTGGTCCTGGTTCTAGCCACGAACCGGGACGATTGCCCCAATCCCTATATATACCAGCCTCCCAGCCCCTTGTCTCCTCTTTTTTTTGCTAGGAGGGTATGAGAGGTGGGTCTAGTCTTTGTGTTCCTTTGCTATGCATACGAGGTGTTCGACGAAATACCCGAGCCACACTTAAATTCACACAAAATGATATCCTCGATCGAGGTTAGCAACCTTATCATTTTTATCTGTAATTGATACACAAATATTATATTGTCGATGTACGGTGGCCATTACGCATAGTTTTTCATAAACTTAATTATAAGATGCAGATGGATGCACAACAGCGATGGATGTACGGTGATCGACGCGCTTCCGAGTACAGGGCAGACCTAGATGAATTTCTCGGTGTAGCTAAGGCGGACAAAGATAATGGCTTTATGTGTTGCCCATGTGTTGACTGTCGGAACGTCAGGGAGCACTCTTCCTCGAGATTCCTTCACGGCCACCTGCTTCGGAGAGATTTCATGCTCAGCTATAATTGTTGGACTAAGCATGGAGAAAGAGGGGTTGTGATGGAATACAATGAAGAAGAAGATGATCCTATGTTCCCTGAATACAGTTATACTGCAATGGAAGACAATGGAGAAGAAGGAGGTGATCAAGAACGGGCATCAGATGAGCCCGATGATGATCTTGGTCGAGTTATTGTTGATGCAAGGGAAGATTGCGAAAATGAATTAGAGAGGTTGAAGTTGGACGACATGTTACAGAATCACAAAAGTTGTTGTACCCAAATTGCGAAGATGGCAGCACAAAGCTCAGTACCATACTGGAGTTGCTGAAATGGAAGGCACAGAACGGTGTGACTGACAAGGCATTTGAGAGTTTACTCAAAATAATAAAGCCAAAACTTCCAAAGGATAACGAATTGCCTGACAGTACGTACGAAGTAAAGAAAGCTCTCTGCCCTCTAGGATTAGATGTGCATAAGATACATGCATGCATTAATGACTGTACGCTCTACCGCGGTGAGAACTACGAGAATTTGGATGAATGTACGGTATGCACTGCACTGCGGTATAAGATCAGACCAAATGACCCCGGTGATGTTGACGGCGAGCCCCCCATAAGAGGGTTCCCGCAAAGGTGATGTGGTATGCTCCTATAATACCACGGTTGAAACGTCTGTTTAGAAATAAAGAGCATACCCGGTTGTTGCGATGGCACAAAGAAGACCATAAGAAAGACGGAAAGTTGAGACACTCCGCTGATGGGTCGCAGTGGAGAAATATCGAGAGAGACTTCCCGGACTTTACAGGAGAAGCAAGAAACTTATGGTTTGGTCTAAGTACAAATGGCTTTAATTCATTTGGGAAGCAGAGCTCCAGACATAGCACCTGCCCCGTGACTCTATGTATCTACAACCTTCCTCCTTGGTTGTGCATGAAGCACAAGTTCATTATGATGTTAGTGCTCATCCAAGTCCCGAGGCAACCTGCAAACGACATTGATGTGTACCTAAGACCATTAGTGGAAGAACTCTTACAGTTGTGGGGCAAGTCAGGTGTACGTGTGTGGGATGAGAAGGAATAAAAGTCATTTCACCTACGAGCATTGCTTTTCGTTACCATCAATGACTGGCCTACTCTTAGTAACATTTCTAGACATATAAATAAGGGATACAATGCATGCACGCACTGTTTAGGTAAGACTGATAGTGTATATTTGGATAAATGTAAAAGGTTGTATACCCGGGGCATCATAGATTTCTTCTGATCAGGCATCCCGTAAGAAAGAAAAGAGGCAAGCATTTCAGAGTTGAGGCAGATACCCGGAAAAAGCTTGACCTCCATAGTGGTAATGATGTATTCGATATGGTCAAGGAGCTAAACGTAATCTTTGGGAAGGGTGATGGCAGCCAACCTGTTCCGAACGGCCCTGATAAGCGCGCACCTACGTGGAAGAAGAAATCTATATTTTGGGATCTATCCTATTAGAAAGTTCTAGAGGTCCGCTCTTCAATCGACGTGATGCACGTGACAAAGAATCTCTGCGTCAAACTGCTATGCTTCCTGGGCGTGTATGGGAAATCAAAAGATACGCCAGAAGCATGAGAGGACCAGCAACGTACGAAAGACCCAACCAACAAGCACACAGATACATGGCGTCATTACTTAAGCAGCTACGCTCTTACCAAAGCAGAGAAGGAAATATTTTTTGAAGTCCTTTACAGTATCAAGGTGCCATCTGGCTTCTCATCGAATATAAAGGGGATAATAAATATTACAGAGAAAAAATTCCAAAAGCTCAAGTCTCATGACTGCCACGTGATTATGTCGTAGTTTTTTGAGGGGGCTTCTACCGGAAATTTTCTGAGTACCCATTGTGAAGTTATGTGCATTCCTCAATGCAATATCTTAGAAGGTAATTGATCCAGAAAGTCTGGCAAGATTACAGAGGGATGTGGTCCAGTTTCTTATTAGTTTTGAGTTGGTGTTCCCACCATCCTTCTTCAACATTATGACACATCTCCTGGTTCACCTATGTGAAGAGATTCATATTCTTGGTCCGGTATTTCTACACAATTTGTTCCGCTTTAAGAGGTTCATGGGAGTATTGAAGAAATATGTTCATAACCGTGCTAGGCCAAAAGGAAGCATCTCGAAGGGCTATGGAACAGAGGAGGTCATTGGGTTATCTGTTGACTTTATTCCTGACCTTAAGACGATTGGTGTTCATGAATCGCGGCATGAGGGGAGACTGAGGGGAAAAGGATCGCTGGAAAAGAAAACAATGATACCTAGGGACGGGCATTCTTTCAATAAAGCACACTACACGGTTCTACAAAATTCCACCTCCGTGGCTCCGTATCTCGAGGAACACAAGAATATAGTACGCTCCACAAATCCGGGGAAGGCTGACTCATGGATTAAAGGCAAACACATGGAGACTTTCAGAAGTTGGTTGTAAACCCATCTTATAAATGACACCACTGTTGAAGATCAGCTGTACATGTTAGCCGGTTCACCATCTTCGACTATTGGGAGTTTTCAAGGATACGAGATCAATGGGAATACATTTTACACGATCGCCAAAGATAAGAAGAGCACCAACCAAAACAGTGATGTCCACTTTGATACAACAAACGACAATGGAAAAAAGGACACATACTATGGTTACATAGAGGAGATATGGGAACTTGACTATAGACCTTCTTTTAAGGTCCGTTTGTTTAAGTGCAAATGGGTCAACCTGAATGGAGAAGGGTTAAAGGTAGACCCGTTGTACGGAATGACAACAGTGGATCTCAACAATATTGGTACAATGAAGAACCATTCGTCCTAGCCAATGATGTGTCTCAGGTCTTCTATGTGAAGGACATGTCCTCCAGACCGAAAAAAGAAAAAAATAAGCAAACAAATACATCATACAATGAGCCGAAGCGTCACATAGTTCTTTCCGGGAAAAGAAATATCGTGGGAGTCGAGGACAAGACAGACATGCCAGAAGATTATAATAAGTTTGATGAAATTCCGCCCTTCACAGTGAAAGCTGACCCAACCATCCCGTTAAATAATGAAGATGCTCCATGATTACGGCTGAAGCGATCATAAGCAAGGGACATAAGGTTCATCGACCATCTACACAAAGAAAACTCAGAAGACTAGATAGGGATGTTGTTGGTGATGTGTAATAATAAACTTGGAATACGACAGTTGTGGTGAAAACATGTTCACAAAAAAGAAGTTGTATCGTCAAACCTTTTATGCCGGAGATAGAACAAAACAATCGATATCGCCAGCATACAGCCCGGCCGTGGCTCCTGAGTTAATATATGCATATAAAATGCAAGGTCAGACGTATGCTGGCGAATCCGGATGATTTGTATTCGGTCGATGAACTGAAAGATGTATGAAAGGAAGCCGAGAGGTGGGTTATATATAGGGCCGTGTGGCTCACAAAGTGAGTGTGCTAGTTTCGATCCAACGGCTCACAAGAGCTAGAAAGAAACACACGATCCGTGTGATTCTTCCCGATTGGTGGGATTCAGACGCTCAAAAACCACTGATCCAACGCCTGACAAGAGCTAGAAATAAACATACCCCCGATTCAACGGCTCACAAGAGCTAGAAAGAAACACACAATCCGTGTGATTCTTCCTGATTGGTGGGATTCTGACGCTCGAGAACCACTGATCCAACGGCTCACAAGAGCTAGAAAGAAACACACCCCTGATCCAACGGCTCACAAGAGCTAGAAAGAAACACACGATCCGTGTGATTCTTCCTGATTGGTGGGATTCAGACACTCGAGAACCACTGATCCAACGGCTTACAAGAGCTAGAAAGAAACACAACCCTGATCCAACGACTCACAAGAGCTAGAAAGAAACAGACGATCCATGTGATTCTTCCTGATTGGTGGGATTCAGACGCTTGAGAACCACTGAATCCAATGGCTCACAAGAGCTAGAAAGAAACACATCCCTGATCCAACGACTCACAAGACCTAGAAAGAAACACACGATCCGTGTGATTCTTCCTAATTGGTGGGATTCATATGCTCGAGAACCACTGATCCAACGACTCACAAGAGCTATAAAGAAACACACCCTTGATCTAATGACTCACAAGAGCTAAAAAGAAACACACCATGGCTTCCAACGACTCACTAGCACAGTCACTTTGTGAGCCACACGCCCCTATATGTAGTCCACCTCTCGGATTCCCTGCATACATCTTTCAGTTCTTCGACCGAATACAAATCATTCATATTCGCCGTCATACGTCCAACCGTGCATTTGATATACATATATGGACTCACGATCCGTGGTTGGGCTGTATGACGGCGATACCGATTGTTTTTTTCTATCTCCGACGTAAAAGGTTTGATACAACTTCTTCAGATTATTTTGGTGTTTTTTGTTCTATCTCCGACGTAAATGGTTTTTGGCCATAACACCCGTCATTTGCACCAAAACCAGAATATAGAGCTAACATTAGGGAGGAGGCCGGTACATCCAGATAGATAAACAAGGCAGTACATAATGACAAGAGTGGATCTAAACCTAAACGGAGAGCATAGATCTAGATAAACAAGGCAGTACATAATGGCTAGAGTGGATCTGATCTGCTAGTCATACTCCTGCCGAGGACTATAGTACTCTGACTCGTAGCCAACGTAGTCGCCGCCTTCGTCGTCACTATCATCGGACGGTGCTCGGGGAGTGACCCTCGGAGGATCAAGACGCCTGCAATAGGCGTGAGGGTAGCTTAGGCGGGGGTTATCGCCGGTCCTGATGTAGTTCATGACGCTCTGAAGAGTCCGTCCTCCGCCCCACCACAGCTGACGACCGGCCTCGTTGAAGTTCGAAGGAGGCGGGTTGTTCTCCTCGTACCTAGCGAGCTCCCTCTCATGCCGATTAATGAAGAAGGCGTCCCAAGTAGTGAGGTAATCGGGATTCCAACGGGGATCCCTCCGCTGCTCCGGCGTGAGCTCGTGGTAGTAGTGGTTCGTGATGGACGCACGACGTGCCACACCTTGAGGAACATGAGGGACCGGCACTCCTCCGGCGCTTAGCATCCAACCGGCAAGGACACTGTAGCCGGGCGGGCAGGGGTAGTTAGAGGCGGAAAGCGCCTCCGCCCGCGGGTAGGTTAGAGTGGGTACGGTAGAAGCCATGGGAGAGAGTGATGAGATTGCAGATATGAGTTTAGATGTGTTATGCCAATGGTGGCGATGCATACATATATATAGTGAGAAGAAACAGACCCATTAGTCCGGGCCTATTTTACCAACCGGGACAAAATGGTTATGGTTTCGTCTAGACCAATCAGAAAGAATAACATGGAGCGTGTGTTTCTTTCAAGTGTTTTTGAGTTGTTGGTTCAGGGGTACGGTGTGTTTCCTAGATTTTGGTGCCATCCCGACGCTCCGGATCCCCTCTGCGACGAAACCCTAGCCTCGCTGGAGAAAAGTCCACCTTATCGGTATACAACTTTCACCGGAGCTTGGAGTGGGTAGCAATGTGCAACTCTTTGCTTAGTTGTGTTATGGTGGACCCTAGGAAGTCCCAAAACAATGGCATGAACCACCTCTACACAACATTCCCTCCCGTTCGTCGGTTCCGGGACTTTCAGCCTATATGTACTTAGACTCGGGGAGAGGAATCGATGCCGGTGAAGACCCAACACAAAGAGTGAGTGAATAAATGGCATGTAAAACCCTAGGAACACATGTAAACACATGGTATGCAACTCCTAGCTTTTGGTGCCATCCCGACGCTCCGGAGCCCCTCTGCGGCGAAACACTAGCCCCGCTGGAGAAAAGTCCACCTTATCGGTCTACAGCTTTCCCCGGAGCCCGGAGTGGGTAGCAATGTGCAACTCTTTGCCTGTTTGTGTTATGGTGGACCCTATTAAGTCCCAAAATAATGGCATGAACCACCTCTACATAAGAATCCCTCTCGTTCGTCGGTTCCGGGACTTTCAGCCTATAAGTACTTAGACTCGGAGAGAGGAATCGATGCCGGTGAAGACCCAACACAAATAGTGAGTGAATACATGGCATGTACAGCCCTAGGAACACATGTAAACACATGGTTTGCCAACTTCTAGCTTTTGGTACCATCCCGAAGATCCGGAGCCCCTCAGTGGCAAAACCCTAGCCTCGCTGGAGAAAAGTCCACCTTATCGGTCTACAACTTTCACCGTAGCCCGGAGTGGGTAGAAATGTGCAACTCTTTGCTTGGTTGTGTTATTGTAGACCCTAGGAAGTCCCAAAACAATGGCATGAACCACCTCTACACAAGATTCACTCCCGTTCGTCGGTTCCGGGACTTTCATCCTATAAGTACTTAGACTCAGAAAGAGGAATCGATGCCAGTGAAAACCCAACACAAAGAGTGAGTGAATACATGGAATTTACAACCCTAGGAACACAATTAAACACATGGTATGCCAACTCCTAGATTTTGGTGCCATCCCGACGCTCCGGAGCCCCTTTGCGGCGAAACCCTAGCCCCGCTGGAGAAAAGTCCACCTTATCGGTCTATAGCTTTCACCGGAGCCTGGAGTGGGTAGCAATGTGCAACTATTTTCTTGCTTGTGATATGGTGGACCTTGGGAAGTACCAAAAAAATGGCATGTACCACCTGTACACAAGATTCCCACCCGTTCGTCGGTTCCGGGACTTTCAGCCTATAAGTACTTAGACTCGGAGAGAGGAATCGATGCCGGTGAAGACCCAACACAAAGAGTGAGTGAATACATGGAATGTACAACCCTAGGAACACATGTAAACACATGGTATGCAAACTCCTAGGTTTTGGTGCCATCTCGACGCTCCAGAGCCCCTCTGCGGCGAAACCCTCGCCCCGCTGGAGAAAAGTCCACCTTATCTGTCTACAGCTTTCACCGGAGCCCGGAGTGGGTAGCTATGTGCAATTATTTTCTTGGTTGTGTTATGGTGTGTCGCACCCTGATTTCTAGGGGATACTCACCGTACGAACTGGATAGCAGATGCTTGGATTATGGGGCATAACTGCTCCCACGTCCCAGCTTCCAGGTAGGCCTGCGCTTATGCGCGACAACACAAGCCCTGCTATTCCATCCTCGATGTAAACTATCCACTAGAGATCAAAGGCACTTCCGTCGACGTACTTCAAACCATACACACATGGTACGTCAACGGCGTTGAACAACTGATATCACAACAGATCTCTACGACACAAAAGTTTGAAATAAGTTGCAAATAGCTCTAATTAGAGCAGAGATAGCAAATACAATCATTCATAGGACACATGTCCCAACAATACATCATTACCATACAGCGGAAGCATTCAACATGTCTGAGTACAGACAAGAACCAAATAGGCCTAAGAGGCCGGAAACAAACAGACGGAGCCCATCCACGAAGTCTCGGATCCTGCCCGGGTCCGCTATCTACTCGTCAGCAGTCTCGTCATACTCCACGTAGTTGCCGCCATGTAGATCTTCGAAACGTAGGTCTGCGGAAACCACAGCCCCGAAGGGGTCAGTACATAAACGTACTGGCAAGCAAGACTCACAGTTCACCAAAGTGTAACCCGTCAACACCAAACACAGATGCCTTGGGTTCAACGGAAGAGAGGGGATATAAAAGATACTGCAAATGGCTGCGCTAACCAACTACATAGATTCTACCACTTCCGGCTAACAGAAAGGAGATAAGATCGAGGATTGTAACCAACTGAAAGATAACTTCAAACAAACCCATCCTGGATCTCGCCCCTTATCCAAAGAAGCAATCCGAGGATAACTCACACAGTTGAAATAATGATGGTTCAAATTGTTGTGTCAATAAGCCTATTACTAGTCAAGTTATTAATCATGGGGTGTAACATGTTTGATCATTATGTTTAAGTTGTCCTGAGTACTTGTTAGCCAGTACTTTCACCAAGTAATCCATAACCGCGGAAAACACGGCTTCTCGAGAATATTATCCCTGCAGGGTTGCACCAATTTGGCCGTACACGCAAGAATATCCCGCCAGACGGGAATCAAACCCACCAAGCGAGGTACTCTACACAACTCGACTCTTCTTCGCATCAAGCCCAAAGAACCTTGGGCGCACGGCTAATCGAGCCCAGAAGAAAATGGACCCTCATAGCACTCTAAGAACGTGTCCCCCTATATGCCGACTACAAAAGTTCCACCCTGGCCTGGGCTCGCAAAAACATGCATGCGGCAAATGGAAAACACGAACTAAATGAGGCGATTTGGACGAGATGCGAATCGAATCAAATTGAGGGGGGCACCCATACTCGCTTCCCACATGCGGTTAGTGCGCTCATCATGGATCAGTAGACAAGACCCTTTTCCTATTAGGGTCGACACTAGCAGGCCTCAAAACCACACAGGGCCTCCTGCCGGTGCCTTATCATCAAATTTATTATTAATAGTAACATTAGCATGATTGATTGATTAAACATCGAGCCCCCAGATCATAATGGAATATAGTAACAGAAAGTAACGGGAACAGACTCGAGCAAAACAACCTAAGCATGCTAGTAAGACACGGGCAACAAGCAATGGTTATAGGTATGGAGGTGAGGCAATATCAGGGTTAAGGGATTCATGTGATGGGATCGTAACAGAAACAACTACTACTAAGGCTAGCAGAAAAGAACAACGGAAAGTATCGATAGTCAATGTTGAAAGGAACACGATGGTTCATGTGAGTGATAACTTGCCTGCAAACCCAGTAGCCTGGTACTGAGCTAACTCCTTAGAAGGGGTGTCGTAAGTATCGTCGGTCTCAACGTCGTCGTTTATCCGAGAAGAAGCAAACAAACAAGGCAGAAAAGGTAGACAATCAATATCATGGCATAGTGCACAATCATGGGATGATGCATGTCAAGTTAATAGATGCATCAAAATAAACTACTTGACAAGATAACACAATTTAATTGGACCCATATGCAATTGGATTGCATATGGAAAAAAACCATTGAAATAAGTGGAAACAAATGATTTACAATTAATTATGATGTGATAGTTGTTAGCATGATGCATGCATGATGATAACAACAAAATAACAACAAATAACAATGATAGATGCAAGTGAAAAAGGATCGGAACAAGTTTTGGAAATCATTGATTAAGTTTGGAAAGTTTGGTTAGTTAAAACATGTCACACAAGTAATTGTTGTTTTCAACAAGTTAAAGTGTTCAAAACAAATAACAAAGTTTATATTTGAAAAGAACATCAAATTTTAGTTGGATTACATGTTTCAAATATTGAAATTTGGATTAGGATGAATTTATTATGAATTAAACAATATTAAACAAGTTTTAATTGAATTTAGAACAAGTTTGAATATTATTTGAATTTTATTTTTTCAAATCATAAATTCAAATTCACATTTGCCAAGTTCACACTTTGATGGCTTGAAAACATATTTTGCATGTTCAAAAATATTTTATAATAAGCAAGTTATGATTTTAGCCATTTTAATTGAATTAAACAAGATTTAAATTATTTAGGCAATTTAAATTATTCAACTCAGGAAACAAAAATTATATTTGAATAGGTTATTTAAAATGGTATGGAAAACATATTTATTTGCATTTATTGGATTAATAAATAATTAGTTATGGAATTTATAAATTAACATTTGAATTAGATAAGTTTGAATTTTAAATGCATTTGTAATTGTCAAAACAGTACACAAATTGGATATTTGGAAAGATTAGGAAATTTGGATCAGAATTCATATAAAACTTGCATTTATTGGAATTATAGAACAAAAGATATTAAAGGTTGAAATTTTATACTCAAATCTGTTATTTAAATGGATTTTTGATTTACAGTAATTCGCAGAAAACTTTTGTGACCGCAATGGATTGCACACTAGTCACTGCCCGTGGGCCAGGGGACCAGCGGGGCGCTGACGTGGCCACGGGCGCCGATGACTGGTGGGGTCGCTGATGGGCTAGCGAAGGAAAAGAAATTGCGCCGGGGGGGTCGAACCCGCGCCCTCCGGGCTGGGCGTGCGGTGCGATGCCAACTGCGCTGTGCTTGTGTTGGTGACAGAAGGGAAACAGGTGGGGAGTTATGCTGTGACCGCGGGGGTTTTTACTGAACTTTTATCTGAACCCGCAGTGCAGCTCGATCGCACGGTGGCCGGAACCGATCGCTCGCGGTGGCCGGGGCGACGGTGGCTGTGGCGTGGTGCGGATGCAAGGCGTCTACAGCGAGGTTAGCGGAGAGGGCCAGCTGGACGGGGAGAGGTAGCGCTCACCTCAGCTGTGTCGAGGAAGCGAGGCTCTGCCGGCGTGCAGTGGCGCCCGGCGGCGGAAGAATCGGAGGCGTGCGAGGCGGCCGTTGCCCCTCCGGCCTCAACGCCTTCAGCGAAGATGAAGGCCAGGCCACGGGGGCTCCATTCCCGTGGCTGGCTTGGCCCGAGGAGGAACATGGCGAGGGGATGGCGATGGTGTTGGTACTGACGGTGGTTCAGATAGGTTCATGCAAAGAACAGAGGGGGCTCGAGGGAAGAGGAAGAAGGGATCGGCGGCGCTAGGGTTAGGGCTAGGGTTAGGTATAGGCTAGGGCAGAGGGGGGTAGGTTTTTATCGGGACATGGTGCTTGGTACGGCAAGCATCGAGCGGAGGGAGAGGTTGATCCTGCGGTGGTGTGCCTGTTCGTACAGACATGACATCACCGTGAGGAAGGAGAAAGCGATGGGGAGGGGTACTGGGCCAAGGAACAGGGAAACGGGCTGGGCTTCGGGGTAGGTTAGGTTTAGCTGCTGCTCGTTTCTCTTTTTGTATTTTCTGTTTCTTTTATTATTATTTTTTGTAGCAAAATAAGGAGTGATCAACATGAAATAAAATGAAACAATTTGGTTGTTTTCACTTGTTATTTTTATTCCAAAAGTTGTAACAGAACAAGTATGAAAACAAAGCAGTTGAAATTGTTTGATTTTCCTTATGAAAACAAAGAATAACAGATGCAAAACAAAAGAAACAAATGCAACAATATGATGACATGATGCAATACTTTAATAACAAGAAATCAAACATTCTAAATGGTAGGTTTTCATACTTGGGCTGTTACATGGTGGACCCTAGGAAGTCCCAAAACAATGGCATGAACCACCTGTACACATGATTCCCTCCCGTTCGTCGGTTCCGGGACTTTCAGTCTATAAGTACTTAGACTCGGAGAGAGGAATCGATGCCGGTGAATACGCAACACAAAGAGTGAGTGAATACATGGCATGTACAACCCTAGTAACACATGTAAACACATGGTATATCAACTCCTAGCTTTTGGTGCCATCCCGACGCTCCGGAGCCCCTCTGCGACGAAACCCTAGCCCTGCTGGAGAAAAGTCCACCTTATCGGTAGCCCAAATGAGTTTTAAATATCATAAGTGAGTTGCATTTATCTTTCTGATCATTTTGATATATAACTTGCAATTTTCAGAATTTATTAAATTATTTGATATTTTCTCCATTTCTTAAATGAATTAATTCAAATTCAAATAATTCAAAATTTTGAACTTCACCAAATATGTTTGAAAGTAATATATTTTGTTAGTTTATAATTTTCTAAATCTTTTGGTATCTTCTTCATATGTTTCTAATTGTTATTTAAGGTTATAGGAGTTTTGGAAAAAAGGGCGGGAACGATTTTTATATTTAAAAATAATTCAAAAATAGGGAATTCGTCCCGGTTTATGCCAACAACCGGGACAAATGCCCCCCCCCCCACGCGCGCTCCACGTGTCCCTCATCTGCGCACTGTAAAAAAGGGGGGAGGGGGGAAGCATCTGTCCCGGTTGCTAGCATCAACAGGGACGAATGGGTCATTCATCCCGGTTGTTGCTAGCAACCGGGACGGATGCCTCGTACTATGTATTCATTCGTCTTCCTCCCCAAAACGAATCGCGCGCGGAAAGGAAATCAACGACACCGCCAGGCTGCTGCCGTCGCCCACGCCCGCGCCGTCGCCGTCCTCTCCTCTCTGTGTCCATCACCCTGGTCACCGTGGTCGCCGCGCCCTCTCCTGTCTGTGCGCCCGTGGAGGAGCTCGATCGCGCCGTCGCCGTGGTCGCTGCGCCCTCTGCTCTCTGTGCGCCCATGGAGGAGCGCGCCCGTGGTCGCCACTGCCCCTCCTTGCGTCGCCCCTCTCTCTGTACTCCTCTCTGTAAGAGAAACATAGAGCATTTTTTTTCTTTTTTTTTGCATTTTTGTTTTTACTTTTTTACTACTGTTTTCAATTAGATATAGATTTTATAGAAACAGTAGTTAGGAAATATTAATATATAGGGATAACAAATTAGAAAATACTAATATTTAGAGATAGAAATGCTAGAAATATTAGTATTAGGTCTACTTAGTATTACATATTAGTTTTTTTTCCAATTTAGTTTAGTATTAGGTATATGCAATGTTAGAAATGTTAGAAATGTAGTCTAGTTTTCTTTCAATGTTAGAAATGTTAGAAATTTAGTAATTTGACTTAGTGTAGAATCCCTCGGCTGCTCGGCCCCCGGCCGCTCACTCCACTGCTAGCTACAGCTACACAGAGATAGGGAACAAAGAGAAAGGACAGAGAGAGAAAGGGAAAAAGTAGAAATTTTAGGGTCCCCTCCCTGCACCCTCCCTGGCCCGAGATCGCGCCGCCCGCGCTCGAGGCCTGCATAGAGAACAGAGGGAGGCAGAGAAGAGAGAGAGGAAAAAATTTAGGGAGACAGAAGAGAGAGAGGGGCAAATTTTAGTGTACAAAATTTTAAGTGTAGAAAATTCTTAGACATTAAATGTTTAGTGTAGAAAATATTAAGTATAGAATTTTTAGTCATTTTTGAATTAGCAATTTTAGTGTAGAATTTGTAACTAGTGTAGTTTTAGTAATTTGACTTAGTGTAAAATATTAGAATTTTTAGTAATTTGTCTAAGTGTAAAAAAAATAAGAATTTTTAGAAATTTGACTTAGTGTAATTTTTTCAGTAATTTTACTTAGTGTAGATTTTTTAGTATTTTTTTGTGTATTTGACTTAGGGAATTTTAGTAATTTTTAATGTATTTGACTTAGTGTATTTGACTTGGTGAATTTTTAGTGTATTTGACTTAGTGTAGAAAGCACTGGTATTTTAAATGTAGAATTTTTAGTGTAGAATTATTAGTAAGACATGTGTAGAATTTTGTATGACATGTGTACAATTTTATTAGTACAGTAAGTATTTGAGGAATTTAAGCAATTTGATTAGTATTGTAATATCTGGTTTTGTTGGTTTCCAAAAATGGCAGAAATGAGAGCATTAAAGAAATAATCTTAATTATTATTTGTAGAAAAGTATGGAACCAAGAGACGAAGATGCGGAAAACTTGCTCGCGGGTTTAATCCGTGGTCCCGGGGGAGAGACCGATGTGAGCCAGTAGATAAACAACTCCGGTAAGGGAGATTCGGAGCTCACCCGAAGAGACGTCTCCGGTGAGGGAGATACGGAGCTCGACCGAAGAGACGACTCCGGAGCGGGAGAAGCCGACGGCTCCGGTGGAGCCGTAGAAATTACAAACACGGACTCCGAGGTGCATATAGATATGTTAATTAATAAAGCATCTGTTGTCTATATACATGTATTAACACTCTTTATTTTTTTAGCCATCTGGATCTATCCAATCTACCGGAAAAAAGACTAAATGAGGCGCAACAAAGAAGTTGAAAGAGACAAAAAGATACATGATCGAAACGATTGCTGCAGACGGCGCACCCGAGCTTCCCATTGATGTTTCCCAAAAATTTGTAAAGCAATGCAGAGTGTTTGTTAGGGACCACGTCCCGATCACTGTTCAGGAGTGGAATGATCCAAAAGATCTGCATAGAGAAGGAATTGCATATGTTAGCAACTTAGCCTAAGAAAATCTTTTCAAAAAGATCATGGCTAATATCACCTTACCGACGTCGTAGGTGCATGACAATAAGGTGGATGAAAATGAGGAGGATTCTAATCAAAAGAAAATTGAGTTAGTGAAAAAGGTCAAGGAGTGGACTCTTAAAAAGATGGCCCAACAATTCAGCAACTGGAAGAAAAGATTGCACCTTGACTTTATCAAGAAAGGTAAGGCTCCGGATTTCACTGGAGCGTATGAGAAAATAAAACCCTTATGGACATATTTTGTGAAGTACAAACAGTCATATGATGCTCTGATAAGGTCCGCAACAAATCAGAGAAACGTCGCTAAAAAGGTATATCACCATGTTATGGGGCAAGCTGGCTACAAGGGTTGCATGCCCTGGTGGGAGAAATGGGAGAACGACCTGATTGACAATGGGATCACTCCAGAGCCATTCATGTGGGCCGAGCGGGCAAGGTCTTGGTATTACGGGCATGGGGCTGATACGTCCATTTTGCATCACCGTTTTATATTGTTATTTTCTGTTATTCATCGATATATTTCATGTTATGTTGCATCCCTTATGATATATTATCTTATTTTGCATCTTATCTTATCTTATATTTACTAATTGGAGGCACCGTTAAAGTCTCCACACTAATCCACATCATCAAAATTAATTAATCTGTTAGATCTTATTTTCACAGCTAGGATGAACCCGTGCCAAACAAGGTCATGTAGTACGTTACAAATATCTGGCACGATAGGCTAATACCGAATTGTATGGCGTTACCAAAAAAAACTGGTACGATAGGCTTACCGAATTGTAGCATCAAAGGTGGTAACTGAAATCTGGTAGGAGGAGCTTCACGAATTCTCAAAAAGAAAAAAAGAAAAAGAGGTTGGAGCTTCACTCTGCAAACAGAGGTTGAAAATGAGCTGGGGATTAAAATGCCCTGCACGAAGACTAGGCATCTAGCTCCTCCCCTGCTTCCGCCTCCCTCCCCTGTTTCCGCCGGCGGCCACTCCGGCCCCGGCGTCCACCTCTCGCATCCGCGTCCCTTCCCGTCCCATGGCGCACCCTCCAAGCCGGTCTCCGCAGCTGTTCGTGGGCGGCCAGCGCGGTGGCGGCGAAAGCCCGGCATCTGCGTCCAGCTCCATGCGCGGCGAGCGACCGATCGTGTCGGGACTTGGGTTCTCTTCGGAGTCCTCGCCGGCGGCGTCCTTGAATGAGCGCGCAGTGACCTCCGTTGCCCCCGCCAGAGCGCCGGTCAAGGAAAGACTCACCTGGAAGCCGGCGGCGCCCTCGAGGAATTCACTGTGGAGGAAACGCAAGGCGGCGATGAGGGACGCGGAAGCGGCGGCTGCGGCAAGGAGGCCTCGCTCCCCCGCGCCACCTGAACTCGACGGGCTGTGCTTCAATTGCTATAATCCTGGGCATATGAAGTTTGAGTGCACGGCTCCGACGGTCTGCGTTCACTGCGGCGGCAAAGGCCATGGCTCGCGTGGCTGCGAGGCGCCGCGCAGCCCTCGTGAGGAGGATGAGCTCCGTCGTGAGCTGCTCGCTAAGAGGCCACGTTGGACACCGCCGTCGGCTCCGTCTCGGTCGGGATTTGGCGGCCAGAACAGAGGGTGCGCGGTAGCTGCGGTTGCGCGCATGCCACTGTCGCCGGCCAGAGCCCCGCCTGCGCTCGAGCCGAGGGTCGTGTCGCGCGTCCCCGAGCAGCTCCCGAGGGAAGAACCGGAAGCGGAGGCGCCGCTCTGCGTCGTCCGCCGCTCGCCGGTGATGAGAGACCTTGAGCACATGCTGAGGTATGCCATGGTTGCACACATAGGGGGCACCCGGCCGCCGGTCACCATCGTCCAAGTCTACGAAGCGCTCGAAGCTAGGCTCGGCATCACGTTCGTGCAGTTCTCGGTCCACAAGTACATGCCGAAGGATTTCTTGCTCTCCTTCGCTACCGCGGAATGCAGGGACAGGGTGGCTGCGCTGCCGTCGCTGGTGGGGGACGGCTTCACTCTTTTCTTCCGGCGATGGAACAGACAAGCACAGGCCGTGCAGACAACGATGAGGTCTCGAGTTGAGCTGGTCATTGAAGGGGTGCCTCCGCACGCTTGGGACATCGACGTGGTGGAGGATCTCCTCGGCACGTCCTGTGTCATCGAGGCGGTCTCCCCGGAGTCCAGCTCCCGCGAGGATTTGTCTCTGTTCCGGCTCTCGGCATGGACGGATGGAGTCGAGAACATCCCGCCGGCGAGAACCTTGGTGGTGCCTGAGCCTGCGAGCTTAGGGGATCGTACTCCCTCGCCGGGCCGTGAGCTCTCCGACGGTTCCCGCAGCCACACGCCAGAGGCGAACGCGACGGAGGTGGAGACCCTGCGTTATATAGTGCTGATCCATGTGGCCACCGTCGAGGAAGCGGACCCGGCGACGCGGGAGAGAGGAGCCGTGGTGCTGCACGGCGGTGACTCGAGAGGCCGGCCGATCTCCGGCGACGGTGGAGACAGAGGTGGAAGAAGGGTCCAGGCCTTGCCCTGGAGGCTGGGAGTCCCTGACCGTCGTGGTGGGCCCCGTCAGCATGGAGCGACCGGGTTCAAACCAGAGATCCTTTGCCAACGTGGTGGGGACGGCTCCTGTGCGGCCTGGAAGCTGCCTCCTATGAATAACTGCCGCGTGGCTGCGAGTTCGGCCAATCAGGGGATAAAGAGAGGAATGGCGGCATGGCCTGTGGTTCCTGTTGCGGTAGTGGAGGATAAAGCGACAGGTGGCTCTGCTCTCCCCTCGCTTTTGGACAGAGCGGTAGGCCCCCTGGCGCAGGCGGACGTTTCCAAAGGGGGGCAGGTGCGATCCGCCTCCATCCCGAGGTGATCCGCTACCCGTGGAAGCAACGAGGCCCGAGGAAGATCTTCTGCGCCCTGGTCGCACGTCGCAACAAAGCGATCCGCTGCTGTCAGGGGCCAATAGGACGGAGGCTTTACCTCGGGAGCTGCTAAAGGCGCCAGCTACGGTTGGCGGTGCAGTGTCAGGGGTTCGGGCGCCAGCTGCGGTTGGCGGCCCACCCACTGGGCCCCCTGGCGAGGAGATAAGGCCGGAGGTGCAGGTGGCCCTCGAGGGAGCATCTGACACAGAGGGGACTGGTTTGTTGGCGCTGGGCCCCTCCCTGTCTGTGGCAGCCCAAAGCGAGGGCAAGAGGGCGGATGGTTGCGATCATGTCGAGGTCGTGCCGATCCTCCAACCAGGCATGCCAGGGCTGGGTGCTACCGTTTTGATAACGGGCCCCACCTGCAGGGAGAGTAGGGCTGGGGCTGTCTTAGCGGACCCCACCTGCGCCAAGGACCCACCCATCTTGGAGGCCGTGGAGGATATTCCAGAGACAAGGTGATGGGGGGATGATAACCCGGTAGGCCAAACTCCAAGTAGTAACCCGGCCCAAAAGACGGTGCGCAGGATCCGGCTAAGGATAAGGAAACTTGTGGAAGGCCCAAGCTTGTAGGCCCAGCAACCCGGATTGTGGGTTACTGTAAAGGAAAGCTAGGGTTTGTGCGCCGTGTCCGGGTAGGATCCAGGATGCGCCTTGGGGAATAAGCCAGGGGGTACGGGTGCTTTATAAACCGACCCCCAGGTCTAGTTTTAGAGAGAGATCTTAGAACCCTAGCAATAGCGCTTGGTATCGAGCATCTAGTGTAATCCAGAGTTGAGTTGTTATATCAAGATCGGAGACTCGGCGACTTTCATTGCCGGCTACCAGATCGAATTGCACCATGTTTTCCTCTGAGCTAAACCCTCTCCCAAATACCTGTGTCGTCTTGCCCCAAGATCAGTTACCCCCGGTAACATCTGCCGTGATTATCCCACGACAGTTGGCGCCCACCGTGGGGCCTGCGTCCAAAGGTGTTTAAATCACGGGAGAAGCTCGGAAGAATATGGAGAATCTCGTCGTCGGCGAAATCTACATCGACCGCAGAGGAAAAAAGATGGTGGACGATTCCGGCTGGGGGCCAGAGTCGGATCACCTCGAATCCGGATCCGTCGTGACGATCGGCCGGATCAACATCTTCGTCGGTATGGTACGAACGACTAATTTAAAAGGACAATATCATGTGCATACTACAGGAACTTCTAGCAGGAACAAAGAGACGTCAAAGCAAGCGGCAAACTCGGTTTCATCGGCCGCGCCGGGATACCTTAGATGGGCAGAACAAGAGATAACGTGGAGTAGAAGAGATCATCCGGAAAAAGTAGAGCGTCCAGGAGTCTTGGCATTGGTGGTTGCTCCACAGGTTAATGGTTACGAACTAAAGAGGGTCCTGATGGACGGTGGAAGTAGCATCAACATCCTTTATTGGGAAACCTTCTGACGGATGAGTCTCAAAGAGTCCCAGTTGCAGAAAAGTTCGACAATCTTTCATGGGATCGTGCCGGGTCACTCGGCGAGCCCCGAGGGAAAGATCACCTTGGAGGTTGCTTTTGGAGAATCGACGGATAATTATCGAGTTGAGTGGCTCACGTTTGAGGTGGTCAAATTGCGCAGTCCTTATCACGCGCTGTTTGGAAGACCGGCTTACGCCAAATTCATGGCTAGGCCGTGCTACGTGTATTCGCAGCTAAAGATTCCGGGTCCTAAACGGACCATCACCATACATGGGAACCGGGATATAGCGGCCGAGTGTGACGAAGGAGATTCGGTTATGGCTGAGCAATCATGCAGAAAGGAAGAACTCGAATATTACCGGTCTCAAGTGAACCCGGATGATAGAACAGCCTTGAACAAGCCGAATACCGAGGACGAGAGAGCAAAATTCAAGGCAGCACAAGACACCAAGAAGATAGATTTTGTTGAAGGCGATTCCACTAAGCAGTTTACCATAGGGTCTAACTTGGGAAAAGAGCAGGAGGAAGCACTTGTGGAGTTTATTCGTTCAAATGCAGATGTGTTCGCCTGGACACCTAGCGACATGCCGGGTATCCCTACAGAGCTGGCCGAGCACAGTTTGCATGTGGATCCCAAGTCCAGGCCCATGAAGCAGGGCTTGAGGAAAATGAATGAGGAAAGAAGGAAGGCTATAGGCGAAGAGATCGCTCGGCTATTGGCAGCCGGCTTTATCATGGAAGTATTTCACCCGGATTGGCTGGCAAACCCGGTTCTAGTGATGAAAAAGACCAATGAGTGGAGGATGTGCATTGATTTTACGAGTCTCAACAAACATTGCCCAAAGGATCCGTTCGCACTACCCAGGATAGATCAGATTATAGATGCAGTAGCTGGAAGCGATTTATTATGCTTCCTGGACGCATATTCCGGGTATCATCAGATTAAGCTCAAGAGGGAGGATTGGGAGAAAACATCATTCATAACTCCTTTTGGGGCCTTCTGTTATAAAACCATGACGTTTGGATTGAAGAACGCCGGTGCAACTTACCAACGGTGTATTCAAAAGTGCTTCGAAGACCAAATCGGACGCAACGTCCATGCCTATGTGGATGATGTGGTCATCAAGACCAGGAAGGCGGAGACGTTTATCGATGATCTAAAGGAGACGTTCAAAAACTTGAGGAGGTACCAGATGAAGCTTAACCCGACAAAGTGCGTGTTCGGAGTTCCAGCCGGGAAATTACTCGGCTTTATAGTTTCCGAGAGAGGAATCGAGGCAAACCCGGATAAAATCAAGGCCATCCAGGGTCTGAAAAAACCAGAAAATTTGAAGCATGTTCAAAAGCTCACGGGCTGCGTAGCAGCCTTGAGCCGATTCATATCCAGACTCGGAGAAAAGGCAATACCCTTGTACCGGCTCTTGCGAAAATCAGACAAATTCGTGTGGGATCAAGAGGCGGATGAGGCATTCGAGGCACTAAAGAAGCAGTTATCTGAAGCACCAGTACTAGCGGCGCCGGGTCCTAAAGAGCCTATGTTGCTGTACGTGGCAGCTGGCCCCCGAGCCGTCAGCGCAGTAGTCGTTGTGGAGCGTAAAGAGGATGGGAAAGGTTACCCGGTTCAGAGGCCGGTTTATTATGTCAGCGAGGTATTATCAGAAGCAAAGCAGCGCTATCCACATTGGCAAAAGTTGGTGTTCGGGGTCTTTATGGCTAGCCAGAAATTGAAGCCGTACTTCCAAGAACACCCCATAACAGTGGTTAGTTCAATACCAATGTCGGATATCATCAGAAACTCGGACGCGACGGGAAGAATAGCCAAATGGGCGATAGAGATGGGGGATTATCACATCAACTACGAACCCAGGTCAGCAATCAAATCTCAAGCTTTAATTGATTTCGTTAACGACTGGACACATACAGGCATGACTACAACGGTTCCAAATTCCGAGTCATGGATCACGCACTTCGATGGATCTAAGCAATACGAGGGATCAGGAGCTGGGGTGGTGCTGACGTCACCCAAAGGAGATAAACTAAGTTACGTACTACAAATCCACTTTGACTGTTCCAACAATGTGGCCGAGTATGAGGCCCTATTGCACGGCCTAAGGGCAGCTAAGGAGATGAACGTCAAAAGGATACGGTGTTTCGGAGATTCGGATCTTGTGGTACAGCAGGTGTCAGGAACTTGGGATAGAAAGGACGCAACTATGGCAGCATACCGCAGGGAAGTTGATAGGGTTGCAGGATGTTTTTCCGGGTATGAGGTGGAGCATATAGACAGAAGAAAGAACGAGGCAGCCGACGCGCTCGCTAGACTCGGCTCGCGCAGAGAACCGGTTCCACCTAACGTTTTCCTGGATGAATTATGGCGACCATCGGTAAAAACCGAGTCAGAGGAGGAATTGGCAAACCAAGACCCGGATTCAGGACTTGTGCCTACTATACATACTGTTCCCGAATGGACAGAACCGTTTTTGGCCTACCTGTCGCGGGGCGAGTTACCACAGCAGGAGGTGTTAGCAAGGCAAATTTTGAGGCGAGCAAAGGGATATTCTATCATCAATGGAGAATTATACAAGAGAAGCGCAGCAGGAGTCTTTGTGCGCTGCGTAGCGCCAGAAGAAGGCCGACAGATTCTCAAGGAAATCCATGAAGGCGACTGTGGACATCATGCATCCACAAGGTCTCTTGTGGCTAAAGATTATCGACGCGGATTTTTCTGGCTCACGGCTCTAGCAGATGCGGAACGATTGGTAGCAAGATGTGACGGATGTCAAAGGTACGCTCGCCAAACCCATGTGCCGGCTATGGAGTTACGGACCATCCCGTTAACTTGGCCGTTCGCTGTCTGGGGTATGGACATGGTTGTCCCCTTTCATATGTCACCATGCAAGAAGACACATCTTTTGGTGGCTATTGATAAGTTTACCAAGTGGGTTGAGGTTATGCCAGTTACTAATTGCGAAGCAGCTACAGCAGTCAAGTTCCTGAAAAGGATTATCTACCGGTTCGGGTATCCCCACAGCATAATTACCGACAATGGAACCAACATGTCCCTTGGTGAGATGGAGAAGTTCTGTGGCAACAATGGAATCCGGCTCGATGTTGCATCGGTGGCTCATCCGCAGGCCAATGGACAAGTGGAGAGGGCAAACCAAGAATTGCTTCGCGGATTAAAACCACGATTGCGAGTTCCCTGTGTCAGGGCTGCTGGTGCATGGGTCGAAGAACTTCCTTCTGTGGTTTGGGGTATCAACACTACACCTAACAGACCCACTCAGATGACACCCTTCTTCATGGTCTATGGTGCGGAGGCAGTGTTACCGAGTGACATTATTCACGATTCACCGCGAGTATCAGCTTACGTCGAAGTGGAGAACGAAAAAACCCGGCAGGACGCCGTAGATATGTTAGAAGAGCAAAGAGAACAAGCCTTGGAAAGATCAGCCATATATCAGCAAGATCTACGGAGATATCATAGCCGGCGCGTGAAAACCCGGGTATTCCAGGAAGGAGACTTGGTTCTGCGCCTGGTACAGTCAAACGAAGGAAAACACAAATTATCACCACCATGGGAAGGACCATTTATCATAAGCCGGAATCTGCATAATGGATCATATTACTTGATAGATGCAAGGGAAGAGTCGGCTACAGTCAACGACACCGCACATACCACTTCATCTATGCAAGAAAGAGATAGACCATGGAACGTGGCTCAGCTACGTCCATATTATACTTAGTAAAGACTATATTGGCAAGTGGAATTGCACGATGTAATAGGCAGCAGGTTTTCAGACGTACTCTTTTCCTATCCAGGGTACCTTTGGGGACTGGACGGGTTTTTAATGAGGCGGCTTGCTGACCTAGATTTTTCATATCAAGTAAAGAGGTGGTTATCAAGAAAAGAGATGGTTATTATCAGGTTATGTACTCTCAGTATGATGCGTATATCTAGGTCTTGGGGGCTGGTCGCTTGAATAGCACAGTTACAAACTCAAAGACCCGGCCATGATGCCTATGAGTTATAAGGGCCGATTACTTGCAAACGAGTACGGCTACAATCTTATAACCGGACAAAGAAGTCCAAATTCCTTGGCTATTCTTACTTAAGCTCGATGTGACTCGCATTAAAGTGGCATGATTTGTTCGCTTACGATTGCAGTCAGTCATGAAACCCGACGGGGCTTGGCTGGCTACGTTTTCGTATGGATGTAACAACATGGTATCCACGCGAAAGCCGGCTTACAGTACAAGATAGTCAAAAGGGTCATCTAAACCACAAGTTATGCAGAGTACAAGGCTGAACAGCTGGAAACTCAACGACTATTAAGCGTAACTTCAAAACCTATGTGAAACAACTCAGGGATCTTTGTGAAATTAGCAGTAGGCAGTTCGTTCCCCTTTCAAGATCAAGTGTCCTAGACTCGGCGATCCGGGTCCGGGTGGCTTGAAACCTTGAAAAGAGAAAAAAATGGCTTACTTGTATAATTCCAAAAACCCAAATATCCGAGTCTTGGGGACTTGGGGACTTAGAAGCAAAATCCGCTTGTCAATACCCATGAGACCCGGAAATTGAGTTTTCACAAAAGGAACAATAAAGAAAGCCAGATATCGAGAACAGATGAGCTCAATAATGGATAAACTTAAAAAGGCCGGAACAGGCATCGAGTATATCAAGACCTTAGCGTGCATTACAAAATCCTGGTGAAAAGATATCAAAGGTGCACAGGCGCACCACCCAAAATATAACTGTTTTAAAAAGTATGTTGACCGACCGGTGCATAAGAAGAGGCATGAGAAATCATATATCACTCGGCGTTCATCTTGGCCGTGCCCTTGCCATCATTGGTGGTAGCAGCAGCACCCGGATCAGCGGTACCAGTCCCTACAGGAGGTGGAACGACTGGTGTTGAGGTAGCAGGGGCAGAGCCGGCTTCAGCTTGCTTCTTGGCAGCCTCCGCCCTTATCGCAGCAGCTTCCTCTTTCCACCGAGCCAGCATATCATACGGCTCAGGAAGATCTGACTTAATTGCTTCACCGGCAGCATCATATGCTGGAACAAGTATATTAACATCCAGTTCATCAGCAATCACGCTGGCCGGGTAACGGACCTCCTTCTGGACGGCCTGAAAATCCTTCACCGAGAACTTGGATCCGTCAAGCTTGAACTCTGGGAAGCCGCCCATAAGCTTCACTAGCTCGAGCTTGGGGAGATAAGCCTTGGCAAGTGCAAGCCCCCGGGTCACTCCAACCCTGCAAGACGAGCGCTTCCAGTGCCAAATCCACTCGGGAATAGTGGAGAAGGCATCCAGCATCCTCTTCAGATCAACATGTCCTCTACCCGGCCACCGCAATTCCTCTAGGATCCATTTGGTTCCGGCACATAGCTGCCGGATAACGCTCTTCATGGTTTTCAGCCTGGCCATGTCATCCTCTTCCGGCATGGTTTCGTCCGGGCCTGAAGAAATGGAGACGTAAGTCGGGAAACTGTTGCTATCTATCAAAAAGATAAACCCGGAGGAGGAAACGTACCAAGTAAAGCACGATATGTGTCCGATATTTGGACGGAAAGGCTTGTTAGGTCATCTTCTGCTCGGTGAGCCCTTTTCCTATATTTCCTCATTATCAACCTATTCCTCCTGGCCTCGGCTTCGGCTGCTTCACGTAAAGCTACCTCCTTTTCAACGAGCTTGGTGGCGTCCGCCAGTTTCTCCTCAGATTGAGTCACGAAAGCCTGCATGCATGCAAACAAGGATCAGTCGGGCAGAGGAGCAAGTGATCAGTCGCTTGTATAATAAAGTCCCAAGTAAATTATGAATCAATTCACTCGGAACTTGGGGACTGGACAAAGGCATAAGCAACATTAGTCGGATTTACCTCGTGTTTGGCTATCAAAGCTCCCAAGATGTTTTCTTCATTAGCCCTTAAAGTGCGCAGGGTTTCCAGCATCTGGGCAAATGTCAGTTCCTCGGATCGAGTACCGGAAGAGCCGGCAGCTTGGTCGCCTGGTGGGGGGGCTCTCCCCGCCCTTGGAGTTGAGACCCGGACAGTTTGGGTGGCCGGGTTGGGAGAACCCATCCTTGTATCTAGAACTTCGATCTCCTCGTCTACTGGTTCCGATGAGGAAGGAGATCCGGCGGCTCGGGGAAGTGGATTGTTCAGAGGGCCTTGTTCTTGGTTATTCGCCGTGTCACCGCCAGCCGCGGCGTCTGCATTGTCAGTCGGCTTCTCCGCCTGATGGTTATCTGCTTCTATGTTTTCCGGGTCACTGACGACGGCTTGAGCGCTAAAAGAAAGATGAGAAAAGGCAGTTATTAGTGATGACGGTGGCTTGAGTGGAAATTTGTTAGGCGTAAAAGGAAATCATGTAGCACAAACTTACCCGGCATTCACGGTGTAATCAGGCGGGAGCTCGCCGCTGGAGGCAGATGAGGTCGCCACGGGGACCACTAACGGGACCCGGAATTGCCCGGCACGTGGATGGTTAGGAGAAGGGTGGCGTCGAGGAGAGTCGGAAGGACGAGACGGAGGAGCGCCGCCACGAGGGGCCGAGGGAGTAGAGATGCCCGGGTTAAGGGGATTTTCACCCGGGGAGCTCCGAGTTACTCTGCGTTTGGCTGGAAAAGAATCCTTCAAGCACGACGAATTTGATAATTGATGGTTAAGTTGTCGCATGGCGTCAAAGGAGCAAGGAAGGAAAGTGGAAGCTGAGGCGCAGTGATGAGTTTAGGGTTACCCCTTGAGTGCTATTTATAAAGTGAGGGTGAGCCTATCTCAACAGCCAGAAGCCGGAAATCGTGGGGTGACGGTTATCCACGTGGATTCTGCAAGATATGCGTCAAGTATTGGGCAAAGCATCTGGATAAGAGAAAGAAGGAGATCCACTCCGTGATATCAGGATCGGTTGTCGAGTATGGAATTTTGGCATTTTTATTAGGGTTCGAACCTGGAAAATTAAACCAAAGAGTTTGGGGAAAGTCCGGGTTACTATATGGCCACCATGGAGTTTGGCCTAGCCACTTATTAAAGCATCTTAACCCGGCCACCATGTGCCTATGTGTTTGATATCTTTGCAGAGAATAGCGAGCGCTTCAAGGAGGATCCATGAAGCCCAGGCTATTCTGGGGACTACTGATGGGGGGATGATAACCCGGCAGGCCAAACTCCAAGTAGTAACCCGGCCCAAAAGACGGTGCGCAGGATCCGGCTAAGGATAAGGAAACTTGTGGAAGGCCCAAGCTTGTAGGCCCAGCAACCCGGATTGTGGGTTACTGTAAAGGAAAGCTAGGGTTTGTGCGCCGTGTCCGGGTAGGATCCAGGATGCGCCTTGGGGAATAAGCCAGGGGGTACGGGTGCTTTATAAACCGACCCCCAGGTCTAGTTTTAGAGAGAGATCTTAGAACCCTAGTAATAGCGCTTGGTATCGAGCATCTAGTGTAATCCAGAGTTGAGTTGTTATATCAAGATCGGAGACTCGGCGACTTTGATTGCCGGCTACCAGATCGAATTGCACCATGTTTTCCTCTGAGCTAAACCCTCTCCCAAATACCTGTGTCGTCTTGCCCCAAGATCAGTTACCCCCGGTAACATCTGCCGTGATTATCCCACGACACAAGGCCCAACGAGATTGATGCCTGGGATTCGACTGATAAGGAACCAGGGGATGAGGAGTACTTTGAGGTCTCTTTATCTGATCATGTGGACTCCCTGACACTGGAGACAGTAGCTGCAGGGAATGAGGCGGAGTCATCTAGCTCCGCGGTTCCAACCTCGTCAGCTCCTAGACCAGAGGAGGTCCAGCTCAGCAGATTGAGATCTTTCTGCGCCAATGTGCTAAAAAAACTAGCACCCCCGCTGCTGCGTGAAGTTGAAGCAATGGGGGAGTGCCAGGGCCTGACGCTAACCACCCCTAGGCGTGTCACTCGTAGTACCACAACGCCAGGATCTTGTGGCAAGCCGCCCAAAAAGGCCTCGGCGGCCGAGAATGTCCTTTTGAAGGCATTGGGTATTGTCCCTGAGCGTATGATGGTTACAGAGGAAGCACTACAGGAGTTCAGGGGGATGTTCGACACTCCCATGAAGGAGGAGCACTTGAGAGTGGTCGCCTCGATCTTCGGGAAGGCGCTACCACCCGCATGTGAGCTGCAGGGTCTGGCAAGCTAGCCCGTGTGTGCAGTCTGAGAGCGCTGCGCCTGGAGTTTGAGATATGTTAGGTTATGTTATGGATACAAACATTAATATATTGAGTTGGAACCCTCGGGGCCTTAATGACCCTGCCAAGAGGAATGCGGTTCGGGAGTTCGTGGAGTCTGTTCAAGTCAACATTGTTTGCCTCCAGGAGACAAAACTGAGTAGTGTGGATCGCTATGTGTTGATTCAGTGTCTTGGTCCGTCCTTTGACGGCTTTGCTTTCATTCCTGCAGTTGAGACGCGGGGAGGAGTGCTCCTGGCTTGGGATACGACAGTCATGTCCATCTCCCACGTAAGCGTGGATGAGCACACGCTGACTGGCGAAGTTAGGACTAAGGAGAATAAAAGCTGGTGGTTGTCGGTGGTCTACGGACCACAGACGATAGCGGAGAAAACCCTTTTTCTCCAAGATCTCTCGGAAAGGAGATCCCTATGTCCGGGTCCGTGGTTGCTGATTGGTGATTTTAACATGATTCTATCTGCGGCTGAGAAGAATAATTCAAGCTTGAATAGGGGCATGATACGGAAGTTCCGGAGTTTTGTGGGCACACATGAGCTGCGAGACGTTTATTTGCACGGACGCCTTTACACTTGGAGCAATGAGAGGGCGACGCCGACTATGACACGTATTGATAAAGCCCTGGTTTCAGTGGATTGGGGTATTGAGTATCCGGACTGCTTTCTTCAAGCCCTTTCGAGCAACATCTCGGACCATGCACCCCTGCATTTAGCCCTGGATGCAACGACTAGACCTAAGAGGAGATTTAGGTTTGAACTATTCTGGCTCAAACTGGAGGGTTTTGAGGAGGCTGTAAAGGAGGGATGGGTGTGCGATAGGCAGGAGTTTGATCCGTTCAAACGCCTCGACATGTTGTTTAGGAACTTGGCAGGGTTCCTGAAATCTTGGGGTCAGAAAAGAGTCGGCAACATCAAGGTCCAGCTTGCAATTGCAAATACAGTTATATTGCACCTAGAGGTGGCTCAAGAACACAGGCAGCTGTCTTCGGGGGAGATCTGGTTACGACGGATGCTGAAGCTCGCTATCCTAGGGTTGTCCTCCCTTGAACGCACCATGGCGAGGCAACGATCCAGATCGAGGTGGCTTAAGGAGGGTGATGCCAACACAAGATTATTCCATGCAATTGCGAACGGACGGAGAGAGAAAAACTTCATCTCAGCTTTGAGAGTTGGGAATGCACTGATCACGGAACAGTCTCAAAAGGAGGAAGCCTTCTTCTAGGCATACAACAATTTGATTGGAAAGTTGGAAACGAGAGAGCACTCGATTGACCTGGAGTTTGCGGGTTTGTAGGCCCACGATCTTAGCGAGCTTGACGGGCCTTTCACGGAGGAGGAGGTTTGGGCCACCATCAAAGAGCTTCCATCAGATAGGGCCCTGGGGCCAGATGGTTTTATTGGGGCATTCTATCAGAAGGCTTGGCCCATTATCAAGCAGGACATAATGGCGGCATTGCAAAAGCTGGCCGTGGGAGATGGAAGAGGTTTTGCGAAGCTGAACAGGGCTATCATCACCTTGATCCCCAAGAAACCTGATGGTATCGAAACTGGGGACTTTAGGCCCATCAGCTTAGTGCATAGTTTCTCCAAGCTGTATTCCAAACTGCTAGCAAACCGTCTGAGGAGTAAGTTGGGAAGTTTGGTGAGTTCGAACCAATCAGCGTTTGTCAAAGGGAGAAGCCTGCATGACAACTTCATCCTGGTCAGGCAAGTGGCAAGGAAAATTAATACCCGGAGAGAGAAGGGGGTCCTTTTAAAATTGGACCTCTCTAGGGCCTTTGATTCCTTATCATGGGCTTTCCTGTTTGAAGTCCTGCGGAAATTGGGGTTCAGCCAGCTTTGGTGTAGGAGAGTAGCCCTCCTGCTCTACACGGCAACGACCAAGGTGTCAGTTAATGGAGTGCCGGGAAAGAGAATCCTCCACGCCAGGGGACTTAGGCAAGGGGACCCCATTTCCCCTATGCTCTTCGTGCTTGCCATGGAGGTTGTGACCTGTATGGTTACCAAGGCGGTGGAATGGGGAATGTTCACCCCTTTAGCTGGATGCTCGGCGGTACAACGGCTATCGGTGTACGCTGACGATGTGGTCCTTTTCCTTAAACCAGCAGAGACGGAGCTGATGGCGTCGCAACACATTCTTAGAATGTTTGGAGAGGCTTCAGGCTTGAAAGTCAACTATGCCAAGACGGCGGCAACCCTTATCCGTGGGGGGGGGGGGGGGGGAAGAAGATGAGATGGTGGTGGTCAACACCCTTAACTGTAGCATCACAAAGTTCCCTATCAAATATCTAGGGTTACAGTTAGCTTTGAGACCACTCACCAAAGGAGAATGGCAGCCAATGCTGGACAAGGTACTGAGTTGGGTACCAGCTTGGCAGAGTGGTATGATTGCTAGAGCAGGCAGGCTTACTCTGGTGAAATCTGTGGTAGCTGCTAGGCCGGTGCATCATCTCTTGGTCGCTGAGGCGCCCGGCTGGCTCTTGGAGGAAATCAATAAGTGGATGAGAGGCCGCTTTTGGGCAGGATTGGAGCATGCTCATGGTGGTCAATGCCTTGTGGCCTGGGAGAACGTTTGCAAGCCCTACAGTGTTGGAGGTCTAGGGGTCAAGAACCTAGGCATGCATGGGCTGGCGCTGAGGGTCCGTTGGGAGTGGCTGAGGAGAACTGATCCTTCCAGACCTTGGCAGGGGCTGCCGATGCTCAAGGATACTTTGGCAGCTGAGGTGTTCAATAGTCTGGTGTCCATTAGAGTTGGGAATGGTCGGAAAACCTTATTTTGGAAGGACAGATGGCTGGAGGGGAAGGCAATTCAGGAAATTGCCCCCTTGCTACGAGGGGCAATTAACACAAGAACGGCGAATAGAAGAACAGTGCATGATGCCCTGAGAAACAACAGATGGATCGGGGACATCAAGACCCCGATGAGTGAGGTTATGGCGTCCCAATGTGTCAGGCTCTGGATTGCCACACAGCAGGTTCGGCGGGACGAGGCCAGTGAGGATGAGTTTGTTTGGCCAGCTGCGTCTAAAGGCACTTACACGGCTAAATCAACCTACAGGAGACTGATGGTAGGTCAACTTAGCTTCCCTTTAGCTGATGGAGTTTGGAGATGTTGGGCACCTGCCAAGTGTAAGATCTTCATGTGGTTGGCACTACACTACAGGATCTGGACATCGGACAGAAGGGCAAGGCATGGTTTGCAGGAAAGACCAAGCAACTGCCCCATGTGCCTGCAAGAGGTGGAAACAACAGATCACCTACTCATTCGCTGCGTCTTCGCGAGACAAGTATGGTGGAGTTGCTCGAGGAGGCTCAGAGTGCAACTGTTGATGCCTTCGTTAGAGGATACCTTGGGAGATTGGTGGTTGGCAGCCCGGGATAGTTTTGGAGGGAGGCGAAGAAAAACAATCGACATGCTCATCACGGTGACTTGCTGGAGTCTTTGGAAGCAACGCAATGCAAGAGTTTTTGGGAACGTCAGTCAAGTGTGCAACGAGGAAGGTCTTTGCGACAAAGTGCTTGCCGAGCTCAAGAGTTGGGTAGCAGCTGGAGCCAGAGTGGAGGGTACCTGTTTAGAGTAGTAGCGTTGTGTGCTTAGTGTGGAGTGTGTGTGACAGCAGGGTTGTACCCAGTGCTGTCAGCTATCTGTACTTCAAAACTCTCCCTTCTATAAAAATAAGGTATGCAATTGCATACCCTCGAAAAAAAAAATCTTGTAGGAGTCTGTTTGAAAAAACAAAAAGTCTGGTCGGACACGTACATGCAAAGGAATCATTAGAGAAAAATGAGGCAGTAGTTAGGATCCTGGGTCCTCACCGGGTGGAGTCATGGAATTAAATACGGAGCAAATTGAGTTCCTTTTAATTCGACACTACTGGATAAAGCGACGTATCATATGCATCTGGTTGTTGTTTCGTGTATCCGTGCATCCATCTCCATCTGTTTGGCCCTAAGATATAAATCGCACGGTCGCTAAAAAAATATGGCTAATTTGCAGTTCTACGTCTGCTTAAAATGATGAGTCATTATCTTTCTATTTGATCCATTACATACTTCTACAGACTGTATAATGGCAAATCGACGACCACACGCCGGGGCGGCCGGCGGCTGGCCACCAGAGGAGAAAATGCAACACAGGGTGTAGTGGTGGCCGTGACGGCAAGCGGCCAGCGGCGGCCACAACAGAACACGGTTTGCAGCGGTGGCTGCAACGGCCCAGAGCCGGGGAGCAGATATCGTTGGGATGGCATCGACCAACAGATGAGGGCAGTTAAAAGCGATGTCCCAAGATGACAATTCATGAGGTTACTTGCGAGTTATAACCATGAACGGGTCTTGAAGAGCTCGCAACATGCATGCATTGCAATCTTGCTTCTACATACACCCACTCACACAGTATGAATTTATTGTGTGACGCCGCATGGCCGGCCGCGGTCGCCGCCGAATATCCTGGTCGTTGTTCAGCCCGCATCATCCCCATGGTCCTGAACGAAGGGATCTGTTCCATCTAAGAAAGGACAAAAGGTTTGGAGGGGGTAGGACTTGTGGGTGCAGGCCGATCAAAGGGCCAACAGGCGCAGGATGCATAGGATACGTTGCCCTGGAGGATCAGTTTAGCTCATGCGCTTGCATGCACATGCAAATTCTAGCTGTACGGACCCATGGAAGCTCCACACTAATGCAACAATCTGATCGATCGCCACTGCCTCTCTACATTATATGTTTTCCACGGTATGTCTTCTTTAATCACTTGATATGTTGAGTTGAGCAACTGGAATTACACAAAATTAATGTCACGCATGAAACATATAATCCCTTGAACGTTATAGGAGTTGAAGATGGTTTATGATAAACATGTGGCTATTTGCTGAAACGAACTAGAAGTAGGGCTAATCAGATCCTTAGTGCATGGTGCGTGTGAAATCTCTACCGTGCTAGAACATTTCTACAATCCTTACAGATGCTAAAACATTCATATATGTGTGCCATTGTAAAGGATTTTTTTTTATATATAAAACAAACGACAAGGAGAAGTAGGGCATAACTAGCCAATTACTGTTCCAAGAAAATAGAAGACGGAGTTGCTATTTCTTGATTCCATTTATGCAATTAAAACGTATATTTTTAGAAAGACCGTGGCTCATATAGTACACATGTGGATATTCCCTTGTGACACCAGCACAATATTAGATTCAATTAAGTGCTGCGAATTTTTCTCCGGACTATTTATTGCATACTCAGGGTTTGTTCTATACTCCGCTGAACTGGGGATATGGTAAAAGCTTCTTATGGTGAGTTCAACAATTGTTTTGTTGGGTAAGAGCTAGCAATTGTTTAAAAAAATTGAAGCAGACTGTTAATTTAGTTTCATCACATGAAAAACTAACTAATTTTCAATCTTCTTGCCAGAGGTGCGGATTCTGCATCCCGAGCTACTACCCCATGACTCTCGCCAAAACTGCTACTCAATGGATCTCCTTGCCGGCTCCCCTCCAAAGTCAAAACCGTCCCTAAATAGTGACATCCTCAACTCGATCCAAACAGAGAGAGAAAAGGGCTTCTTAAAAAAAACAGTAGAGAGAAGAAAGCCGGATTAGAAGACCAAGAGCATGTGAGTACATGCACGTCAGAAAGAGGTAGATCAAGAGCGGTGTACTTATTATATATCATTTAAAATTGTCAACTGAGTACAGAAGTTGTACAAAGACATCTCCGGTGTTGGAAAAAATATATTTATTTATGTTAAAATTCAAATGTTTGAGTTTCTTACAAAATACCCGATACACATAATTATTCACAATTTTTTGAACTTACCATATTCTTTTCCTATGATTTGGAAAAAAGTCGTTGAACCGTGATTAAAAAGTTCGATCTATGATATCTTTTTTGCTTATAAAAGAATAAGATGGAGAGATATCGTACCTAAATCCAAGTTTGTATTAATGAAGAAAAATACTTATCTCTTAGCTCTGCCATAGTTATCATTTTCATTCCACTCTTATAATATTATAATTGAATAACACAATACATAAAGGAGAAAACGAGTATTTAGAAGAAAAAACACTGGAAAAAAACAATGTTATTTTAAAATGGACTTCCTAAATAATTATTTAAAACTAGCCCGTGCAAACTCACGGGTTGACGACTAGTGTTTCATAATTTTTGGAGATTAAACACCGGGACCAGTATTCTAATGGAAAAAGCACCGTCGAGATACTCTATTTCAGAAGATCAGAAGAAGAGGGGGGACACCGGAGGTATCTTAGAAGTTCAGAAGAGGGAGCCAGCCACGAGGAGAGCCGGGGGGCCACCAGGGGCCCACACCATGGGGTGGACCCCCCTTGGCCGCGCCGCCACATGGTGTGGCCACCATGGCCCACCTCTGGTGGATATTTTTCACGTACTTGACCCTGAGGGAACCCTAAGCCCCAGACCATCATAGAAAAATTATTCCGCCGCCGCCTCGGGGTGGAAAACACCCGAGAGAGAAAGCTCTCTGGCAGGGAGAAATCTGCCAGGGAAATTCCTCTCCGGAGAGGGGAAATCATCGCCTTCGTCACCATCGTCGCTTTGGGCATCATCAAGATCATCATCGTCATCATCATCGACACCAGCACCATCACCCTCATCATCCACCGTTATCCCGATGTAACAATTAGGGGACTGTATCGTTGTTTTACATTAGATATCTCTCCTGGTGTGGATTACTTGTTAGTAGTTGATGCTTGTGAGATTTATCGGTGTTAGCAGTTTATGACCAAATTGTTATCATCCATTATATCACCTCTGATAATGATCCATATAATGTTTTGTGAGTAGTTCGTTTAGTTATTGAGGACATGGGAGAAGTCATGATGTTAGTAGTGAAGTTATGTTGAATTAATATCTCGTGGTTCGGTATTTAAGCTGTGGCGCTATTCTTCTAGGGGTGTCATGTGAACGTCGACTACACGATACTTCACCTTTATGGGCCTAGGAGGATGCATTGTGTATTTGGCTACTAATTATGGGGTTGCCGGAGTGACAGAAACCTAAACCCCCGTTAGGAAACCAATGCACGAGGGAGCGTAGAATCCTGGAGTTTTAAGGCTGTGGTTAGATTTATCTTATTTAATTTCTTGTATTTGCGGATGCTTATGAGGGGTATAATCACAAGTATGTATTAGTCCTAGTTGGGCGGTGCATTAGCATAGGTTCACCCACACAACACTTCACGAACTAATGGATATTAATCAACCGTAACGAAGCGAAAGCACTTGACGAAATTCCCATGTGTCCTCGAGAACGTTTAGTAGTCATAAGTAATACAATTGGCTTGTCCTTTTCTCTCAAAAGGATTGGGCCACTCGCTGCAATATTATTTACTGCACTTTATTTACTCGCACTTTATTTATCTGCTATATCCAAAAAAACCAAAAAACCCGTTTGCTAGTGTTTATAGTGAATCCTCTATCCAACCTACTTGTCAACACCTTCTGCTCCTCGTTGGGTTCGACACTCTTATTTATCGAAAGTACTACGATACACCCCCTAAACTTGTGGGTCATGAAGACTATTTTCTGGCGTCGTTGCCAGGGAGTGAAGCGCTATTGGTAAGTGTAATTGCTAAGAGAAACTTTTACTGTTAGTGCTGTTTTTATTTATGTCTGCTGTTTTATTTCATTATGGATAATACTTTTGGTTCTCTGTTTAGGGGTACTTCTACCGTTGCTACTAGGGTAGTTGGTAACCCGTCATCTGCTGAATTAGATCCTTATAAAATACCGATGAAATTGTTGGACGTGTTATGGATAACTGCTATTACGGTGATGGAACTATCCATCGCGGTGATCATTTGCTCTTTATACATGAATTATGCGAGTTATTCAGGTGTGCAAGTATTACAACGGATCAAGTTAAAAGGAAATTATTTTCTTTATCGCTGAAAGGAAGAGCCGCTGAATGGTTCAAATTACTGAAGAATTGTGAATCTATTGGATGGGAGGAAATTGTTCCTCTCTTTTATTCTAAATTTTATCCTCCTAGTGAGATTCATAAAGATCAAAATCAAATCTATAATTTCTGGCCTCATGATGGAGAGAGTATTGCTCAAGCATGGGGGAGAATTAAGTTATTAATGCTTAAATGCCCCGTTTAGGAACTCCCGAGAAATATTGTTATCAATAATTTTTATGCAAGGCTTTGTCTTCATGATAAGGATCTATTGGATGCTTCTTGTTCTGGATCATTCACACGTATGAAGGAAGAAGCTAAATGGGATCTTCTTGACCGTATTCAAGAAAACACTGAAGGATGGGAGAACGACAAAGGTAGAAAGTCACGTATAAATTATGATTATGAATGCATTAAATCTTTTATGGGAACCAATGATTATGTGTATCGGGTATTGTGTGACATTGGTGCTAGTTCTAGTGCTTGGTAAGGCTGCTAGTAAGACTTGTCCTATTATTTTTGGTAGACCTTTCTTGAACACTTGTGGTGCTATTACAAATTGTAAAAGAGAGAATATTTTGACTAAATTTGATGGAAAATCTAATGATTTCAATTTCTCCAAATTTGCTAGAGCACCTTATGAATCTAAATTGCCTGATGAGAATTTTAAAGTTGAACAACTTGCTTCTATTGCTCTTGCTCCTAACAATACTTTGCAGCAATATATGGAGGATCACAAGAGTGATGTCTTTATGGAAGAGAGAAATGAGATTGACAATATTCTTCTTCGTCAACCGGTGATACTGAAACATAATTTACCTGTGGAAGACTTGGGTACAACATTACCACCCAAGGAGGATCCTGTCTTTGATTTAAAACCTCTGCCTGATGATCTTAAATATGCTTATCTTGATGATAAGAAAATATATTAGTGCTAAACTTTCAGGTGAAGAAGAGGAAAGATTATTAGGAATTCTGAAGTAACACCGTGGAGCTATTGGATATACTCTTGATGATTTGAAGAGAATTTCTCCTACTATATGTCAGCATGCTATTAATATTGAACCTGATGCGAAGCCAGTAGTTGAACATCAACGCCGTTTAATTCCTAAGATGAAGGAAGTGGTAAGGAATGAGGTATTAAAAGTTCTTTATGCTGGTATTATTTTTCCTATCGCTGATAGTAGATGGGTGAGCCATGTGCATTGTGTCCCTAATAAGGGAGGAATGACTGTTGTGCCTAATGAAAACAATGAGCTCATTTCGCAAAGAGTAGTAGTTGGTTATAGAGTGTGCATTGATTTTAGAAAGGTTAATAAAGTTACTAAGAAAGATCATTATCCTTTGCCCTTTATTGATCAAATGTTAGAGAGGTTGTCTAAGAAAATTCATTTTTGCTTTCTTGATGGTTATTCTGGGTTTTCTCAAATTACTGTTAGGAAGCAAGATCAAGAGAAAACAACCTTTACTTGTCCTTATGGTACTTATGCTTCTAGATGTATGCCTTTTGGTTTGTGTAATGCTCCTGCTACTTTTCAAAGATGCATGTCTGCTATTTTTCATGGTTTTTGTGAAGAAATTGTGGAAGTATTCATGGACGATTTCTCTATCTATGGAACTTCTTTTGATAATTGTTTGCACAACCTTGATAAAGTTTTGGAGAGCTGTGAGAAAACTAATCTTGTTCTTAATTGGGAGAAATGCCACTTTATGGTGAATGAATGAATTGTTCTTGGACATAAAATTTCTGAAAGAGGTATTGAAGTTGACAGATCTAAAGTGGAAACCATAGAGAAAATGCCCTGTCCTAGATATTTTAAAGCTATTCGTAGCGTTCTTGGTCATGTTGGTTTGTATAGGAGGTTTATTAAATATTTCTCTAAAATATCAAAGCCTCTTACTAATCTTCTTCAAAAAGATATACCATATTTGTTTTTTATGATGATTGTAAGAAAGCTTTTGAAACTTTAAAGAAGGCTTTAACTACTGCTCCTATTGTTCAATCGCCTGATTGGAATTTACCTTTTGAAATTATGTGTGATGCTAGTGATTATGTTGTAGGTGTTGTTCTCAGACAGCGCGTAGATAAGAAGTTGAATGTTATTCATTATGCTAGTAAGACTCTTGATGCTGCTCAAAAGAATTATGCTACTACTGAAAAAGAGTTCTTAGCTGTAGTTTTTGCATGTGATAAGTTTCAGCCTTATATTGGTGACTCATAGGTTACTATTCATACTGATCATGCTGCTATTAGATACCTTATGGAAAATAAAGATGCTAAGCCTAGGCTTATTAGATGGGTGTTGCTCTTACAAGAGTTTGATTTGCATATTGTGGATAGAAAGGGTGATGAAAATCCTGTTGCTGATAACTTATCTAGATTGGAAAACATTACTTTTGATCCTATTCCTATTAATGATAGTTTTCCAAATGAACAGTTGGCTGCAATAAAGGTGAAATCACAAGATAGTCCATGGTATGTTGATTATGGTAACTTTATTGTTTCAAAGTATTTGCCTCCAACATTTATAGCTCAACAAAGAAGAAAATTCTTCTATGACTTGAGGCATTATTTTTGGGATGACCCACATTTATATAAAGTAGGAGTAGATGGTATTATGAGAAGATGTGTTCTAGATCATGAACAACGTGAAATATTGAAGAACTGCCATGGTAGTGCTTGTGGAGGACATCACGCTGTAGATAGAACCGCACAGAGGGTTCTACAATCATGTTTATATTGGCCTACTCTCTTTAAAGATGCACGTAAATTTTTTTTGTCTTGTGATGAATGTAAAAGAGTAGGCAATATTTCTAGACGTAATGAAATGCCTATGAGTTAATCCCTTGTTTTTGAACCTTTTGATTGTTGGGGATTTGACTTTATAGGTCCTTTTTCTCCTTCGAATGGTTATACTCATATTTTTGTTGTTGTTGATTATGTTACTAAGTGGGTAGAAGCTATACCTATTAAAAGTGCTGATGGTGAGACCTCTATAAAAATGCTTAAAGATGTTATTTTCCCTAGGTTTGGTGTGCCTAGATATCTTATGACTG
Organism: Alopecurus myosuroides; assembly: GCA_028641055.1. Taxonomy (NCBI): domain Eukaryota; kingdom Viridiplantae; phylum Streptophyta; class Magnoliopsida; order Poales; family Poaceae; genus Alopecurus; species Alopecurus myosuroides. The sequence goes on along the minus strand of CM054059.1, from coordinate 438,748,015 downwards.
ATGGAGGTTCTTATTTTATTCATGGTGGTTTTAGAAAGAGCCTTGCTGAATATGATGTTAATCATAGAATTTCTTCAGCTTATCATCCTCAAACCAGTGGGCAATTAGAATTATCAAATAGAGAAATTAAATATATCTTGCAAAAGACTGTTAATAAATCTAGGAAGAATTGGTCAGATAAGTTGAATGATGCTTTATGGGCTTATAGAACTACTTATAAAAATTATATGGGTATGTTTCCTTATAAAATAGTTTATGGAAAAGCTTGTCACTTGCCTTTAGAATTAGAACTCAAAGCTTATTGGGCAGTGAAAGAATTAAATAAAGATTTTAAACTTACTAGTAAGAAAAGAATGCTTGATTTGAATCATTTAGATGAATGAAGATGTGAAGCTCATGAAAATGCCAAGCTCTTTAAAGAGAAAGTTAAACAATGGCATGATAAAAGAATCCTTAAAATAGAGTTTCATGTTGGTGAGAAAGTTCTATTGTATCGGTCTCGTCTCAGATTTTTTGCAGGAAAATTACCCTCCCGATGGGAAGTACCTTATGCTATTGAAGAAGTGTATCTTTTGGGTGCAATCAAAATTGCTTCCCTCAAAGATAACACAACACAAGTGGTAAATAGAAAATGACTCAAACATTATATTTTTGGAGATTCCTATGATGAAGATGTGGAAGTTATTCAAGTAATGACTCCTTAAAAGTTCATTAGGGGGAACATTCCAGAATCTAGAGAGTCTGTTTTGGGATAGGTACCAGTTCTGTTAAGAAAAATTTCGCGAAATACCTTTTCAGTTATAAATACCGAGCCGAAGAGGAGTTGGAGAAGGTGCCCGGATGCACCACACCATGAGGGGGCGCGGGCTCACTCTTGGCCGCGCCACCCTATGGTGTGGGCGCCCCGGAGCCCCTCTCTGACTCATTTTTGACCTGGACTTTCCTTTTGTTAGTAGTTGATGCTTGTGAGATTTATCGGTGTTAGCACTTTATGACCAGATTGTTATCATCCATTATATCACCTCTGATTATGATCCATATGATGTCTTGTGAGTAGTTCATTTAGTTCTTGAGGACATGGGAGAAGTCCCGATGTTAGTAGTGAAGATATGTTGAAGTAATATCTCGTGGTTCGGTATTTAAGTTGTGGTGCTATTCTTCTAGTGGTGTCATGTGAATGTCGACTACATGATACTTCACCTTTATGGGACTAGGAGGATGCATTGTGTATTTGGCTACTAATTTTGGGGTTGCCGGAGTGACAGAAACCTAAACCCCCTTTAGGAAACCAATGCACGAGGGAGCGTAGAATCCCGGAGTTTTAAGGCTGTGGTTAGATTTATCTTAATTACTTTCTTGTATTTGCGGATGCTTACGAGGGGCACAATCACAAGAATGTATTATTCCTAGTTGGCCGCTGCATTAGCATAGGTTTACCCACACAACACTTCACGAACTAATGGATATTAATCAACCGTAACGAAGCGAAAGCACTTGACAAAATTCCCATGTGTCCTCGAGAACGTTTGGTAGTCATAAGTAATACAACCGGCTTGTCCTTTGCTCTCAAAAGGATTGGGCTACTCGCTGCAATATTATTTACTGCACTTTATTTATCTGCTATATCCAAAACAACGAAAAACCCGTTTTCTCGTGTTTACAGTGAATCCTCTATCCAACCTGCTTGTCAACACCTTCTGCTCCTCGTTGGGTTCGACACTCTTATTTATCGGAAGTACTACGATACACCCCTATACTTGTGGGTCATCAGGGGCATGTTGGACGAAGAAGGGAACTGCATCTATAATAGAAGGAATGAAGAAAATCCTCTACCCATCTAAGATCTTAGAAACGCAATAAAGGATGTTAAAGTGGAGAGGTTTGAGCTAGATGGAGAGAACGACAAGCTCACACGCGCCCTTAACAATAACGAACACTATGGATGGACACGGACCACACCAGGCTCTGTTCCGTGGAAATATGGGTTTGCCGAGTACAGTAAGAAATATCCTGATAGAAGCCATCAGAGGAGAAAGGACTTGGAGGCAGCTGAAGCAGCAAGTCAGGCAGACTAGAGGCGTAAACTTGAAGAACAGATAAAGCGGACGCATGAGATAGCACTGAAGCAGCAGGATAAAATTGACAGACTTAGCCAGCAGCAAGGTACTACCGGCTTACCACACGTGGTGGAAGGTGAAGTCGATGCTACCGGAGTCGCACATTCTAATCGGAAAAGCAGCATTGCTTCCACGCAGTTGCAGGGTGATGATGCACCCGGTGGATGATATCACGGAGATGACAACTTGTGAGCTACATGTGAAGGTCGTCAACAACATAACCATTCAGGCGACGGTCGGCTATGCCTTACCAATTGGCACTGAACCAACTCACCATAGTCTTCCGGTTCCACGGGGCTACGCTGTGGTCGGGGTGGATGAAGTTGTCAACGGATTCGAGCCGGTGAAGCTTGAATTCCCTGAAGGTGAAGACGGAGAGGTGACTGAACTCGGAGACGCCAGGAAGTTGACCGTTCTATGGCTAAAGGAACACATTGTGCTTCCAAATCAGATGCCAAGGCCATCGACTCCTCACCGGTATCCAGCGCAACAGTCTCCGCCGTGCATGTCGTCTCTAGCGCGGTCGTCTATGCGGCCGCGTCAGCCGTCTCCGCCCACTAAGTCTCTGGGGAGTCGTAACAAATCACCGAAACGTCGACGGTCGCCCCTCCCAAATGTACCAAAGGAGCTACGCAAGTTATCTTATGACTATACTTTAGAGGAAACCCTGGATATCACAAGGGACGAATACGAGGCGTGGAAATCTAAGCCAAAGGAGCAGAAAAGCAAGATTTCCCCAACACCCGTGAAGAGGTAGAACGAGCGTGGAAAATGGTGAAGACCCTTCATCGACCCGAGCCGAGGCTGTCATCAGACTATGATCGCTTTATTCTGAAGTCACACCAGGAAATGATGCGGTCGAAGAGTGGTAGCGCAAGCGGGAAAAGCGAGAAATCAGTTGCCTAGCTCGGACAACAGAAAAAACAATCCATCTCCCCGCTCAAAGTGTTTTCCAATACCCAGGTGGGACCGAGCACTGCTGCGAACGAGCAAGTTGATCTGGAATTTATAGAACTGTACGGATAAGGGGCCGCTGCTACGGGTATGTCCATTGCTTAGTATATCAAAACATTAGAGTACTTCCCCTCTTCTGAATGTGAGTACAAATACCGGCACGGGAATCCTCCCGTCAGACCCGAGGAGGAAAAGAATCTACCAACAAAAATGTGAAGAGTATATAATTGGTATATGGAAGCATCTCGGGAATCTCAGGACTTGATAGTGTTGGGACTTAGAGACGAGCATTACGGGTATGGAGATGCAGTGGTTCTGATTCAATTTGATGAATTGTTTCAGTTATTCCAGCAGAAGGCCCTCGACAAATCTATCCTTAGTGCCTATTGTCTGCAAATATTTATTTCTGTAATTAAGTCTCTAGCTAGCTCACCTCGTTCATTGCATTCATATAGTACTCATTATATTATAATTGCAGAATGAAGATTCTCAAATGCAAAAGAGGACAAATCTATGACATTGGGTTCATTGACCCATATTTTGTTAATCATAAGACTCTTGAGCTAGCTCCCATGGATACAGAAGATAATATTGTGACGACTTTAAGGTTTCAAGAACACAAAAGGGAAATATTATTTCCTTACAACTTCAGATGAGTGTTACTGTGTTGTACACATTTTGTTTTCCTTACTCGATGTTCAGTGTATAATTGATGAGTTATGCATGCGGAGCTTCCACTTTATTCTGCTAATCTTTCAAGCTGACAAAGGAAAACTACTGGTAATGGACCCAAAACGTAAACCCCTAGAGGTCTGGTCGGACATGCAGGAAATGATCCAGCGGTAATTTCAATATTTATATATGGCACTATATCGACTACTTTGTTTCATTTTTTGATATCAATTAATTAATAATTTTTTTGTTCTTTTTCTTTGTCGAGCATCGCTTGGAAGAGGTTCACAAAAAAGGCTAGGGGTGAATGGAAATCATAGCTTACATTTGAAATTGTCCAAGTAAGTACTACTATCTAGATCCGCGCATCTCCTTGATTCTAGTTTCGATACCATTATAATGCTTGATTATTATTTTGATTGAAACCATGTGATCGTAAAGTGCTTGCAACAGGGAGACGGGAATAACCTATGTGGATACTACGTCTGCGAGTTCATTCGTCAGGCGACCTGTGACAAGGGCAGAGATTTACACAAACTTAATGTACGTGAGCCATCAAATTTGTCTTATTACCATCTATTGTAGTTAATTAGTTTCATTAATATATATTGACCACTCTTCTTTATACTGGATCGAACGGCTCCGGGACGGTCTTCTACCAAGGGACCACATATGAGTAATTCAGGAGGAAATTGCGGGCTTCTTAGATGCAGAGGTCCTAAATGTAAATGGAGAATACTATCGCCCTTACAGCGTGCTTGGATGAACTTGATTTTGTAATTCATTCAGCGGTCATGTAATATGATCGACATACTTTGATTTTGTAATATAAGTGTTCCTTCTTTTGCTATATATATATGTACTACTTATTCACTCGTGGGATCCGGGAGGTCCGAGGAGGGGCCACCGAGGCTCCTCTCTTCTCTTGGGATCTGGGAGGGGCCACGAAGGCTCCTCTCTTCTCGTGGGATCCGGGAGGTCTGGGGGGGGGCACCAAGGATCCTCTCTTCTCGTGGGATCCAGGAGGTCCGGGGAGGGGCCACCGTGGCTCCTCTCTTCTCGTGGGATCCGGGAGGTCCGGGGAGGGGCCACCGAGGCTCCTCTCTTCTCGTGGGATCCGAGAGGTCCTGGGAGGGGCCACCGGGGCTCCTCTCTTCTCGTGGGATCCGGGAGGTCCGAGGAGGGGCCACCGGGAGGTCCGTGGGTATCGTACAATCGAATTGATCGCGAAACATAAAATATAAAGGAAAACAATAAATAAATAAAAAACTCTGCCGCGGCAGAGAAAATGGCGAAAGTGCTGCCGCGGCAGAGGAGCATTCATCCCGGTTCGTGGTAAGAACCGGGACGCATAGCCCCTGGCCAGCTCCTGCACGCCCTGCCACGTGGGCAACCCCATGCATCCCGGGTCCTAGGACAACCGGGACGAATGGGTGTGGGCCCTTTGTCCTGGCTGCCCCATCCCGGTTGCACAACCGGGATGTATGGGCCTTACAAACCAGGACGATTGTCATGTTCTCCACTAGTGATGTTTCACACGATTGTTAATTGTTATATTTGGACACCAAGACAATATGCTCACTAGTCATTTAGTATCCAGCAGCACAGGCAGTGTCGGACCTAGGATTTGAGAAAAACCAGGGCTAGTTTTTCATGTCCAAAACTTATGAAAATATTACCTATGGATCCTCTCAACAACACAATATGTAGGCAAAGCACACTTAAAAGAAATCAACGGAATTTTGACATGAAGCATAAGTTAAATATTTAACCAAATGAAAATAAGAAAAACACAAAATAGTGGATGCCATAATAGCATAATGAGACATAAGTTAAGTACCTTAAATTGCGAAACTTTGCTCTGCTCCTATCCTATCATTTCCTCATCGATCGAGTAGAATCAGAACCTATCAATAAAAGAAAAATATAATTAGAAAATAGTTTAGATTATACATGATATATATTTTGTATTGATACGAAATAACTTACCACTAGCATAACATACCAAAAATAGTTTAGATAATACACGATTGTCATGTTCTCCACTAGTGATGTTTCTCTCGGAGACATCCCATGGTATTTTGAGAAATTCTCTGCTCGTGGTTGCTTAAAGAGGAAACAGTAAAAACAAAATACAGCATATTTAGCTACACTATATTCCAACCAATCATACCTTTAAAAAAAAATTATCCTAAAATCACAGCATCTGGCTTGCAATTAGCTTTGCAGGAAATTTGTGTCCAACTCGTAAGCAAGGACCCATAACCGTCATCAACGCAGAAGTCGCTTCATCGACCCTTTGATATAGTCTTGTCTGTGATCCATAAAGACCAAACATGCCTCTGGGAAGTGTCCTGCACAGCAGGCATCAAAAACAACCATCCCCTGCTTCCTCATATTTGTCGAGCACCAGCAGCGAACCATTTTTTACCTTTGTTCAGCCGTGGAACCTCAGCAAGTCTACCCGCCTACTCCACTCGACAAGAGAATACCTTAAACAAGTTTAGCGACAGGTACACACAAGTGTAAGATTGCTCTTTTTAATTTTTTAGAAGGCGATCTTCTCTATTAGCAACCACGCAAGACCAATGATATAATCCATCCATACATCAAACCACATGGCGGGTAAAGACCAATGATATACTTGTCTATCAACAATAACTGTTATATGAAAAAACGGTTACAAATTTGTATCAAATGGCATATAGTCTCCAATGAATACATCGCTAATATACCATGGGATGTCTCCGAGAGAAACACCGCCACACTACCCTCAGGTTCCTTCTACCATAAGGAACCCGAAATAGGTGTAGGTCGGGATACCACAATCGCACGCACAACAGGAAATCGAGACACCATGAGCACGAGAAAGAGAAGTTGCCAATAAAACACTGCCATACTCCCCTCTTATTCCTCCTACCGTAAGGAACCCGAAATCGGCGCAGGTCGCGAAACCGAAATTGCATGCACAACACGAAGTTGAGCCACCATGAGCACAAAAAATCGAAGCAGAGCTCGGACACGACTTCCAGAGGAGATATAACAAAACATCCGGTAGATATCAAACATCCCTCCCGACGAAGGGGACAAATCCCGACAATGAGAGCGTCAGTACATCGATGACCTACTCTCCGCAACCATAGCACAATAGACCTGGATAGGTTGTGCCATCCCTCCTGTCCCCTTTCCATTGAACGCTCCTCCCATCGCGTAGAAACCGGATCAATCTCATCAATCTATGCTCATTGAAGAGAGGGCAAACCGGAGGGCGAATGAAAAAGATGTGTAGGTGACAAAAGAAGAAAAAAACTACCCTCACTGGCCAAAAACATGCACCACAACCAAAGGGTTGTTGACGACGACGTCCACTGTCACATGAACTACAACGAAATACCTACACAGGAGCACATAGCTCCTCTGCTGCCACCACGTGAAGCCAATGACGTACCACGACGACCTAAAGCAACCATGTTAAAGACGACACCATCTACCATCACAGTTAAAGGGAGACACACCGCCAAGCAGCAGATAAAATCCATCTCGTGGCACACGCGTCTTCTAGTCCTGGGACAATCAAAGCCCATTATACTACATCCCTACCTTACCTCCACTATATATTCCGACCAGCAAAACCTTTTCCGTCTCTCTACACTAGACAGCTGCCTCCGATCACACAAACATGACCACCCGCTCACCACATTAAAAAAGGAAAAGAAAATACTACATGGTAGATCTCGAGTAACACAGTTCCCATGCGCACCCAGAGGAGAAGAGATACCCATACTATCGTCGGTGACAACACCACTGATCCCTCATAAACGTATCCATAATTTCTGATGTTCCATGTTATTTTCATGCTATATGCTACATGTTTCCTTTACACTTTATACCTTTTTTATCGATTTCCTGGGACTAACCTATTGACAAGATGCCATAGAGCCAATCCATGTTTTCTGTTGTTTTTACTTTCACAAAAGTTGTTCTGAAAATATTCTCGTAATTGGACAATTCGAAGCCCGGAAGTCTTAGAAATCTGTCGCGCACACAAAGTCCAGAGAGGACCCGGAGGGGGGCCACAAGGTCCCGCACCATAGGGCGGCGCGACCCCCCTGATACGTCATAAACGTATTCATAATTTCTGATGTTCCATGTTATTTTTATGTCATATGCTACATGTTTCCTTTGCACTTTATTCTTTTTGTATCGATTTCCGGTGACAAACATATTGACAAGATGCCATAGAGCCAGTTCCTGTTTTCTGCTGTTTTTAGTTTCAGAAAAGTTGTTCTAGGAATATTCTCAAAATTGGACGATTCGAAGCCCGGAAGTCTTAGAAAGTTGTCGCTCACAAGAAGACCGGAGGAGACCCGGAAGGGTGTCCTGGGGCCTCCACACCATGGGTGGTCGCCCCCCCTTGGCCGCACCCAAGGGTAGTGTGGGCCCCCTGGCTGCCCACCGGCGTTACCCTTGCACCTATATATTCTCCTCGAAGGGTTAACCCTAAATATAGAAGCCTTTTCCACCAAAAACATCCGCAGCCGCCGTCATCATCAACCCTAGTTCGGGAGGGTTCCGGAGCTCTCCTAGGCACCCTTCTGGGAGGGGGAATCATCACCGGAGGGCTCTACACCACCATGCCCGCCTCCGGAATGATATGTGAGTAGTTCATCCTTGGACTACGGGTCCATAGCAGTAGCTAGATGGTTGTTCTCTCCTCTTTATGCCTCATGTTTAGATCTTGTGAGCTTCCCTACATGATCAAGATCATCTTATTTTAATGCTACATGTTGTGTTTGCTGGGATCCGATGAATATTGAATGCTATGTCCAATGATTATTAATTTATCATGTTCTTTTCATGTGTATGTTATTTATGATCTTGCATGCTCTGGCCAAGTAGATGCTAGTAACTCCAAGAGGGAGTATTTATGCTCGATAGTGGGTTCATGCCTCACTTTCACTCACGCTCGAGTGACATAAACATAAACGGGTGGGGTATGTGTTGTTGCCACGAGGGAGAAAACAACGATGTTTACATTGTTTACACTACACACTTTGCTTGCTGTGATTATCTGTTGCTTGCAACTTAATACCCAAGGTTTGCTAGGATGACATTCCGAGGGTGGATTATTAGTCATAGATGAAGTTGGATAACGGTTTATGTATATTGTTGTAATGCCCGTATGAATCACATAGTAATCATCATGTCATGCATATGCACTACGGTGCAGCCTTTATATATGTAAATTTCCCATTGTAATTTGTTTACCCAACATGCTATCTACCTATTTTGGAGAGAAACCACTAGTGAACTGTGGACCCTGGTCCATTTCCTTTATACTGATAGTACAACCACTGCAATCACTGTTTTCATACTGTTCCTACTGTTTTCCTACTGCCATCACTGTTCTATTTTCATCTACTGCAAGCAAGTATTGTTTTCCACACCATACGTTTTACCTCTTTGTTTTCAGCAAAACCGGTGAGATTGACAACCTCACTGCTTCGTTGGGGCAAAGTAATTTGATTGTGTTGTGTAGGTTCCACGTTGCTGCTGAACCGGTAGTGCTCCCTGCCAACATCAGCTGCATCAAACTTCGGAAGTGGTTTCTTTCTCCTACTGGTCGATTCAACCTTGGTTTCTTTCTGAGGGAAACTTGTTGTTATGCTCTTCATACCTTACACTAGGGGTCTCCCAACGAGTGCAAGCCATGCACCATCACCCGCCCCTCTGGCTGCGCCCAGGGGTGGTGTGGGCCCCCTGGCCTCCGAACGACGTTGCCCTCTCTCCTATTTATCCCTCTCGGGAGGTTAATCCTAGATACCGAGCCTTTTCCACAAAAAACATCCGCAGCTGCCATCATTGTCAACCCTAGCTCGGGACGGTTTTGGAGCTCTCCCCGGCACCCTGTCGGGAGGGTGAATCATCACCGGAGGACTCTACACCACCATGCCCGCCTCCGGAATGATGCGTGAGTAGTTCATCCTTGAACTACGGGTCCATAGCAGTAGATATATAGTTGTTATCTCCTCTTTATGCCTCATGTTTAGATCTTGTGGGCTTCCCTACATGCTCAAGATCATCTTATTATAATGCTACATGTTGTTTTTGCTGGGATCCGATGAATACTGAATGCTATGTCCAGTGATTATCAATCTATCATGTTTTTTCATGTGTATGTTATTTATGATCTTGCATTCTCTCTGTTGCTAGTAGATGCTCTGGCCAAGTAGATAATTGTAACTCCAATAGGGAGTATTTATGCTCGATAGTGGGTTCATGCCTCCCATTCACTCACGCTCGAGTGACAGAAACGTAAACGGGCGGGGGATGTGTTGTTGCCAGTAGGGAGAAAAAACAATGTTTACATTGTTTACATTACACACTTTGCTTAATGCAATTATCTGTTGCTTGCAAATTAATACCAAAGATTTTCTCGGATGCCATTCTGAGGGTGGATTATTAGTCATAGATGCAGTTGTATAACGGTCTATGTATCATGTTGTAATGCCTTCTTGAATCATATAGTAATCATCATGTCATTTATATCCACTACGGTGCAGCCTTTATATCTGCCAATTGCCCAGCTATTTTTTTTAACCAACATGCTATCTATCTGTTCTAGAGAGAGACCACTAGTGAACTGTGGACCCTGGTCCATTTCCTCTATACTGATAATACAACCACTGCAATCTCAATTTTTAGACTGGTCCTACTGTTTTCCTACTGCCATCAATGTTCACTTTTCATTTACTGCAAAAAAGTACTGTTCTCCACACCATATGTTTAACCTCTTTGTTTTCAGCAAAACCAGTGAGATTGACAACCTCACTGCTTCGTTGGGGCAAAGTGATTTGACTGTGTTGTGTAGGTTCCACGTTGCTTCTGAACCGGTAGTGCGCCCTGCCACATAAGCTTCATCAACCTTCAGAAGTGATTTATTCCTCCTACTGGTCGATTCAACCTTGATTTCCTTTTGACGGAAAACTTGTCGATGCACTCTTCACACCCTACACTTGGGGTCTTCCAACGAATAGCAGCCTCACGTCTAGACTGCCATCAATTTTTCCGGCGCCGTTGCCGGGGAGGAAGAGAATTTCTTCAAGGGGAGTCTCTCACTTCCAATCTCTTTAATTTGTTTTTTGTTTTGCTTAGTTTATTTTATTTTGTCTTGTTTGCTTCTGTTTATCAAAAACACAAAAAAATTAGTTCTTATTCTGGTTGTTACTTTTGGTACCTTGTTTTTATTTTTCATCATGTTTCTCCCTAAGTTCACTTAAAAGATCTACCAGTAGGTAGTGGTTCTATACTTGGAAATGATACCATTAAAGAATTCTTTGATCATGTTAGTAAGCATGAAAATTTTGAGGAAAAATCCATAGTAGAGCTAGCTCCAAATTATGAAACTGCTGCAACTTCTTTAATTCACATGTTAGATTCTAGGTTTGTTAACCTTCAGCCCATACTGCAGAAAATTTTCCTCAATTTGAATAATATTGAAGATATTGAAAAAATAAATTTTATCTTAGAAACCATGCTTAAAGAATTTGGGGATGTTGCTATAGAAGCTAGAAAAGTTTTTTCTTGTTTTAATATGCTCGGCTCATGTGTAAATGTTGTTGGTGTTCTCGAAAACGCTAAACCTAAAAATGAAAAGGACAAGAAATACCAATCCCCTTTAAATTAGTAGCACTGCATGAAGCCCAAGAAAAGAATTTTGACTGGATTATTCCTGAATTTTTTTTTGATGAGAGTAGTAAACCTAAAAGTTTTAAGAGAGGAATATCTGAAACTCATTTAGATAAAATACAATGCATTATCGAGGAGTTTTCTTATCTTGATTTGGATGGTTCTTGACTTGAAAATACTTGATTCTATGTTTTCTGGGCCAAGCTAAAAGGCATTAAAGAAAAAGCACTTCTTGGGAGATAACCCATGGTTTTATTTTTGCTTTGTTGTTCTCTGTTTTTTTTAGTCAAGGTGTTTTATTATTCTGTAGCAACTCCTTTGTATCTTTATTTTCGCGCATTTTTTGTGCCAAGTAAAGTCTCTAGTGAAAGTTGAGGTTGGTTTTGGATTTCTGCAAAGAAAACAGATTTCTGCTGTCCACTGTATAAAATCACATAATTCACAGAAATATCAAAATGAACTGAAAATTTTTGTGCTTCTACCTCAGCTAATTCCGAAACTTTTTCTAGCTTTCTGATATTTTATCTGAGCAACGTAAGTGCCCCGAAAAAATTCGTCTTTACATACTGTTCTGGTTTTGACAGATTCTGCCTTTTTACTTGCATTCTCTCTTTTACTATGTTGAGTGGATTTCTTTGCTCGACAAAATTCAGTGGCTGTATATGAAGTTTAAAAAAATATTAATAACGCTTGTGTCCTTGCAGAACACGTGAATTTTTTTATTGTGCACTAACCCTCTAATGCGAATTACATGGAGTGTGGTGTGAAAGAAGTTTTCAAGGGTCAAGAGAAGAGGGTGATATAATGTGATCAAGAAGAGTGCAAGGCCAAAGATTGGGGATGCCCCCATGGTTCATCCCAGAAAATTCCAATAAGACTCAAGCGTCTAAGCTTGGGATGCCCAAGGCATCCCCTTTTTCATCAATAATTTATCACGTCACTTCTAGTGAAACTATATTTTTTTCCGGTCACATCATATGCATTTTACTTGGAGCGTCTGTTTGCTTTTTGTTTTTTTCGTTGCTGCAATAAATATGTTTGGAACCCAGCATTCTTTGTGTGAGAGAGAGACATGCTCCTCTTTTCGTATGAATACTCGTTTTTCTCCATGCTCGTATTCTTAGTTTTTCTTCTAGCTGCTGCAAATCCTTTTAGTTTCTGTTTTTCATGCATCTCTTGTTTAGAGCTGTTAGTTGTAGTAGAGTTATGTTAGTACTCTCTTGTTTCATTGCTATATCTCTTGAAGAGTTTTTGTTTAGTATAAAATGATTGGTGTTGGAAAGCAGTAGTACAATTTTCATGCTTATAACAGTGCAAATAGAAGATTGTATAGACTGTGGCTAGACTTTTTCACGTTATGATAGATGTTATTTTCATTATATTCTTATTAATTATTATTGTAGAATGACTTGTCTCAAATAGCTTAGAGTTCTTAATGTGCCATTGAAAGAATCATGAGTTGAAGCATGAATTTTTCGTGTTCTCCTTCGAATGCTTTATTTGGTTGACTTGGCACATGCTTACACCATGTTTATGACTACAAACCAGTTACTTATAGCCTCTATGATCATTTAGTTTTTGACTTGTAATACCCTTTATGCTTTGATTAATAATGTTTTTGTCGCTATGCATGATTATGGTTATTATTGCTCTGTTGATTTGTCGCTCCCAGTCTTTTGCTAACCTCCACCTGTACTGAGTATGAGCTATACTCGTGCATCCAACTCCCAAAAACCAAAGTTTTCCAAATATGTCCACCATACCTACCTACATGTGGTATTTAACCGCCACTCCAAGGAAATTTCTCATGTGATACCTTTAAAACTTTCAAAATTATTCCTAATTTGTGCCCCTGTTTTAGCTCATGAGGACATGAATAGAGAATATTTATCTCACTTGTTGATTTGTTTTACACACCTGGACTAGTGGCTTCATCTGCTTATCCAAATTATAGAAGAGCTGGCAGCAGGGTGCACAGCCCCAAATTTGGTTACCATAAAAATTCTCTTCACTATTTTTGCCCCTGATTTATAAGTCAAATCATAATTGCATAAACAAAAGAGAAAGAGGGATGACCTTCTATACCAGATGCATCCTTAAATGGGAGCCGCTCTTGTGAAGTCTAGTTGGCTTGTGACGTACTACATTTTCCGTTTACTATTCGTTGACATAAGCATACACCTCTCTAAAAAATGTTTTCAATACCTCTGTTTAATAAAATAAAAAACTCTAGCACATGAGTTAATCCCTGCTTCCCTCTGCAAAGGGCCTTTATTTAACTTTCATGTTGAGTCTCCATTTTCTAACTTTATGCACAAATAAGAGAGCGTAGTTGCCATTCTGAGTTTAATGTGCATTGGTCCCAGAAATTATAATTAATTGATTCATGATGTGTTATTACCTGCTCTCAAATTATTTGTTCTAGTCATCCACTTGAACTTTGAAGGTGTCCTGGCATTTATGTTTTGCCCCACTCTTAAGGATAAGAGAAATAACACTTCGCTATGTTTTCTCTATGCTCGAAACAAACGTATAACTTTCAAGTGCATTATTATCCATGATCTTTTATTTGTGTTTTTTGGTTTTAGGTGTCCAAGAGTCCACTCCGGGATGTTAGCGGTTTCACCGTCATCAGTTTCTCTCTCATGAGTTTGAGGACTTATAGGTGGAAACTCCCACTTCGGTCGAACCAGAGGGAATTTTGTGAAGAGTTGGGGCATAACTTTGATTTAGGTGTTCCTAGGGTTTATCTTGACATAACCAAGCAAAAATTTGCAATTTCTACCCCTTTTCACAATGTTACCGGGTGTAGACATATAAGCTGGGATTTTCTCCAAAAGGGCTAGGGTTTTGCCGGAGAGGGGCTCCAGTGCGTCGGAATCCAACCAAACTCTAGGTAATTTCATACCAAGTGTGTACAAGTGTATTTTTGGTTGTAGATGTCCAAGATTCCACTCCGGGAGTTTAGCGTTTTCACTGTTATCAGTTTCTCTCTAGTGAGTTTGTTGACTTATAGGTGGAAACTCTCACTTCGGTCGAACTGGAGGGAATCTTGTGAAGAGTTGGGCTATAACTTTGTGCTGGGTGCTCCTAGGGTCCACCCTAACACAACCAAGCAAAAGGTTGCACTCTTCTACCCCTTTGACACCGGTACGGGGTGTAGACCTATAAGTTGGGCTTTTCTCCAATGGGGCTAGAGTTTCGTCGGAGAGGTGTTTCAGAGCGTTGGAATCCAACCAAAAGCTAGGTGGTTCCATAACAAGTGTGTTTTGGATTATAGATGTACAATATTCCACTCCAGGATGTTAGCGGTTTCATTGTTATTAGTTTCTCTCTAGTGAGTTTGTACACATATAGGTGGAAACTCCCACTTCAGTCGAACCGGAGGGAATCTTGTAAAGAGTTAGGGTATAACTTTGTGTTGGGTGTTCCTAGGGTCTAATCTAACACAACCAAGCAAAAATTTGCACTTTGCTACCCCTTTGACACTGGTACCAGGTGTAGACCTTCCAATGGGGCTAGGGTTTCGCCGGAGACGGGCTCGAGAGCGTCGGAATCCAACCTAAAGCTATTGATGCCATACCATGTGTGTTTTGGGTTGTAGATGTCCAATATTCCACTCCGGGATGTTAGCGGTTTCACCGTTATCACTTTCTCTCTAGTGAGTTTGTAGACTTATAGGTGGAAACTCCCACTTCGGTTGAGCCTGAGGGAATCTTGGGAAGAGTTGGGGTGTAACTTTGTGTTGGGTGTTCCTAGAGTCACAACCAAGCAAAAAGTTGCACTTTGTTACCCCCTTTTGACGCTGGTACCGGGTGTAGACCTATAAGTTGGGATTTTCTCCATCGAGGCTAGGGTTTTGCCGAAGAGGGGCTTCCGAGCGTTAGGATTCTATTGTTCTCCACTGTGCCAAATCTTGGCCCACTCCAACATGGTTTGACCATTTGGTTCCCATGTTTGGCA
This sequence comes from Alopecurus myosuroides, assembly GCA_028641055.1. NCBI lineage: Eukaryota > Viridiplantae > Streptophyta > Magnoliopsida > Poales > Poaceae > Alopecurus > Alopecurus myosuroides. Next base: position 438,732,620 of record CM054059.1, on the reverse strand, counting down.
TGTTTTCTCCAAGAACCCTACTTTTGACACCTAATTTCCTTGGAGGTGACCCTATACTACACACCCAACACCACAAACCTATGTGTATGTTTGTTTGGAATGCCATTGTGCTCCACTTTGCCAAATCTTGGCCCATTCCAGCATGGTTTGATCATTTGGTGCCCAAGTTTCGCTGGTTTTCTCAAGAAACCCTAGTATCAACACCTAATTTGGTTGGGGGTTACCCTATAACATACGATCAACACCCCTAAGTAATAGAAAATATTATATGGATGCCATATTTGAATTTCTCACATTTTTCTAATCGATTTAGACATATTATTTGTCAAATTTTGATTTATGGATTGGTAAATATGAATTGTTTCATATTAAATGGGAAAAGGCAAAAATGTTAATTATTATTTGAATTCAAGTTTATTATTAATTTTTCATTTTTTACTTAAATAATTATTTAGATTCACAAAATAAAGGCATGTGACATGATGGTGCAAGTGTTAATAGGATTAAACAATTCGGATAATTTTTTTTTGGAAAAAAACAATTTTTTAAAAAAATTGACCTATTCATACAGTGACGGCGTACACGCCGACAGGTCAAGATGCCGATGGCGATACGCCGTCGGCCTTCACTTACGCCGGCGGGGATAGGGCTGTCGGCGTACTCCTGTAGTGATACTCTATGATTTCATTCACGTTTGATGTGGCAAGAAAATTAAGAAATTATCTACAGGTTTTCTTTATTATAGAGTAATAAAAAAAATTGACCTATTCATACAGTGACGGCGTACACGCCGACAGGTCAAGACGCGGATGGCGATACGCCGTCGGCCTTCACTTACGCCGACGGGGATAGGGCCGTCGGCGTACTCCTGTAGTGATACTCTATGATTTCATTCACGTTTGATGTGGCAAGAAAATTAAGAAATTATCTACAGGTTTTATTTATTATCTATATCTATACCTAATAATAAAATGAGGAAGGCTTCTTCCGGTCCAACACAACTTTTACCATAATACCCTCCCACCAAATCACATATTGCACACAAAACGCCATTATACGGTGAAAAAAAACGAATTCAACTTGGTTGTCCCCTGCATCCCGAGACGCCCTTCGTCTTCCCGATGAC